>JAJHZJ010000599.1:395000-715000 GCA_023548195.1 Bettongia penicillata ogilbyi
TGTCTTTTCAATTAAAAAATTCTTTGTTGTGTCATTTGTGCTTAAAATATCATTTTCATGAAGGTAGAAAATGCTTCTCTCTAATTGCACTTCACTGATTTCATTTTGAATCCCCAGCAATCTGTAGTTGTCAAGTGATTGATTATTGATATTGTGAAGATGCAGCTTTCTCCTCACTCAGAATATAAGTTCTGGTGACTTAGGAGGAATTCAGAATTGTTTAGGTGATACATTAATCTCTGCCTGATCAGCCCCATTTCAGAGAGATCATCTGTACCTTGCAGGAATTGAGTAAACACACTGCCAAAAAGGAAAGATTCCAGTTAATAAAGGGAAGAATTAGACTGAATGTCTACACATTGTCAAAATCTGAATGGAAAATGATAAATTCAACCATCTCCAGGTTTCTGAATGTAAAAATTTTTCTTTTCCAATTAATAGAAATGTTTTAGTAGAGGTAGAAATTTTTTACTTCTCTTCTCCATATTGTCAATTCATTAAGATTATATTAAATGCTCTTTATATTACAGTTACTTTCTTAGATGCTGGGTATACAAAGAAAGACAAAACAGTTCTTGATTTTGAGGAATTTAAATTCTATTGGAAATTCAACAGTAATATAGAAAATAAAACAATACATATGAAATAATAATTTCTTAGCTAAAGGGAACATCTAGACATGGAGTAAGACAAGAATTCCAGTGAAATTTCCTATAAGAGATGACAGAAACAGAAATTTAACAGAAACTGGGAATTCCAAGACATAGAGATAAATAGCAA
Organism: Bettongia penicillata ogilbyi; assembly: GCA_023548195.1. Lineage (NCBI taxonomy): Eukaryota > Metazoa > Chordata > Mammalia > Diprotodontia > Potoroidae > Bettongia > Bettongia penicillata. Next base: position 395,781 of record JAJHZJ010000599.1, read on the forward strand.
ATGTAATACAGGTGTATTGTAAAATACATTGTGTATGGTTAAAGGCAAGGAAAGAAGGAATGTTGTACATGAGGAACAGCAAGGAACATAGATGAGTGATGTAAAGAATAAATAGTGTTTAGTTATTACATTGGGTTTGGCTTCAAACCCACAATTGACTTCAGATTTGAAGAGTCATCTGAACATGGAAAATAAGAATACCACCCTCTATTTACCACTAACAACCTCCTAACATGATCATAAATTTTCTTTATTCTGTACTTATGCTCATCTGTGAATTGAGAAGAGTTCAGACCTAACAGGGTTACTGAGAAAAGGAGAACTAACCACTTGGTAGCATCCATGCTGTCGATATTACCTGTGCTGCATTGACCAAGGGCAACTGCTCTTATAAGTGTCTCAGAAAGCAGTACCTACTTTGAAATGTCACATTCAATTCCTTATCTGAAAGAATTGTTCATTTCCAAATCATCCTCATCCTTAAGCTTTTGTTGGATTGAGTTTGAGGGCTGGCAAAACTCTTGCCCCAAAAGTACCATTAAATAGAAACTTGCCAAAATCTTGGAAGCCACCTTGCCAAAAAAAACCCAAATATAATGTTGTGATTACAATGATGAGTAGTCTTCTTTCTTGTGATTCACCTCCCATTCAGAAATCTGACCTTCTTGAGGGCATTTTGATATCCTGTTTTGAAAAAGTCATTTAAATATCATTGACTCAATCTCTTTCACTACCTTAATTGAAGTCCAGGAGATGAGCCATTTAAGTCAATATAAAACAGAAGGATAAAATAACAGAAATAAAATAACAAGATACAATAACTGTACAGGTAAGCTCTTTTCCAATGCCCTCCAATTAGAAGGTACAGAAATATCAGTAGCGATACTCTTTGATCACTTGAAAATATCAGGCTTCACAGGACCAAGCTACAATACCTCTCCTCACCATTCCTTCTTCACCAGTTCCTTAAATATTCCCCAAAACTTAATGAAATGTTTGATATTCAGAACCCTTTCTTCCCCAAAGCTAATGTGTTACTTCCAAATATTTTGCTTACCAAATCTTTCTAATCATGAATTACTACTGTAGCTGATGAGGCTTTGCCTATGTTATTTCCTTTTGTTATCCCATAGCCAATTGACTCAGACTATTCCCTTCCCAGATTCATTGGCTTATAGGAGCTAGTTTGTAGAGTTAGAGTGGGAATGGATTTCATAGGTCATATAATCCAATCCCCTCATTTTCCAGATAAAGAACATAAAGTTGAGTAGGTGAGCTGACTTGTCCATGGTCAGAAAATAGGTATCATAGCAAGTGTGATGACACTTATCTATAAGTTTCTCTTTTGAGGGAAAAATGATTCATCATTTATTATTCAAAATTGAGATTGGTCCTTATAATTAAGCATAATTTGGTTTTTTATTGATATTACTATAGTCAACGTGCATATTGTTCTCCTACTTCAGCTTATATCACTCTACATATTCCACAAAACTTTTCTTCTCCTCAGAATTGATCATAGTCTTCATAACTGATAATTCAATAAATAGTTTTACATTCATATGATCATAATTTGTTTAGCCATCTTTAGTAGATGGACATTTATGTCATTTCAAGGGTTGTTTTCTACAACTGAAAGTGAAGTTGAACCTACAAAGCAGAGTGCAGACCAGCACGTGGAGTGTAGAGCAGCAGGGACAGGACCTAGAACAGGCTACAGGGAGCCACCAGCAGCAATTCCCAGATAGCTCAACCTACAAACAACACAAACAGCTTCAAAGGTGAGTGGGAGGGTTCCTTCACCCAGGAAAGGGAAATGGGGTCTAGACCAGCAGCAACAACAACTGCAGAGGCAGCATCCATTTGTGGAGACCTCCTCCAAAAGCCCCAGGGGGAATTGAGCCACTGAATTGAATAGCAGCCCTAAGCATGGCCCTGGGGTGAGAAGGAGCCCTGGGGTGATGGATTTGGAGACAGCTGTGGTGAGGGAACCCTAATTGGAGATTCTGGGCAGAAAAGCTTTTCGTTGCTCCCAGACCATCGTGCAGGCCAAGAGAGCAGTAGACTCCTCTCCCTTGATTGTTCCACCTTGGAAGAACTGAAGTATTTACAGATCCCTAGAGTATACCAGCCTCGCAACAAAGGTCTCAAAAATCAAGTACCTGGCTGGGAAAATGCCCAAAAAAGGGAGAAAAATAAGATTATAGAAGGTTAATTTCTTGGTGAACAGGTATTTTCTTCCATCATTTCAGAAGAGGAAGAGCAAACCATGATGTAAGAGGAAGCCAAAACCTACAAAATAAATATGCCATGGTCTCAGGCATATTTTGAACATCAAGTAAGAAAGGTGGAGGAAAAATTGGGAAGATAAATGAGAGCAATGCAAGTATATCCTGAAACGTGAGTCAATAGTTTTGCTAAAGGAGACCCCAAAAAATGCTGAAGAAAATAACACCTTTAAAAATAGACTAACTCAACTGACAAAAGAGGTCCAAAAAGCCAGTGAGGAGAAGAGTGTTTTAAAAAGTAAAATTACCCAAATGGAAAAGGAGGTTCAAAAGCTCACTGATGAAAATTATTCTTTAAAAGTTAGAATGGAAGCTAATGATTTTATGAGAAACCACGAAATTACAAAACAAAACCAAAAGAATGAAAAAATAGAAGATAATGTTAAATATCTCATTGGAAAAACAACTGACTTGGAAAATAAATCCAGGAGAGATAATTTTAAAATTATGGGAATACCTGAAAGCCATGATCATAAAAAGAGCCTAGACATCATCTTTCATGAAATTATTAAGGAAAACTGCCATGATATTATGGAACCAGAGGGCAAAATAAATATTGAAAGAATTCACTAATCACCTCTTGAAAGAGATATGAAAAGAGAAACTCCCAAGAATATTGTAGCCAACATCCAGAGTTCCCAGGTCAAGGAGAAAATATTGCAAGCAGCTAGAAAAAAACAATTCAAGTACTATGGAAATACAGTCATGGTAACACAAGACCTGGTAGCTTCTACATCAAAGAACTGAAGGAATTGGAATATGATACTCCAGAAATCAAAGGAACTAGGACTAAAAACAAGAATCACCTACCCAGAAAAAACTGAGTGTAATACTTCAGGGCAAAAATCATCATTTAATGATATACAGGAATTTCAAGCATTCTTGATGAAAAGACCAAACCTGAATAGAAAATTTCACTTTCTAACACAAAATTCAAGAGGAGCATGAAAAAGTAAACAGGGAAGAGAAATCTTAAAGGACTTTCTAAAGATGAACTTTTCCCATTCCTACATGAAAAGATAATATTTGTAACTCTTGAGACTTTTCTCAATATTTGGGTAGTAGTAAGGATTATACACACATGCAAACACACACACACATATGTAGACAGTGAGCACAGAGTGAGTAGAATAGGAAGGGATGATGCATAAAAAATAAAATTAAGGGATAAGAGAGGAAGATATTGGGGGGAGAAAGGGAGAAATGAAATGAGGCAAATTATCACCCTTCAAAGAGGCAAGAAAATTATTTTTCAATGTAGAAGAAAAGAGAAGTGGTGAGAGGGAAAAAGTGAAGCTTGCTCTCTTCACATTTACCTTAAGGAGGGAATAATGTGCTTACTCAATTTCATATGAAAATCCATCTTACACCGTAAGAAAGTAGGGGAAAATGGACAAATGGGGTGAGGGGGATGACAGAAGAGAGGGCAAATGGGAGTCACTAAAAGCAAACATTGTTGGGGAAGCACAAGGTAAAAAGAGCAAATAGAATAAATGGGGGGGGCAGGATAGGATGGAGGGATATATCATTAGTCTGTTTTTGCATGCAACTGGGAAATAAGATATATAGGTATTGGGGTATAGAAATCTACCTTGCCCCACAAGAAAAGAGAGAAAATAGAGATAAGGGAAGGGAGGGGTGATAGAAGGGAAGGTATATTGAGTGAAGGGATAATCAGAATACAAGGCATTATGGGTTTGGGGGAGGGGAGAGATGGGGAGAAAATTTGGTACTCAAAATGTTGTGGAAATCAATGTTGAAAACTAAAAACAAATAAATAAACATTTAAATTAAAAAACGGAAGTTAGTAAATAGCTTATTTTATGTAGGATTATTTCTTCTAAATTTTCCCTTCTTGACGTATATGGAAAGCAGTGTGATTCCAAAAAGGAATTTAAAGCAGTTATTAACTATTCCTTCTTAATTACGAATTATTTTGATAAATTTGTAGAACTACTTACAGATTGACAGAAAGTTCATAATTATGTCTACCTTCCCATTGATGTTGTTCAGTCCTTCCAGATGTTTCTGACTCTTTGTGATGATATTTAGGGTTTTCTTGAAAAGATATTGGAATAGTTTGCCATGTCCTTCTCCAGCTCATTATACTAATGAGTAACTTAAGCAATTACAGTTAAGTGACTTACCCAGGGTGAGTGAGTTAGTAAGTTTCTGAGGCTAGAATCTTTCTGATTCCATACTCCAGAACTTTGTCCACTGCACTACTTTGTTATCTACTATCTATCACAAATAAATTGTATCCATCTTCAAATAACTTTATATTTGAGAATCACTACCTCAGACTTGTTTTCATTTATAGTCATGCCATAATTAATGATTTGGAACACTGTTTATGATGGTAGAAGACAATTTGAAATTTTTGGAAAAATATTTAGTTTCATTTTCTGGGAGTTACACTTTTGGTTATTTTTCAAAAAATTATTTATTTGTCGTTAGTTTTCAACATGCATTTCCACAAGATTTTGAGCTCCAAAATTTCTCCGCATCTCTTCCCTCTCCCCACTCCAAAAAGCCACGCATTCTGATTTCCCCTTCCCCCAATCTGCCCTCCCTTCTATCACACCCCTCCCTTTCCTTATCCTCATCTTCTCTCTTTTCTTGTAGGGTAAGATAGGTTTCTACACCCCATTACCTGCATTTCTTATTTCCCAGGAGCATGCAAAAACAGTTCTCAACATTCATTCCTAAAACTTTGAGTTCCAACTTCTCTCCCTTTCTCCTTCCCCACCCATCTCCACTGAGAAGGCAAGCAATTCAATATGGTATATGTTTGTGTAGCTTTGCAAAAGACTTCCATAATAGTCATGTTGTGAAAGATTAATTATGTTTCCCTCCATCCTATTCTCTTTATTTATTCTATTCTTTCTTTTGACCTTGTCCCTCCCCTAAAGGGTTTACTTCCAATTACTCCCTCCTCTCTTTTTCCCTCCCTTTTATCATTCCCTCCCACATCCCACTTATCCTCTTCTCCCCTACTTTCATGTAGTGTAAGATAGATTTTCATACCAAACTGAATGTGCATGTCATTCCTTCCTTAAGCCAAATGTGAAGAGAGTAAGCTTCACTTATTTCCGTCTCACCTCCCCTCTTTTCCCCTACATTGAAAAAGCTTTTTGCCTCTTTCATGAGACATAATTTGTCCCATTCCATTTCTCCCTTTCTCCTCTCAATATATTCCTCTCTTAACTCTCAATTTAATGTGTTAGATATCATCCCTTCCTATTCAACTCGTCTGTGCCCTCTGTCTATATGTAAATAACCCCTCCCACTACTCAAATACTGAGAAAAGTCTCAAGACTTACAAATATTATGTTTTCATGAAGGAATTTAAACAGTTCAACATTAATAACTCCCCTATGATTTCTCTTTTCTTTTTACCTTGTCATGTTTCTTGTGAATTAAACACAAAAGTGTTTGAAAGTCAAATTTTTATTTAGCTGTGGTCTTTTCATCAAGAATGATTGAAAGTCCTCTATTTAATTAAATGACAATTTTTCCCCCTGAAGTATTATACTCAGTTTTGCTGGGTACATGACTCTTGATATTAATCCTAGTTCCTTTCATTTCTGGAATATTATATTCCAAAGCCCTTTGATCCCTTAATGTAGAAGCTACTAGATCTTGTGTTATCCTTATTGCATTTCCACAATACATGAATTGTTTCTTTCTGACTGCTTGCAATATTTTCTAACTGAACTAGGAACTCTGGAATTTGGCTACAATATTCCCGGGAATTTTCCTTTCTGGATCTCTGTCAGTATGTGATTGGTGGATTCTTTCAATATTTATTTTACCTTCCATTTCTAGAATATCTAATTTTCCTTGGTTTCCTTGGTTTCCAAGTTTTCCTTGGTAATTTAATGAAATTAGACTTTTTTATTTTTGATCATGGCTTTCAGGTAGTGTCATAATTTTGAATTTTTCTCTCCTGCATCTATTTTCCAGGTCAGTTGTATTTCCAATGAGATATTTCACTTTGTCTTCTATGTTTTTTATTCTTTTGGTTCTGTTTTGTAATTTCTTGGTTTCTCATAAAGTCATTAACTTAAATATTTTCCATTCTATTTTTTCACATTTTTTTACTTTATTTTTTAAATTTATTTTATTTTAAATTTATATTTCATTTTAAATTTATTTATCACTGCAGTACAAGCTAGATTTTTTTCTTTCCCTCCCTCCTCCCCCCCCAACAACTCCCATCCCTCCCCAAGACAGTATAAAATTTTATATAGGTTCTACACATACATTCCTATTAAATACATTTTCACCATAGTCATGTTGTATAGAAGAATTAAAATGAATGGGAGAAATCATATAACAAACCAAAATATAATACAAAACAAAATTATCTGCTACAATTTGCAGATGAATTCCATAGTTCTTTCTCTAGATGTGGAAGGCATTTTGCCTTAAAAGACCATTGGGAATTTTTTAAGTCCTTGCACTGCAATGAAGTTTTAAGTCTACCACAAAAAAACAAAACAAAAAAAAAAAAAACCTCTCACACTGTGGTTGTTGCTGTGTACAAAGTTCTCCTCGTTCTGCTCCTTTCATTCAACATCAGATCCTGTAAGTTTTTCTGGGCCTCTCCGAAGTCTTCCTGTTCATTATTTCTTATAGCACAATAATATTCCATTACATTGACATAGCACAATTTATTCAGCCATTCCCCAATTGATGGGCATCCACCTGATTTCCAGTTTTTGACCACCACAGAGAGTGCTGCCATAAATATTTTTGTACATGTGGGACCTTTTCCCATTTTTATGATATCTTGGGGATACAGTTCTAGAAGTGGTATTGCTAAGTCAGAAGGTATGCATATTTTTGTAGCCCTTTGGGCATAGTTCCAAATTGCTCTCCAGATTGGTGGGAAGAGCAATGAATTCACCAGCAATGAATTACTGTTCTAACTCTCCCAAATTTGGTCCAACATTTATCATCTTTGTGTTCTGTCATGTTAGCCAATATGATAGGTGTGATGTGGTATTTTGATTTGCATCTCTCTAATTAATCGAGATTTAGAGCATTTTTTTCATATGACTGTAAATATTTCTTCCTCTGAAAACTGACCACATCCATGACCATTTATCAGTTGGGGAATGACTTATATTCTTGTACATTTCACTCAGTTCTCTCTCTATATATATTAGAAATGAGGTCTTTGTTACAGACACTAGATACAAAATTTCTTTCCCAATTTTCTGCTTCCCTCCTAATCTTGGTTGCATTAGATTTGGTTGTACAAAAACTTTTCCCTTTAAAGAAATCAAAACTACCCATTTGGTACTTCATAATGCTTACTATCTCTTCTTTAGTCAAAAATTATTCCCTTCTCCATAAATCTGATAAATACACTATCCCTTGCTCCACTAAATTGTTTAGAACATCACTCTTTATACCCAGATCATGTACCCATTTGGACTTTATTCTTGTGTATGGTGTCAGGCATTGGCCTATACCTAGTATCAACCACACTTTTATCCAGTATTCACAGTAATTTTTGTCGAACGGTGAGTTCTTATTCCAAAAGCTGAGGTCCTTGGGTTTATCAAACTGTAGATTGATATATTCATTGCTTACTGTGTCTTGAGTACCTAGCATATATTCCACTTGTCTCTTTTTCTGTTTCTTAGCCAGTATCGAGTGGTTTTGATAATTGCAGCTTTATCTGTGAGATCTGGTAGAACTAGGCCACCTTCCCTAGCATTTCTTTTCGTTAGTTCCCTTGATGTTCTGGACCTTTTGTTCTTCCAGATGAATTTTGGCATTATTTTTTCCAGATCTAGAAAATAATTGTCTGATAGGTTGCTTGGGATGGAATCAAATAGGTAAACTAATTTATGTAGAATTGTCATTTTTATTATATGGACTTGGTCTACTCACGAGCAACTGATGTTTTTCTGCTTGCTTAGATCTGACTTCATTTGCGTGAAAGGTGTCTTCTAATTGTGTTCATTTAGTGACTGGGTTTGTTTTGGCAAGTAGATTACCAAATATTTTATAGTGTCTACACTAGCTTTAAATGAGATTTCTCTTTCTATCTCTTGCTGTTGGACTTTGCTAGTAATATATAAAAATGCAGAAGAGTTGTGCGGGTTTATTTTGTAACCTGCAATTTTACCAAAGTTGTTTATTACTTCGAGAAGTTTTTTACGTAAATTTTTGAGATTCTCTGAGTATATCATCATATCATTTGCAAAGAGTGATAACAGTTTCTTCTTTGCCTATCCTAGCTCCTTCAACTTCTTTATCTTCTCAAATTGCTGCAGCTAGCCTTTCTAGTACCATGTTGAATAATAGTGGTGATAATGGACAACTTTGTTTCACACCTGATCTTATTAGAAATGTATCTAGCTTATCTCCATTGAATATTTTGCTTGCTGAAGGTTTTAGGTAGATACTGCTTATTATTTTATGGAAAGTTCCTTTTATTCCTATGCTTTATTTATTCCTATGCTTTAATAGGAATGGGTGTCGTATTTTGTCAAAAGGTTTTTCTGCAGCTATTGAGATAATCAGGTGGCTTCTGTTAGGTTTGTTGGTGATATTATCAATAATGCTAAACATTTTCCTAATATTGAACCAACCCTGCATTCCTGGTATGAATCTTACCTCATCATAATGTATTATTCTCATGATAAGTTACTGTATTCATTTTGCTAATATATTATTTAAATTTTTGCATCTATATTCATTAGAAATATTGGTTTATGGTTTTCTTTCTCTGTTTTGTCTCCCCCTGGTTTAGGTATCAAAAGGATATTTGTATCATAAAATAAATTTGAGAGGACTCCCTCAATTTTCCCAAAAACTCTATGTAGTATTGGAATTAACTGATTTTAAATGATTGATAGAATTCATATATAAATCCATCCGACTCTGAAGATTTTTCCCAAGGAGTTCATTGATGACTTGTTCAATTTCTTTTTCTGAGATGGGGTTATTCAAGTATTCAACTTTCTTTTCTGTTAATCTGGGCAATTTATATTTTTTAAAGTAATCATCCATCTCATTTTGATTGTTGAAAGTATGGGCATAAAGTTGGGCAAATTAATTTCTAACTATTGTTTTAATTTCCTCCTTGTTAGAGGTAAGTTCACCCTTTTCATTTTTGATATTGGTAATTTGATTTTCTTCTTTTTTAAAAAATCAAATTTACCAAAGTCTTATCAATTTTATTGTTTTTTTTCCACAAAACCAATTCTTAGTTTAATTTATTAGTTCAATAGCATTCTTAATTTCAGTTCTATTAATCTTATTTTGTTTTTCAGTATTTTTAATTTGGTATTTACTTGGGAATTTTTTTTGTTCTTTTTTTCCAGCTTTTTCAGCTGAATGCTCAATTCATTGTTCTCCTCTTTCTCTATTTTGTTCAGGTAGGCATTCATAGATATAAAGCTTCCCGTAAGAACTGCTTTTGCAGCATCACATATGACTTGGTAGATTGTCTCATTATTGTGATTCTCTTGAATGAGTTTGTTGATTGTTTCTATGATCAGTCGTTTAACCCACTGCTTCTTTGGGATTAGGTTGTTTAGTTTCCAATTAATTTTTGGTCTATTTTTCCAGGAACTTTTTAAAAAAATATTTTTAACACAGTTTATAACAGATAAAGCAATTCAAACTTTTGGTCAGGTGATATTTCTTTTTAAACCATTTACAATATGGAACACGAAAGAAATTTTTTTTAAACATTAACCAACTGAGACACAAATAATATTTATGTTGCTAACTTCACAAGCTCTTTACCTAATTGTCTCCACAGTACTGCTAAGAATTAATGGACCCTAACTTATTGTTGTTGGTCTAAAGTCCTATGCCTAATAGCTTCATTTTAGACAACCTCGAATGTTGCCCTACCCATAATCTATAATTGAATAGATCTGGTCTTAAGCTTACAAATCTTTTGACTATTGGAAATTGCCACCAATAGTAAAGACATTGCAGGGATGCAATATCACCCCAACTTCATGTCAGTTCCAGGCGGGATTAGATTATCCACTTGCATTCAGTCAGTCTTAAAGTCTGCCAGGTGTTAGTGGGGAGATTGAGTCAGGAGAATCCCACCTCAGCCCATGTTGAACAGCTACTCTTCCACCCTTCCCTTGAGATCACCAAAGCAGTCCATACCAGCATCTCATCAGCTTACTGGCATCATGGATTGAAGGTTCAGATTGCCTTTCTTGTTATATATACCTGGAGTTGGATTCAGAAGAACAGTCACTTAATAGTCCCATAGCATCTAAAAATGGCATGTTCTAATAACCAGGTTTCAAATATGATTATAGTTTCACTTTGGCTAAGGAACATCTTTTGAGGCAAGTCTTAAGTGGCTTACATGCCTTTCTATACATGTTCTAGTTACTGAATAATGGCAATCATAAAATCAAATTTACCATTAAAACTTTGACTTTTCCATCAATGCCAAATTTTACCCGAGGTTACCTTCCTCTTGTAAATTTACACTGAAATTCTTTCCTCCAAACTAAAGATGACATTGATTTATTCTCAGTAATTAATTCAGTCTATTGCTTTAGTACTAATTGCTTTTACCTTACTTTGTAACATGTCCAATTTTTTTCCCCATCACTCTCCTCCCCCAGCTTCCTAATACCTTGCATTCAGATTACATCTTCCATCAATGAACCCTCCCCTCCATCCCACCTCAACCCTTTGCTATCCCCATCTTCTCTCTTTTCTTTCAGGGGAAGATAAATTTCCATACCCCTATCCCTGTAGTTATTACTTCCCGATTATATGCAATAAAAATTCTCAACATTCTTCTCTAATACTTTGAAATCCAACTTCTTTCCTTCCCCCACTCTCTCCCCAGCCCTACTGAGAAGGCAAGCAATTCAATACAGACTAAATATGTGTTGTTTTGCAAAAGACTTCCATAGTAATCATGTTGTGTAATACTAATTATATTGCCCTCTGACCTACCCTATCCCCTGTTATTTTCCCTTCCCCTACAATTGACCTTATCCCTTCTTGAAAGTGTTTATTTCCAGTGACTCCCTTCTCCCCTTTGCCCTCCCTTCTAACATTCCCCTCACTCCACTTGTCACCTCCTCTCCTACTTTCTTGTGGTGCATATAAATTTTCATATTAAATTTAGTGAACATGTTATTTCCTACTTCAGCCACAAGTGGGGAGAGCAGCTTTACGTTTCCCCCTCTCCCCTTCTCCCTTATCTCCTCCATTGAATAAGATCTTTCTTATTTATTTTATGAGTTACAGCCTGCCCATTCCATTACTGCCTTTCTCTTCTCAGACTCTCCCTCCTTCACCCCTTAATTTTTATTTATTTTCTTGTGTGTGTGTGTGTGTGTATCATCTCTTCTCATATAACACATCCTATAATCTCTATCCATCTATGTGTATGTGTGTGTATGTGCAATCCTTCCAACTACCCAAATACTGAGAAAAGATTCAAGAGTTAAAAATATTTTCTTTTCATGTAGTGATGGAAACAGTTCAGCTTTAGAGAGTCTTTTATGATTTTTCTTTTCTGTTTACCTTTACATGCTTCTCTTGAATCTTGTCGTGGGAACTCAAATTTTTAAATACAGATCTGGTCTTTTCCTCAACATGAAATCTTGAAATTCGACTATGTCACTGAATGACCATTATTTCCCTTGAAGTATTATATTCAGATTTGTTGAGTAGGTGATTCTTGGCTTCAATCCCAGTTCTTTGACTTCTGAAATATCCCACTCCAAGACCCTTGATCCCTTAATGTTGAAGCTGCCAGATCCTGTGTTATCCTGACTGTATTTCCACAATACTCAAATTGTTTTTCTCTAGCTGCTTGCAGTATTTTCTCCTTGATCTGGGAACTCTGAAATTTGGCCATAATATTCCATGGACTTTCTTTGTTCCGGTTTCTTTCAGGGGGTCAGCCATGAATTCTTTCAGTATTCATTTTGCCCTCTGATTCTGTAACATCAGGGCAGTTTTCCTTGATAATTTCATGGAAGATAATATCTAGGCTCCTTTTTTGATCATGACTTTCAGGTAGTCCCATAATTTTTAAATTATTTCTCCTGGATCTATTTTCCAGGTCAGTTGTTTTTCAAATGAGTTGATTCACCTTATCTTTCATTTTTTCAAAAATTTGGTTTTGGGGGGAGGAGCCAAGATGGTGGAGTAGAAAGACTCACGTATGCTAGCTCCGAATCCACAGCCCATAAATTTCCTGTAAGAAGAACTTCCCACAAATTCTGGATCACTGCAAGGTGCACAGAAACACAGTGGAAGAGATTTCCATTCCAGAGAGCCCTGGAGAGCAGTCCCCAGGGGTCCATCACACCCTGGAAAGCAGAGTCCACCCCTGCGCTGCCCTGACCACAAGGTCCCAGAGGAGAAGATCCGAGCAGGCTTCAGGGATGGAATCTCCGGTGGCCACGGAAGTCCCTCCACCCACAGGCGCTACAGGTCAGTGAGAGAGATGTCTTCTCTGGCCAAGAGGGGAGGGTGTGTCTCTGTGACTCGGGCCCCCTCAGGAGGCAGCAGTGGAGGGAGCGTCAGAGGCAGCGTCAGAGGGAGCAGCAGAGGCAGCGGCCTGGAACTCCCCAAGAAGGCAGGCAGAAGTTCAGATCTCTGTATAAACCCCCTGAGGGAGCTGAGTCTGGGATGCGGCCCTGCCCCAACATCAGCACCAGAACTTAAGTTCACATTGAATAGCAGCCACTCCTGCCACGGATAGCCCTGAGATTGGGAAGCAGCATTTGAATCTCAGACCCCAAGCACTGGCTGGGCAGATCTAGGCAGGGGTGGAGAGGAATCTCAGAAGTCAGGTAACTGGCTGGGAAAATGCCCAGAAAAAGGAAGCAGAATAAGACCATAGAGAGCTACTTTATTGGGGAAGAGATGCTCCTTCCCCCCTTCATTTCTGATGACAAAGTACAATGCCTGCTATCAGAGAAAGACGTGGGGGTTGGGGCCTCTCTATCCCAGACATCCCAGGTGGATGTCCGGTGGGTTCAGGCCATGGAAGAGCTCAAAAAGGATTTTGATAATCAAATTAGACAGGTGGAGGAAAAACTGGGAAGAGAAATGAGAGAGATGCAAGAAAAGCATGAAAAACGGGTCAATACCTTGCTAAAGGAGATCCAAAAAAAATGCTGAAGAAAATAACACCTTGAAAAATAGGCTAACTCAATTGGCAAAAGAGGTTCAAAAAGTCAATGAGGAGAAGAATGCTTTCAAAAGCAAAATTAGTCAAATGGAAAAAGAGGTTTCAAAAGCTCACTGAAGAAAATTGTTCTCTCAAGATTAGAATGGAACAGATGGAGTCTAATGACTTTCTGAGAAACCAAGAAATCATAAAAAAAAAACAAAAGAATGAAAAAATGGAAGAGAATGTGAAATATCTCATTGGAAAAACAACTGACCTGGAAAATAGATCCAGGAGAGACAATTTAAAAATTATGGGACTACCTGAAAGCCATGATCTAAAAAAGAGCCTAGACCTCATCTTTCATGAAATTATCAAGGAAAACTGCCCTGAGTTTCTAGAAACAGAGGGCAAAATAAGTATTTTTTTCCCTTTTCTGGGCATTTTCCCAGCCAGTTACTTGACTTCTGAGATTCCTCTCCCCTCCGCCTAGATCTGCCCAGCTAGTGCTTGGGGTCTGAGATTCAAATGTTGCTCCCCAGCCTCAGGGCTTTCGGTGTCAGGCTGGTTGCTATTCAATGTGAGTTTCAGTTCTGGCACTCAGCTGGGGGCAGGACTGCCTCCCAGGCTCAATTCCCTCAGGGGGTTTATGCAGAGACCTTCAGTAATGGATCTGAGGTCCTGACTGCTCTGGAAGCTCCTGGCCACTGCTGCTTCTGCCACTGCCTCCCGTGGGGCCCTGAGTTATGATTCTCTCTCACTGACCTGTAGCGCCTGTGGGTGGAGGTACCTTCGTGGCCACTGGAGGTTCTCTCTCTGAAGCCCACTCGGATCTGCTCCTCTCGGGACTTCACGGCCAGGGCTGGACTCTGCTGTCTGGTGCACGATGGACCTTTGGTGTCAGTTTTTCAGGGATCTCTGGAATGGAAATCTCCTCCACTGCATTGCTGTGCAGCTTCCACTGCTCCAGAATTTGTGGGGCATTCTTTTTACAGGAAATTTATGGGCTATGTATTCAAAGGTAGCGTATGTGTCTTTCTACTCCACCATCTTGGCTCCTCCTCCCCCCAAATTATTTTTTTAAAGTCTTCTATTGCTTGAGCCAACTTTAAGTCCCTTTGGAGGCAGGATCCTTGACTTCCTCTGACAGTATGCCTTGTTCTTCCTTATCTTAAAAGATGAGGGGAGACACCTTTTCCCCTAGAAAGTAACCCTCTATGGTCTTATTTTTTTCGCTTTTCTGAGCATTTTCCCAGCCAGTTACTTTTCTTCTGAGTTTCCTTTCCACATCCACCTTGCCTCCAATTCTACCCAGGCAGCAGTTGGAGGTTGAGATTCAAAGGCTGCTCCCACGTCTCAGTTTTTAGGTGGGGGCAGGCCTGCTATTCAGTGTGAGATTAAGTTCAGCTGCTCAGGTGGGGGTAGGGCTTCCACACTGGGTTCAGTTCCCTCAGATGGTTTACTTGGAGAGCTTCAATAATGGATCCAGTCCACTGCCTGCTTTTGGAGCCCCTCTCTGCTGCTGCCTCCTGAGTGGTTCAGAGTTATGAGGACACATGCTCCCCTCTTGGCCAGCCAAAAAGACACTCTCACTGACCTTTTGGCTCCTGTGAGTCGAGGGATCTGTGCTGCAGCTTGAGATTCTGTCCCTGAAGCCTGCTCAGACCTTCTCCTCTCGGTGCCACAGGGTCAAGGCAGGGCTGGGCTCTGCTCTGGGTTCAGTGCATGGCAGACCTTTCCCATCAGTTTTTCAGGTCTCTCTGGAAGAGAAATTTCCTCCACCCCATTGTTCTGTGGCTTCTGCTGCTCTAGAATTTGTTGGGAGTTCTTCTTTGCATTTATTTTATGGGCTGTGGGGTAAGAACTTAGCATATGTGTATCTTTCTATTCCGCCATCTTGGCTCCTCCCCCTCCATGAACTTTTAGCACATATAATTTTTATTGCATTATAATCTGAAAAGAATGCATTGACTGTGCCTTTCTGCACTGGATTGTGAGGTTTTTATGCCCTAGCACAAGGTCAATTTTTGTATATGTGTTATGTAACCTGAGAGAAAGGTATATTACTTTCTATTCCATTCAGTTTTCTCCAGACATTAATCATATCTACCTTATCCTGACTTTTATTCCCTATCTTAACTTCTTTCTTGTTGATTTTAAGTTTAGATTTATCGAGTTCAGAGAGGGGGAAGTTGTGGTCCCCCACTAGTATAGTTTTGCTGTCTTTTTCTTCCTGTAACTCCTTTAAGTTCTTCTCTAAGAATTTGGATGCCATACGACCTGAAGCATATATGTTTAGTAACGATTTTCCTTCATTGTTTATGGTGCCTTTTAGCAGGATATAGTTTCCTTCCTGATCTCTTTTGATTATATCTATTTCTGCTTTTGCTTTCTCTGACATTAGGATCACTACCCCTGCTTTTCTTACATAACCTGAAGCACAATATATTCTGCTCCAACCTGTTACCTTTACCCTATGTGTATCTCCTGTTTCAAATGTGTTTCTTGTAAATAACATATTGTTAGATTATGACTCTTAATTCATTGTGCTATCCATCTCTGTTTTTTGGGAGAATTTATCCCATTCACATACACAATTATGAGTACTATTTGTGTCTTTCCCTCCATCTTCTTTCCCACCACTTGTATTTTTAGTTCTCCCTTCTCTTCTACAATAGAGTTTTAGTTTTTGACTACCACTTTCCTCAGTATTCCCTTACTTCTTTCAGCCTCCCTCCCTTTTGTTCCCCTTTACCCTTTCTCCCTCTTCCCTCCCTTTCAGCCTCCATGCCCTTTCTTTCCCCCTTCCCCTCCTACTGCCTATAGAGCTAGTTAGATTTATACACTTAATTAAGTTTGTATTTCCCTCCTTGAACCAAATCAGATGAGATTACCTCTCAAAACAATGCTCAGCTCCTTCCTCTCTTTTCATGATTTTGTACTTTGTGATGTAATTTAACATTTTCTCCTTCCTCCTTTTAACATCTCCTGTTACAATCCCTTTGCATGCTTAAATCACATTTTTATCATCATGTCATTTACTTTATATCCATTCCCTCTATCTATTTATATCCCTTTTATATGTCATAATAGATGTACAATTCTCAAGATTAACAAGTATCATCTTACCTTATAGGGAGTTAAACAGTTTGCTCAAATTGAGTAACAAGTTGTTATTTTTTCCTGTTTACCTTTTTATGCCTCTCTTGAGATCTGTGTTTGTAGTTAGCCGTGGAGCTAGCTTGTTCAGTGTGGGGAATGGGAAAGTGCTGTAAATATTTTGATGCATGTAGGTCCTTTCCCTTTCTTCATGATCTCTTTGGGATACAGATATAGTTGTGGTACTGCTGGATCAGAGGGTATACACAGTTTGGTTGGCTTGTGCACATAGTTCCAAATTGCTGTGCAGAGTGTTTGGATCAGTTCCACCACCAGTGTATTAGTATCCCAAGTTTCCCACATTCTCTCCAAACTTCATTATATTCTTTTCTGTCTTATTAGCCAAGCTGATAGGTGTGAGGTGGTACTCAGGGTTATTGTTGTTTTTATTTGCATTTCTCTAATTGAAACTGATTTAGAGCACTTTTTCTTATCCCTATAGATAGCTTTGATTTCTTCATCTGAAGACTGCCTCTTCAGATCCTTTGGTGATTTATCAATTGGGAAATGAACTGTATTTTTTTGTTTTTTAAAGGGAGCAGCCTGTATCCCCTACCTTCACCTCGATCCCTAGTCTCACCATGCTGCTACAATTGAAAATTTTACAATGCCTGGAACTACATCTGCCCATGGAGAAAGAGAGCACCCTAATGAAGAAAGAGAAAACATAATTACAGAACTGATGATCTCTTCCTTATTAGACCTTTACCTATGGGGCTCATTATATTTGGGAGTATCTCTAGAAACTCAGGCTGTACTCTACATCCTCAACACATGCAATAACACAGGTACCCAACTTGGTTCCTTAAATCCCATGAAATGTAATTCAACCTTCATCCTGAACTCCTCATGGTTTGCTTCCCTAAATACCTCACTTGATTCCTCTGGCCAGCTTCTGTGACCACAAATTTCCCTGAATAGAACTGGTGTAATGTTAATTATGTTAATGAGAATTAAAGAACTTCCCAGTCCATTACTGGGCCTGTCAAGTGAAAGAAGCTTGATTAGAGGAGACTTTTTTAGTAGGAAGGCCCACACCTCTTGTTAATTTATAAAGAGGCACTGGTTCACAAGAGTTATGATTCCCTCTGGCTCTGAAAAGTGTATAAATACTCTGTGGTGAGATTTTTCTTTGGACTTACTCATTGGAAGTTTTTGTTCGACCAGACAAGACTGTGAGTAGCAGCGAAGGAGCTCCTGGCTTTAAAAATTCAGATGTTCGTGTTTCTCTCTCTGGTAAATATGTATGCATGTAATGGTCATACAGTTGGATCTATCTGTTGATTTGTGATGTATATGTTGCTTATGATCAGACAGTTGGAAGCTCTGACTGTTGGTCTTTACTTCTCTGCTTGTATTTTCTCTCTTGGTACATGTGATTAAAGAAGATAGTTAACCCCCTCAATAAGTTGCTTTCCTTTTAGAGAAGCAGATCTAAGAACCTGTGCAGCAGGAGCGCCTGTGTATGCTGGGTTGCTTACTAACACAATTAAGACTTCTTATAAGGCTATAAACACCCTCTCTTCTAAGTGGAGGGAGACTGCCCTAATAAATCAATGATCAAACCATAGACAGTGTCCCAAATAAAGACAATTATAAAGGCATCTAATCAATTTCTAGCACAGCCTTGGAATCTCAGAATGGTCTCTTGTTCCCATGCCTGGAAGCATTCTACTCCTGGAACTCCATTCATTCTGTCTGAAATTCATCTTCTAAGGCCCACAACTTTTTATTTAAATTGCTCCCTTTCTCAGGACTATTCTTATGCTGCTCTCCTCTATATCACAGTCCCCCTCCCTTCAAGTAAAGCCTCCTTACCTTTGTCTACACAATTCCCAAATTATCCCTTTTTTCAAAGAACCACTCTGCTGAAGTTCCTCTCTAGGTAGGATAGTCCCTCCAGTGTCAGTGGAAATGTGCTTTCATGGCATTGAGGCTCTGCTGGTGGCCATCCAGTCCCTGACTTGTACCACAGCTATTTTTGGTCCACTGGACCCCTCTTTCAAGAGCCTCTTGGCAGAGTTCACCACAGCTCTGAAGCATGCTAGAAGCTTTATCATAAGCTTCCCAAAGGAGACTGATTCACTTGCCCTCAAGGTACTATAAATTCACTGAGTGCTTAATGCCCTAAATGCCTAGCAATGACGAGGATGCTCTGTAATTGGGAAGGAATTTGGTTTCTAGTTCCACCAGTCTTTCCTTATAGAGGAGGACTGTATTGCTCTAAGCATGCAAGTAAAAGGTTTGTGGAATAGGGGCCAAAATATTCTGAAGCAGGTCCCCCTGTCACCTTCACTGACTTATTCGCCTGGTTACCTGGAAGCTTTGGCAGCATTTTCCCCTCTGCTCTGATGTTTCTCCTCCTTATTTACCTTCCCTTCTATCTTGGTGTTCATCTTCTATCTCAGGTATTCACTCCTGCCTGACATAAAATCAAAATCATATTTCAGGTAGATGTACCCTCTTTGATCTCCTGTGCTTTCTAAGTCTTTAACCAGAAGGAGGGAATGTCAGGGGATTTATGATTCTCATATTAATTGATATGTTATGCTGTAATGATTATACCATCAGGAACAGTTGGAACTCCCACGTTGAAGTTGTAGCTGCAGCCAACACAATACAACAGAAAGTAATAAATTCCTGAGTTTTTAACTTTTAAGTGAAATGAACCAGATGTTACTGTACTGCAGTTCTCATCATGGTACCTGTGGTTCTGCACACCACTGAATAATCAGAAGGCTCAATGACACTTAAGACTTGAGAAAATCAAATTAAGAACTGTTCCCACAAGACTCAAGAGTACCTGTATTATCCCTAAAATGCCTGCAGGCATGAGTCTGCCATTGTGTTGTGATCCACCACCTTATGTTTTTTTTAGGTATATAAACCATGCCTCTGCCCAGCAAGAAAAGGCCCTCTCCTGAGGGAGACTTCTATAGGCAAAGCTGTCATCCTTATTCTGAAACTAACTAATGCACTGTTTGATTCCTGACATACTGTAACAAGGACACCAGCATACACAACAGGGCCTGTTGTACAGGTTCTTAGATCTGCTTTTCTAAAAGGAAAACAACTTTTGAGGGATCAGTAATTTACTTTAATCAAGCACATATATCATTCACTTAATTCAGGGGAAAAAGTCAACACCCTGAACTTCAGAGAAAATACAAACAAAAATTACAAGCAGAAATTACAAACAGAAAGACCAACAGAGGACTTCCAAAAGTTTGATCACAGAAAATACGTATATCATTACCAGAGAGAGAAGCACAAACACCTGCATTTTCAAAGCTGAGGGTTTCTTAAAACGACTGCCCAGAGTCTCATTTGGCACACAAACCTTCTTCCAGAAAATAAGCACCAAAGCAAATCGTCACCTCAGAGTCTCTATACACTTTTGAGGGCTGGAGGGCATGACCCTTCTGACCTTGTGCCTCATTAGAAATTAACAAAAGGTGTCTGAGGCCTATCAAAGTTCAGGGAAGATCTTTAACTCTTCCCTCTTTCCCCTGCCCTCACAATTAACCTTATATTAACCTTATACACACCTGCCTCTTGCCTGTTCTGTTCAGCCCTGGCTAGTCTCAGGTTAGAGACCAGTTCACTCTGGATTATATTTCAAATTCTTCTGATGAATGGTTTTGTTTGAATAATGTTTCCACCACTGGACTGTGAGCTTCTTGAGAGGAGATATTGTACATTTTTGGGTTTTGTTTTGCTTTTTTTTCATTGTTTTCTGCCTTTATCTATGTGCAAGTGTTTGTCACAGTGTCTGGCACCAGAGTAGGAGCTTACTATGCTTTGGAGGATCTTTCAATTTTCTCTTACCTTTTTAACTCTGTTCAGTAATATAGGAAAAGAGAGAAAATCATAATCTGTTCCAGAGAAATGATTAAAAATTATGCAGAAGTTTGAGGAACTCTGAATTTTCTACTGTTTTGTATCCTACAAGTAACATGAACTTTACAAGGGCTCAAAAATATTTGTTATATACATGGTCCCCATCCAACCTTGAGTAAGGTACACTTTGGGAACTCAGGATTAAGTCCAGGTCAGTGCTGTGTATTCACAGAATAATCTGGAATCCATGAAGCCATATGTAGCTAGGGACTATACTTCTGTAACTACATCTAGAACCCAGTATTCTGAAAGCTGAGAGACAAAAACACCATGAAAATAAGCAAGAGTAAATGTTTAATTACTAGTGTATTTATTGGTATTGTAAAGAAACGATGGAGCAGATCAAGAGGTATGTCCCAATATCCAATTCTATATGAAAGTTTCAAAGGTGTCTCCTGAATGTACATCTTCCTTTTTATGCACTGAAAGAGGAAAGGAAGAGACTTAGAGGAGATGAATTGTCCTTGATTTGATCCTTTGGCTTATGTCAATGGCAATAACAAATTCATACACTACTGAAATTAAAAAAAAAAAAAAAACAAACAAAAAAATAAAGCAAAATTTGGAGAGAGATCATGGGCAGGGTTATGAATAAGTGGCATAAAGGAGAGGAGAGAAAGAATTGATGAAGTTTTGATCTTTCTCTGTCTCTTTCTCTCTCCTTTTGCTCAGTTTATCTCTCCCTCTCTCACTGTCCCTCCTCCTTTACCTTTTCTTCTCCATCCCTTTCTATATCTTTGTCTCTCATTTTCTCTGCCCCCCTGTCTCTTTCTCTCCATTTCTATAAGAGTTAATGGTGTACAGAGAAGCATAGATGAACAAATAGTGGGGGAGAAAAGAAGAGTGATGAAGAGTTAAACTAATAGAAAAGGGGAAAGAGCTCTAAAAAAATTTAGAGGACTGATTTGATGTCAGTTGAAAGCCAGTACATATTTCAAACATGGAAAATGGTTCGCTGAGAAGAACAATGAAATATAGTGGTGGGGAGAGTGGACAACCTCCTTACTGGCTGGCCACCTGGATGGTCTCCTTGTTGACCTCCTTGTTTTCCATCTGGGGCCCCAGGTTTTTGGTTACCACCTTCTTGCTTGCCAGAGTTCTGATTATCTTACTGGGAGTCTTTTGGTACTATTACATCTCCTAGATCTTCTGAATTTTGTTCATCTAAAAGGCGACAGCATAGTTACAGATAAGTTACCTAAGGAAAAGGTCTGATATACAAATGATGCAGACAGAATGGTTTGAGCCATAGGCTAAGAGTCCAATGGATACAGCCTTTAGTGTCTTACTGGTAGTGTCGAATGAGGGTGACTCAGGCTTACCTGGTGAATGTCTAATATGTATCTAAGAGATCCAGGCTCATCCCAGGCCCCAAATAAGCCTGGATGGGGTTTTGGGATGGATGAGCATATAAATGCTGGTCAGGGAACAAACCTGTAATAGACATATAAGGACAGCAACAGAAGGTATTGGCAGCTTCCTATATCAAAAGTGTGAGTTATACTTCTGTATGTATCTTGGTAATTCATATCTCTTGGATGTGCTTCCCCTCATTTGGGGATGCCTACATGTTCTTTCTGTATTCATACCTCCAACATATTTCTTATAAAGTTCTCTTCTAAAGTTCTACTTATAAAGTAACTCTTTTACCTGATTTAAATAAAGGAAAATATATTCAAGCTTCATAGAACTGTGAAAGTATTTACTTTACATCTTATATTTACCACTTAGTTAAGAACTGGGTTCATCAGTCACTATTTATTAAATGCCTAACATGTTCCAATTCCTATGACTAACTGGTACAAAGTAAAGCACCTCAGTGGAGCCTCTTCACTTATGGTTTAAAGAATATTCCATCTCATGGCATTCCTAGAACTTGAGGTGATTAAATATGGGGATTGAGTGGCTGACCAGAGAGCCATAGTAGAAATCTCTTTCTTGGTGTCATGGAGGGACTCTCTTGCTTTACCCATGATAGAATGTGGATGGCAGTCTTGGGGGGTGGTCCTGAGAAAAGGAGGAGTGCTGGTATGATGGAGGTTGTGGTGGCAGTGGAGAGGGAATCTTCCTCACAGTTCCAAGATGGAAAAGAGTTCTTCTGGTCATTCACAGATCACATTCACAGGTCAGAAGAGGAGTAAACACCTCTTCTTTGATCACACCACCTTGGAAGAACTGCAAATTTACAGTCCCCTAGAAGTATTTATGAAAACAGTTGGACAAAACCCTGAAACTTGGGACAGTACACCCTCCATAATGGAAACAGAGTTTCTATTTTAAAAAGAGTTAAAAAATCAAGTAATAGACTGGGAAAAGGAATAAATAGCAGAAAACATTCAGACTATAAAACCTTACTTTGGTGACAAAGAAAATCAAAACACACACTCAGAAGAGGGCAGCAAAGTCAAAGCTCCTACATGCAAAGCCTCAAGGCAAAATATGATTTGGTCAAAGACTATGAAGAGGTCAAAAAGAGTTTTGAAAATCAAGTAAGAGAAGTAGAGGAAAAATTGGGAAGATAAATTAGAGTGATGCAAGAAAATCATGGAAAAAATGTCAACAACTTGTTAACAGAGACCCCAAAATAACACCTTAAATAATGAACTAACACAAATGACAAAAGTGGTAGAAAAAGCCAATGAGGAGAAGAACGCTTTAAAAAGCAAAGTTGACCAAATGGAAAAGGAGCTCCAAAAGCTCACTGAAGGAAATAATTCCTTAAAAATTACAAAGGGAGAAAATGGAAGTTAATAACTCCATGAGAAATCATGAAAGTACATAAAATCAAAAGAATGAAAAAATATAAGACAATGTGAAATATCTCATTGGGAAAACAACTGACCTGGAAATTAAATCCAGAAGAGAGAATTTAAAAATTATTGAACTACCTGAAAATGATGTTGTAAATTAAAAAAGCACAGGCATCATCTTTCAAGACATTATCAAGGAAATCTGCAAAGATATTCTAGAACCAGAAGGTAAAACAGTCATTGAAAGAATTCACTGATCACCTTCTAAAAGAGATTGCAAAGCTCCTAGGAATATTATAGAAAACTTCCGGACTTCCCAGGTCAGGGGTAAAATATTGCAAGCATCCAGAAAAAAAAAAAACCAAACAAACAAATGCAGAAGCACAATCAAGATAGCACAAGATTTAGCAGCTTTTAAATTAAAGGATTACAGTGACTGGAATATGATATTTCAGAGGCTAAAAGAGTTTGGATTCAAACCAAGAATCATCTATCCAGCCAAACTGAGTATAATTTTTCAGGGGAAAATGCACATGCAATGAAATAGAAGACTTTCAAGCATTCTTGATAAAAAGACCAGAGGTGAATAGAAAATTTGACTTTCAAATACAAGGCTCAAGGGCAACATGAAAAGGTAAACAGGGAAGAGAAATCAAAAGGGACTTATTAAATTAGAGTTATTTGCATTCCTGTGCTGGGAAAACTCTCTTGGTAACTCACAAGA
This sequence comes from Bettongia penicillata ogilbyi, assembly GCA_023548195.1. NCBI lineage: Eukaryota > Metazoa > Chordata > Mammalia > Diprotodontia > Potoroidae > Bettongia > Bettongia penicillata. The sequence continues at coordinate 419,745 of JAJHZJ010000599.1, forward strand.
CCTTTCTCAGTATTTGTGAAGGTGGAGGGAGGGGAAGAGTAGGGACTGAAGACAGAATGAGTGAACCTTATTCTCGTTGCATTGGGCATAAGGAGGGAATGTTCAGTTGGGTATGGAAATATCTTATCCTACAAAAAAGTTGGGGGCAGTGTCATAAGAAAAGGGAGATGGTAAAAGAGAGGGCAGATTTGGGGAGGGAGTAATCAAAGGCAAACACTTTTGAGAAGACCGTAGTCAAAGGAGAATATAGAATAAAAAGGAAGTGGGATAGAATGGAGAGAAATATAGTTAGTCTTTCACAACAAGACTATTTTGGAAGTGTTTTGCATGAGTATATAATATATTCTATAGCAAATTGTTTGCCTTCTCAATGAGGGTGGAGAAGGAAGAATGGAGAGAATTTGGAATTCAAAGTTTCCAAACGAATGCTAATAATTGTTTTTACATGCAACTGGGAGATAAGATGTATAAGCAATGGGGCATAGAAATCTATCTTACCCTACAGAAAAATAGAAGGGAAGTGGAGAAGAAATGGAGTAATTACAAAAGAGAGGGCAGATTGAGGGAAGGGGTAATTAGAATGCACACTATCTCAGGGCAGGAGGAGGGAAGAAATGGGAAGAAAATTTAAAACTCAAAATTTGTGGAAGTATTGAAAACTAAAAATAAATTAATTAAAAAAAATTTGGGTGCTATACTACTTCATTGTATTTATTTATTTATTTTAATGTTCTACAATCACTACCATAAAACTTAGATTTTTTTACCCCTCCAACTACTCTCTAACACCTCCGTCCCTCCCCAAGACAGCATGCAATTCTATATAGGATCTACATATACTTTCCTATTGAATACGTTTTCACTATAGTCATGCTGTGTAGACAAACTAGAATAAATGGAAAAAATCATATAACAAATCAAAACATAATACACACACACACACACACACACATGATCTGCTACATTCTGTGAATGAATTCCATAGTTTTTTCTCTGAGTGTGGAAGGTATTTTGCCTTAGAAAACCATTGGGAGTATTTTTTTTGTTAGCAATTAGACAAGATAAAGAAATTGAAGGAATAAAAATAGCCAAAGAAGAAACTAAGGTATCACTCTTAGCAGATGAAGTGATGGTATACTTAGAGAATCCCAGAGATTCAAGTAAAAAACTACTTGAAATAATAAACAACTTTGGCAAAGTTGCAGGTTACAAAAGAAACCCACACAAATCTTCTGCATTTCTATATATTGGCAACAAAGTCCAACAGCAAGAGAGAGAAAGAAAAATCTCATTTAAAACTAGGGTAGACACTATAAAATATTGGGGAGTTTACCTGCCAAAACAAACCCAGGGACTATATGAACATAACTACAAGACACTTTTTGCACAAATAAAGTCAGATTTAAGTAAGTGGAAACACATCAGTTACTCATGTGTAGGCTGAGCTAATGTAATAAAAATGACAATTCTACCTAAATTAATTTACTTATTTAGTGCCATACCAATTAAACTATAAGATAATTATTTTCTAGAGTTGGATAAAATAATATCAAAATACATCTGGAAGAACAAACAGTCCAGAATACCAAAGGGACTAATGAAAAGCAATGCTAGGGAAGGTGGCCTAGAACTATCAGATCTCAAATTGTACTATAAAGCATCAATTATCAAAACCACTTGGTACTGGCTAAGAAACAGAAGAGTAGACAAGTGGAATAACCTTGACGCTCAAGACACAGTGGGCAAGGAATATAGCAACTTCCTGTTTGATAAACCCAAGGACCCCAGCTTCTTGGATAAGAACTCACTGTTGGACAAAAACTGCTGAGAAAACTGGATAACATTGTGGAGGAAACTAGGCATAGATCCATGCCTGACACCATACACAAGAATAAAGTCTAAATGGGTACATGGATCTAGGTATAAAGATTGATACCGTGGACAAACTGGAGGAGCAAGGAATAGTGTATTTCTCAGATTTATGGAGAAGGGATGAATCTTTGACTAAAGAAGAGACAGAAAGCATTATGAAATGCAAGATGGATAATTTTGATTACATTAAACTAAAAAGTTTTTGCACAACCAAACCCAATTCAACCAAAATTCAGAGGGATGTAGTAAATTGGGAAAGAATTTTTACAGCTAATCTTGGGGATAAAGACCTCATTTCTAGAATATATAGAGAACTGAGTCAAATGTACAACAATACAAGGCATTCCCCAATTGATAAATAGTCAAAGGATATGAATAGGCAATTTTCAGGGGAAGAAATTAAACATATCTATAATCATGTGAAAAAATGCTCTAAATCATTTTTGATTAGTGAGATGAAAATCAAAACAACTCTGAGGTACCACATCACACCTATAATATTGGCAAACATGATAGAACAGGAAAATGATAAATGTTGGGTGTGGGAGAGTTGGAACACTAACTCGTTGGTGGAGTTGTGAGCTCATTCAACCGTTCTGGAGAGAGGTTTGGAACTATGCCCAAAGGGCTACAAAAATGTGCATATCCTTTGACCCAGCAATATCGCTACAAGGACTGTATCCCCAAGAGATCATAAAAATGAGAAAGGGTCCCACATGTACAAAAATAGTTATGGCAGCACTCTTTGTAGTTGCCAAAAACTGGAAATCAAGGGGATGTCCATCAGTTGGGGAATTGCTGAATAAATTATAGTATATGAATGTAATGGAGTACTATTGCACCATAAGAAATAATGAAGAAGAAGACTTCAGAGAGACCTGGAAGAACTTGTATGATCTGATGCTGAGTGAAAGGAGCAGAACCAGGAGACCTTTGTGCACAGCCACAACCACAATGTGCGAGAGGTTTTTCTGGTAGACTTGGAACCTGGTAATAATGCAAGAACTTAAAAAAAAAAAAACTAATTCATTTATAAACATTTAGTATTGACATCACTTCATTATCCTGGACTATTTTTTTTCTTGAACTGATAGTTCTTTAATTTGACTATAATCGTCCATGCAGTTTTGATTTTCAGTTATCTTTTCTGAGTTCTCTGGTCAATTTACAATGTCTACTTTTCTCTCTAGTTCCAGGATATTAAGGCATTATTCTGTTATAATTTCTCAAAAGATGTTTTCCTAGTCCTACTTTTGATTATGACATTTAGGTACTCTAATGATTTCAATATTGTCTTCCTTAGATCAATTTTTGAGATTAATTGTTTTTCCAATGAGTGCAATTGGGTCTCTGTTGGAGGCCATGCAGTTCCATACCACAATTGCTTTTGGCATGTTGGACGCCTCTCTCAGGAACCTCTCAGCAGAGTTAACCCTGGGTCTGGAGCATACTAGAAGGCTCTTCTCCAACCACCCAAAGCAGATTGACTCACTCAACCTCATGGCATTGTAAATTCAGTGTGTGCTTGACAGTCCACCTGCTCAGCAGTGAAGGGCATGCTCTATCATTGGGAAGGAATGTGGTTTCTAGGTCAACCAGTCTTTCCCTATAGAGAATCTTAGTGCTCTAAACAGGCAAGTAGAAAATTTATGGAATAGAGCCCAAAGCATTCTGAAACAGGTCACCCTCTTACTATCCCTTGACTTATTCTTCTAGTTACTGGAAACCTTGGCTGCATTCTCCCATCTGCCCTCTCTTCTCTGATGTTTCTCTTCCTTATTTGCCTTGACATCCATCTGGCATCTCAGTTATTCACTCCTGCCTTACATTAAAATTAATACTATGTTTTGGGTGGTCTGCGGTGCCATCCCGGTCTCTGACTAGAAGGAGGGAATGTCAGGGATTCATGATTGTCATATGAATTAATATGATATGTTGTAATGATTACTCTATCTCAATTGTTTAGAACTCCCATATTTCCAGGAGATTCTAGTTTGGGAGCCATAGCCAACACATTATATCAGAAAGTGATGAATCAAGAATTCCTGACATGCTAACAATTCACAAATTTCTGAGCTTATAACTGCCAAATGAACAGAATCAGAGCCTACTACACTCCAGTTCTCATCATGCCAGCTCTGGTTCTATATCACACTGACTAATCAGAAGACACGATGACACTTAAGTTGTGAAACAATCAACTTAAGTACTGTTCCCAGAGTATAGTCCCTATAATGCCTGCAATCATGGGCCTGCCTTGGGAAACTGTTTCAAGACCTAAGAATGACTATGTTGTGGTCTACTCCCTACCAGTTCTTTTTAGGTACATAAAAATTGCCTTTGCACAGCAAGAAAAGGCCCTCTTCTGAGGGAGAGTTCCATGGGCAACATTGTCTTCCTCACTCTGAAATTAATTAAACCACTACTTGATTCCTAACACACCTGCCTCTTGCCTGCTCTGTTTAGCTCTGACTGTTCCCAGATAAAAGTCCAGTCTACTCTGGCTTACATTTCAAATTCTTTTGACACATGTAGCTATCTGAATGATGTCTCTCCTCCACTAGATTATCAGTACCTTGAAGCAGAGATTGCCTATTTTTAGGCTTCTTTGGGTTCCTTTCTTTTAATTTTTGCCTTTTTCTATATGTAAAGCTTTACCACAGTATCATTTAGTAAATACTTAATAAATGTGTGTTGACCAATTGAGAGTGCTTTGGGGGATCATCAGATTAGCTCTTAGATTTTTAGCTCTGTTCAGTAATATAGGAACAGAGAGGAAATAAAACTCTATTCCAAGGAAATTGGTAAAGTTCATACAGGTGCCTGAGGAACTTTGAACATTCTACTGACTTGTATCTTTCAAGTAATATGTACTTTACATGGGATGAAAAATATTTTTTATATGCATGGTCCCCATCCAATCTTGAGCAAGATGTGTTTTTGAGGACTCAGAATTAAGCGACTAAATCCAGGTTAGGGCTGTACATCCACAGAATAATCTGGAATCAGTCAAGCATTAAGTAGCTGGGGACCATACTTCTATCCCTTTATCTAGAACCCAGTATGCTGAAAGTTGAGTCACACAAACAACATAAAGAGAAGCAAGACTCAAGGTTTAATTGCTAGAATATTTATTGGTACTATAAAGAAATGATGAAATAGCTCAAGAGGTATGCATTGTCCCAATATATGAGTCCACGTGAAAACTTCAAGGGTGGCTCCTGAATGTCCATTTTCCTTTTTATGCACTGAAATAAGAAAGGAAGATGGTTAGAGGAAATGAAGTGTACTTGATTTGTTGCCTTAGATAATGGCAATTGCAATGACAAAGTCACACATTATTGAAATTTTAAAAATAAAACACAAAAAATTTGGAGAGAGAATGTGGGCAGGGACAGGGATGAGCAGCATGATGGAGAGAGGGAAAAGAATGGGTGAAGTTTTGATCTCTCTGTCTCTGTCTTTGTCTCTTTCCTCTGTCCCCTCCTCTCTTCTTCAGTTTTTCTGTATCTGTCTCCCATTCTGTCTGCCTCTTACTAACTCTTTCTTTCTCTCTATCTCTATCAAGGAGAATGCTGCAGAGATAACAGGTGACCAAATAGTTGGGAGAAAAGAAGAGTAAGATTAATAGAAAGGGGAAAAGAACTCTAAAAATATTTGGGGTCTGATATGATGTATCAGTTGAGAGCCAGTACATATTCAAACATTGGTGCCACTAAGAAGAATAATGAAGTACCTTGGGGGTGGGGTGAGTGAATGAAATCTTTACTGTCCACCTGGATGTCCACCTTGCTGGCCACCCTCTTGACCTCCTTGCTGGCCACCTTCTTGACCTCCTTGTTGGCCACCTTCTTGACCTCCTTGCTGGCCACCTGGATGGCCTCTATGATGGCCACCTGGATGGCCTCTATGATGGCCACCTGGATGGCCTCTATGATGGCCACCTTGATGACCACCTTGCTGGCCACCTGGATGTCCTCCTTGCTGGCCACCCTCTTGACTTCCTTGCTGGCCACCTTCTTGACCTCCTTGCTGGCCACCTTCTTGACCTCCTTGCTGACCGCCTTCTTGACCTCCTTGCTGGCCACCTGGATGGCCTCTATGATGGCCACCTGGATGGCCTCTATGATGGCCACGTTGATGACCACCTTGCTGGCCACCTGGATGTCCTCCTTGCTGGCCACCCTCTTGACCTCCTTGCTGGCCACCTTCTTGACCTCCTTGCTGGCCACCTTCTTGACCTCCTTGCTGACCACCTTCTTGACCTCCTTGCTGGCCACCTTCTTGACCTCCTTGCTGGCCACCTGGATGGCCTCTATGATGACCACCTGGATGGCCTCTATGAGGGCCACCTGGATGGCCTCTATGATGGCCACCTGGATGACCACCTTGCTGGCCACCTGGATGTCCTCCTTGCTGGTCACCTTCTTGACCTCCTTGCTGGCCACCTTCTTGACCTCCTTGCTGGCCACCTTCTTGACCTCCTTGCTGGCCACCTGGATGGCCTCTATGATGACCACCTGGATGGCCTCTATGAGGGCCACCTGGATGGCCTCTATGATGGCCACCTGGATGACCACCTTGCTGGCCACCTTCTTGACCTCCTTGCTGACCACCTTCTTGACCTCCTTGCTGACCACCTTTTTGACCTCCTTCCTGGCCACCTTCTTGACCTCCTTGCTGACCACCTTCTTGACCTCCTTGCTGGCCACCTTCTTGACCTCCTTGTTGGCCACCTGGATGACCTCTATGATGGCCACCTGGATGGCCTCTATGATGGCCACCTGGATGGCCTCTATGGTGGCCACGTTGATGACCACCTTGCTGGCCACCTGGATGTCCTCCTTGCTGGCCACCTTCTTGACCTCCTTGGTGGCCACCCTCTTGACCTCCTTGCTGACCACCTTCTTGACCTCCTTGGTGGCCACCCTCTTGACCTCCTTGCTGACCACCTTCTTGACCTCCTTCCTGGCCACCTTCTTGACCTCCTTGCTGACCACCTTCTTGACCTCCTTGCTGGCCACCTTCTTGACCTCCTTGTTGGCCACCTGGATGACCTCTATGATGGCCACCTGGATGGCCTCTATGATGGCCACCTGGATGGCCTCTATGATGGCCACCTGGATGTCCTCTATGATGGCCACCTTGATGACCACCTTCTTGACCTCCTTGCTGGCCACCTTCTTGACCTCCTTGATGGCCACCTTCTTGACCGCCTTGCTGACCACCTTCTTGACTTCCTTGCTGGCCACCTTCTTGACCTCCTTGATGGCCACCTGGAGGCCCAGGTTTTTGCTTATCACCTTGTTGTTCGTCAGAGTTCTGATCATCCTCCTGGGAGTCATTTAGTGCTGATACATCTAGTAGATCTTGTGAATTTTCTTCATCTAAAAGGAGACAGCATAGGTATAGAAAATTCAGATGAAGGAAAAACCTTGATATGCAGTAGATGTAGACAGAATGATTTGGACCATAGCCTGATTGTCCAAAGTATGGAACCAATGCAACCTTACCTGTAGTGTAGAATGAGGATGATCTAGGCTTACTGGGTGGATATCTAATATGTATCTAAGAGATCCCAGGTTCAATAAAACCCTGGATAGGATTATGTGTTTGATGATCATATAAATGCTTTTCAGGGAACAAGCCCATCATAGACTTATATAATGACAGCATCAGAAGACATTGGCAGCTTCTTATATCAAATGCATGACTTATCCCTCTTTGTGTCTTTTGTTCACTTGCGTTTCTTAGATGTGTATCCCTTCATTTGGGGATGCCCACGTGTTCTATACATATTCATACCTCCTGCATATTTCTTATAAGGTTCCACTCTTCTACTTAGTTTCAATGAAGGAAAGCAAATTCAAACATCAAGGGACTGTGAATATATATATATATATATATATATATATATATATATATATATATATATATATATATATTTGTGTGTGTGTATCCCCTTAGCTATGAACTATGTCCATCAATCAATATTTGTTAAGTGAGTAAAATCTTCTAGGTTCTATGACTAGCTAATACCAAATAGAACACCTCAATGGACCCTCTTGGCCTATGTTTTAAAGAAGGTTCTGTCCCATAAAATCTCTAGAAATTGGGGTGATTAAATGGTGTTCTAGAGTAACAAGGGTCTTATGGGCTATGGTAGGGAAGAAAGAAGTGTGGCAAGGAGGAAATAAAGAAAAGAGAAGTCAAGTTTGGATTTAAATCTTGGTAGCCTGCATCCTAAAGATTTGTTATGATACAGAATTGAAATATTAGTGACTTCTTATATTCTAACTATTTAATAGGGTGACAGTGAACGAAGTAAAATTACTAGAATTATTTGGGGATAGGGGAAAATTTTATTTGTTTTTTTGCTAAAAAACATGGCAGGATTTCTCATGAATTACATCATCCCATGATATGGAACACACCCAAAAGGGCTACTTCCCTGAGTGACAGATACATGAAACAGAGAAGAGGCTCAAGCCCAACCCTCCTCAATTTATGATATGAAAGCACTTGGAAGGTTCTATCTCATGACGCATATGGAAATGATATCAGTGGAAAAGATAAAGTGAAGTCCAGCTACATGCTAGAATATTTTATATCCAGTAGTCTTACATGTATTTTGTACATAGTCTTATTTTTTGGGTAGAAATACAAAACAGTAATGAACGATGAAGATTTCTGCTTCATATTAGTTCAGGTTTTGTTTTCCTTTGACCCTTGCTCTGGAAGATGATTTTACATCTGCACAAGACTTTCTTGGGTCTTATACCTCCACTTCTAAAGGGAAGGCAATAATCTCCTTTCCACTTTGTTAGGATTTCCAGAATGCTAAGTGTCCTTGTAATAAACATGTATTTTGTCTACCGTAATATTCGTTTTTCACATGAGATTTGAAACGATGGAATTTAAAATTGGATGACACCTTAAAGATCATCAAATAGAACTCTTTCATTTTCTAATTAGAAAACTGGAGAAACTCAAGGACACTGGTCAATAACTTTAATATGCAGTTATTCATGCTCCAGGCAGTAACTTACTCAAGGTCATCCTGTGAAAGACAGAAATTTAATCAAGGTCTTTTGACTCCATATATGTTTCTTTTAACCTAACATATTGCCTTTCCCTGGAGAACTAGCCTTAGAGTCATGGAATTGAGGTGCAGGTCATAGCCTTCAAACCTCGAGCCAGCTATAGAAAAGGGAAAGTCATTTAACCTCTCTGACCCTGAGTTTCTGTATCTGGAAAAAGGTGATGAGAATCTCACTGAGAGGCAGAGTGGCACAATATATTGAAATCCAGCTTGGGTCTCAAAAAACCTGGGTTCAATTCTACATCTGATGCCAATTGGCCCTATGAACATAGGGAAATTGCTTATCCCCCTAGTAATCCAAGAAGCTTTCCAAGATATTAACTTGTTGAGCAGAAGAGGATTGATCTACACTGAGACGAGTTTCAGAATTCTTCCCCTCTGAACTATGGTTAAATTCCTTGATTACAGCTATCTATGAGAATGGTACAACACTAATCTGACTTCAGCGTCCTGAGATCTCATATGGTGGACATTGTTATGTTTCTTCACTTAGGGTAACTTTGTATATTGCAAACACTTCTGACAAAAAATTTCATTCTAGCACCCTAATTTTATTGGACAGAACGCCCAATATTGACATATTTGAAAATGTTTAGATGAATTTGGACTCAGAGAATCTGTTTTCACTTAAATAATTCTTTGTTGTGTCATCTCTGTTTAGAATGTGAGTTCCATGAAAGCAGAAACTGTGTCACTCTAATTTTGCTTCATGGATTTCATTTTGAATCCCCAGAAATCTTGTTGAGTGATTGATTAATGATTTTATGAAGATGTAAGTTTCTCCTGTCCTACTATAAAAGGCCTTATGGCTGAAAAGGAATTGACGACTCTTTGAGAGATATATTAGTCTGTGCCTGAGCAGGTCCATCTCCGAGAGATCATTTGCACCTTGCAAGAATTGAACAAATACACTGACAAGAAGGAAGGAGTCCAGGCAATAATGGGAAGAATTAAACTGAATGTCTATACATTGTCACAATCTGAATGGAAAGTGATAAATTCAACAACCTCTATGTTTCTAAATGTACAGACATTTCTAGTCCCATTAATGGAAACTTCAATGGAGGGAAAAAATTTTTACTTGCCTAATAAATATTTTTTTCCCAGATAATTCTATTCAATGCATTAAGATTACATGAAGTTCTTAATATGTGCCAGTCACTTTGTTAGGTGTTGGGTGTAGAAAGAAAAAGAAATAGTTTGTGATGTTGAAGAATTTACGTTCTATTTGGAAATATAACATTCATATAAAAAGCAAAATGGAAAATATTCAAAAATAATAATTTCTTGGGTGAAGGGAATATATGGAAAGAGGTAGTGTGGAAAGTCAAGTTAGATTTCCTATAGGAGATGACAGAAACAGAAATTTAACAGAAGCTAGGAATTCTAAGAGGTAGAGATGAGTAGCAAATATGTTGCAGGTAGGGGAACAGCTGGATAAAAGCGTGGAAAGACAGAATGTTGAGCATAAGGAACAGCAAAGTACATAGATGATGGAAGTAAAGAATAAATGAGACTTAATGAATGGATTGGATTGGATTTCAAACCCAGGGTCAAAAACAGATTTGAGGAGATCAGAACATGGAAAACAAGAATACCACCTCTTGTTTATTTAACTCTAGGAAGATAAAAGTACCTGAATTACTAAGATGGCTAATTCCAAATGACCTCACTTGAATTCTACCCTGACCACCACCCCCAACAACCTCCTAATATGATCATATATTTTCTCTGTTCCGTACTTACCTTCATCTGAGAATTGAGCAGAGCTCAGGCCCAACAGGGCTACTGAGAAAAGGAGCAGTAACCACTTGGTAGCAGCCATGGTGCCCTCTTCACTGGTACTGCATGGACCAAGGGCCAGTGCTCTTATAAGGACTTCAGAAAACAATGTCACAGTCAGTCCCAAATTTGAAGGCGTTGTTCAAGTTCAGATCACTACCATCCCTAAGTTTTGGTTGGATTGAGTTTGAGGGCTGTCCAAAGCTCCTCCCCAAAAGCACCACCAAATCTAAATTTTCCAAAGCCTTTGAAGATACTTTGTCCAGAAACCCCAAATATCATGTTGTGATAACAATAATGACTAGTCCTCCATCTTGTGATTTCCCTCCCATACAGAAACCTGAATGCCTTGCAGTTATTTTGATATCCTGTGTTGCGCAAGTCCTTTAAATGTCATTGACTCAGATCTTTTCACTAGCTTGCTTCCAGTAAGGTCAAGATACAATAGAAGGATAAAATAACAGAAATAAAATAACTAGATATAACTGTACAGGTAAGCTCCTGCCCATCTCCTCTTATTGGAAATTACATAAACATCACCTGAGGATACCAGGTTTTATGGTACTAAGCTACTGCACCTCTTTCCATCATTCCTTCTTCACCAATGTCTTAAGTATTTCCTAAAGGTTAACTAAATTAATTTTAGTTATATATTGGATGTTCAGAACCAATTCTTCCCCAAAATTTATGTATCACTCCATCTTTCCTCCAAATGTTCTATTTATCAAATCCATCTAATTATTAACTTCTGCTCTAGTTGAAGGACTTTCCCTCTGTTATTTCTTTTTGATATCCTATCCTCAATTGACTCAGTTCTTTCCCTTCTCAGATTCATATGCTCATAGGAACTATTTCATAGGCTTATAGTGGAAATTGATTTTAGAGGGGAGGGCATAGAGTCTAATCCAACTCATTTTCCAAATGAAGAACATGGAGCTGAGTAGGTGAGTTGACCTTTCTGTGGTAGTAGAGATAGATGGCAAACTCTTACCTATCAGTTTCTCTATTGAATCATCATGTTTTTATCTAGGATTGAGATTGGTCATCACAGTTAATTGTAATCGGAGTTTTTACTGACATTACCCTAGATATTATGCATATTGTTCTCATAGTTAAGTTTATTTCCCCGTACGTGATTTCACACAATTTTCCTGTCTGAATTTATCATAGTCTTCATTTCTGATTATTCAATAAATAATTTACTATACTTATATGATCATAACTTTTTTCAGCCATCATCTAGTATATGGGCATTTATGTCATTCTAAGTGTTGTTTTGACAATTAAGAAAAGTTATAAATACCTTCTTATACGTGGGATTGTTCCTTCTGACTTTGACTTCCTTGATCTATATGACAAGTAGTGAGATTGAGAACAAGAATACAAACAAGTTACTAACTATTCTTTATATACCAAATTATTTTGAAAAATTTGTGAATCTATTCACAGCTTTACTGAAACTACATAAATATGTCTGTCTTTCCACTGTTGCTGTTCAGTCTTTTCAGATATGTCTGACTTTTTGTCATCTCATTTGAGGTTTTCTTGGCAAAGATTCTGGAGTATTTTGCCATTTCCTTCTCCAGCTAATTGTACAGATGAGGAACTGCAAGCACGGTTGAGAGACTTGCCCAAGATGACAGAGAATTCTAAGGTCAGAAATGAACTCATGAAGATGAGTCTTTTTGATTCCACCTCCCAACACTGTCTAATGAACCACTTTGCTAACTATCACCCATCAAAAATAAGCTTTATCCATCTTTAGATAACTTTGTGTTTGAGAATTGTGACACTCAATTTCAGAGTTGTTTTCATTTACATTCATTTTATAATTAATGATTAATAACAGTCTTTGCAATGATTGTAGATGGTTTGAAATTCTTTGGAATAAATGTTCCATTTCATATTCTTGGAGACTAGGTCTTTGGTTACTTTTACTGAACCAAGATTTTTATTTTTTTCTTTTTGATTCTCTGTTCAAGGCATGCCCTACTGGGCATGGGAATGGTGAGAATTCTTTGGAAATTAGGTAGCTCACAAACAAAATAAATAAATATATTTTAAAAGAAAACAACAGATATTCTCCTTTGCCACTTAATTACTGGGGAATATTTTTGATTATCTATTGACCCGGGTCCGGGTCCTTCAGGTGACACTCTCTCAGTGGGCTTCTGCTTCGGATGTCTCTGGATTTCCCTCCCCGGGGAACTCGGCGGAGGGACTCAGTCGGACACTTCTTCAGGAGGCATATACTTTATTAAGTGCAGAGGAGTCCCCCGAACAGCTAAGGGCGTTGGTTTAAGTAGGGTATTAGTTCCGGGTAGCCATCCATTGTTTAAATAGGTTTCTATATTTAGGTATCCATCCTGATCCACCCCGAGGGCGAGGCCTACATCCCATTGGAGCAAGCCCCTCCAGACCAATCCTAGGGAGGCACGATCCCTAATCCCGGGTCGTGTCCTCCCCTGGTTGGCTGGTGGCCACTCCTGGGGAAGCCCCTCTCCGCCCAGGCAGTCAGGACCGGCCCCCGACAATCTATTGGTCTCATTCTTATATATGACTTGGATATCAAATTATCAGAGATATTAATGGTAATAGTTTTCTTGTTACACTGTTTAGATTTTCATTCTAGTTACATTTACTTTTTTCACGTCAAATGTTTTACATTTTATGTACAAAAATTTCACCAGAGATATAACAGTTGGAAAGAATATTTCTTTCTCCCTTCTTCTTTCCTTCTTTGTTGTTTAGTTTTCTTCCTCCTTCCTTCCTCTCTTCCTTCCTTTCTTCCTTCCTTCGTTCCTTCCTCTCTCTTTTCCTTTGTTTCTTTCCTGCTTTATTTTTTATTTCTTCTCTGCCTTCTTTCCTTCTTACCTTCCTTCCATCACTATTACCTCCCATCCTTTCATATTTCCTTCCTTCCTTCTTGCATTCTTTGTCTCCATAACTTTTTGCATTTAGATTACATACCGATTTTGTCCTTATTGATACAGTTGGTGTCATATCTAGGTTTAAAACTAATTTCAGCCCAATTGCCTGCCGTTTTATATCATAATTCTTGGCTTTGGATAATAGTCCTTCCCCTGATATTTATATTCTTAAGTATATAGAATAATGAACTGGTGACTTATTTGATCAGTTCCATATGTCTTTTTAATTTTTTTAGCTAATCTTGAGAAATTCTGATGTTTATTTTCTTACATAGCTTGAAATCTTATGTTAGATTAACTTCATTCCTGTTTTCATTTCCTTGTGATTCAATCTTTCATTTCTCTAAACTAATTTTGTTTTATTTTTACTATTTCTAACAATTAAACTCTCAGTAGTTTAATGCAGATGTACTCTTTTGTCACTTGAGGATACCAGGAGTTATGGGATCAAGCTACCGTACCTCTCTCCATCATTCCTTCTTCACCAGTATCTTAAATATTTCCTAAAACAATTAAATTAACTGTTCAGAACCCATTGTTCCCTAAAACTAATGTATCCCTCCGTCCTTCTTCCAAACATTCTGCTCACCAAATCTTTCTTGTCCTGAATTGCTGCTTTCGGTGAAGAGACTTACCTTCATTATTTCCTTTTTATATCCTGTCCCCAATTGAATCAGCTCATTCCCTTCCCAGATTCACAGACTTATAGGAAATAGTTAATAGATTTAGCGTGGGAATTGATTTTAGAGGGCATATAGTCTGATCCACTCATTTTCCAGATAACGAATATGGAGGTGAGCAGGTGAGCCCACTTGTCCATCGTCAGAAAGTTGGTAGCAGAGCCAAGGTGCCAAAGCATAGCTATTAGCTGCTCTATTAAGTGAGAAGCATTTGATAATTTGAGAATTAATAATAAAGTTATAGCTTTATATATATATATATGATTGTTCCATTTGACTTTGACCTCCTAGACGTATATGACAAGTAGTGAGACTGAAAAAAGGATATAAACAAGTTATTAACTATTCTTTCTCAACTCCAAATTACTCTGAACAATATGTGGACCTATTCACAGCTTGACTGAAACTGAATGAATGTATCTGTCTTCCTGTTCTTGTTGTTCAGTCTTTTCAGATATGTCTGACATTTTGTGATCCCATTTGTGGCTTTCTTGGCAAAGATTCTGGAGTAGTTTGACATTTCCTTCTCCCACTCATTATGCAGATGAGGAATTGAAGCAAACGGGGTAAAGAGACTTGCCCAAGATGATGGAGACACTAGATGTCTGAGGCCAGAACTCAACTCTTAAAGATTTTTTGGAAAAAAAATTCAATTTCATATTCTGGGAGACTTGGCCATTGTTTATTTTTACTGAAGTAACATTTTTTCTTTTTGATTCTGTTACAAAGGATGCCCTTCTGGACAAAGGAATGGTGACATTTATGTGAAAATTGCATACTCAAATACACAAAATATGAATACAATTTAAAAAGGAAAATAATTCATGTTCTCATTGGCTATTTAATTATTGAGGAATATTCTTGGTCACTTATTGGTCTCAGCCTGATATATGACTTGCATATTAAATTATCAGAGACATTTATGGTAAATGTTTTCCTGTTGCACTATTTGTTGCCTTATTCAAGTTGCATTCACTTTATTTATGTAAAATGTTTTTCATTTTATATACCAAAAATTTCACCATAGTGAAGCAAGAGATAGAAAGAGAAATCCCATTTAAAGCTAGAGTAGACACTATAAAATACTTAGGAGTTTACCTGCCAAAACAAACCCAGGGATTATATGAACACAATAACAAGACACTTTTTGCACAAATAAAATCAGATTTAAGTAAGTGGAAAAACATCCGTTGTTCATAGGTAGGCCGAGCTAATATAATAAAAATGAAAATTCTACGTAAATTAATCTACTTATTTAGTGCCATACCAATTAAACTATCAGATAATTACTTTCTAGAGCTGGATAAAATAATATCAAAATTCATTTGGAAAAACAAAAGGTCCAGAATATCAAAGGGACTAATGAAAAGAAATGTTGGGAAGGTGGCCTAGTGCTACCAGAGCTCACATTCTATTATAAAGCAGCAATTATCAAAACCACTTGGTACTGGCTAAGAAACAGAGGGGTAGACAAATGGAATAGACTTGGCACTCAAGACACAGTAGGCAAGGAATATAGTAACCTCCTGTTTGATAAACCTAAAGATCCCAGCTTCTGGGATAAGAACTCACTGTTCGACAAAAATTGTTGGGAAAACTGGTTAACTATGTGGTGGAAATTAGGCATAGACCCATGCCTGACACCGTACACAAGAATAAAGTCCAAATGGGTACATGATTTAGGTATGAAGATTGATACCATGAATAAACTGGAGAAGCAAGGAATAGTGTATTTATCAGATTTATGGAGAGGAGAAGAATTTTTTTTTCTAAAGAAACGATAGAAAGCATTATGAAATGCAAGATGGATAATTTTGATTACTTTAAACTGAAAAGTTTTTGCACAACCAAACCCAATGCAACCAAAATTCAGAGGGATGTAGTAAATTGGGAAAAAATTTTATGGCTAAGCTCGGGGATAAAGGCCTCATTTCTAGAATATATAGAGAAATGACTCAAATATACAACCATACAAGTCATTCCCCAATTGATAAATGGTCAAAGGATATGACCAAGCAATTTTCAGGGGAAGAAATCAAAGATATTTATAATCATATGAAAAAGTGCTCTAAATCACTATTGATTAGACAGATGCAAATCAAAACAACTCTGAGGTACCACACCACAGCTGTAAGATTGGCAAACATGACAGAAGAAGAAAATGATAAATGCTTGAGAGGATGTGGGAGAGTTGGAACACTAATTCATTGTTGGTGGAGCTGTGAGATCATCCAACCCTTCTGGAGAACAGTTTGGAACTATGCCCAAAGGGCTACAAAAATGTGCATACCCTTTGACCCAGTAATATCGCTACTAGGACTGTATCCCCAAGAGATTATAAAAACGGGAAAGGGTCCCACGTGTACAAAAATATTTATAGCAGCACTCTTTGTGGTAGCCAAAAACTGGAAGTCAAGGGGATGCCCATCAATTGGGGAATGGCTGAATAAATTATGGTATATGAATGTAATGGAGTACTATTGTGCCATAAGAAATGATGAACAAGAAGACTTCAGGGAGGCCTGGAAGGACTTATATGATCTGATGCTGAGCGAAAGGAGCAGAACCAGGAGAACTTTGTGCACAGCAATGACCACAGTGTGCGAGATTTTTTTCTGGTAGACTTGGAACTTTGTAATAACACAAGAACTTACTGAGAAAAAAAAAAATCCTAATGTTGGTCTTCTAAGGCAAAATGCCTTCCACACTGAGAGAAAGAAATATGGAAGTCATTCGCAGAATGTAGCAGATCATGTTTGTGTGTGTGTGGGTTTCATTGTATTGCGTTTTGATTTGTTATATGATATCTTCCATTTATTTTAGTTCGACTACATAGAATGACTATAGTGAAAATGTGCTCAATAGGAAAGTATATGTAGAACCTATACAGAATTGTATGCATTCACGGGGAGGGAGGGGGGGTATGGGGGGAAGGGTGGGGGGGATAAAATCTTAACTTTAAGGAAGTGATTGTAAAATATTAAAAAAAATTAAAATTAAAAAAAAGTACGAGGGACAATCCAAAATATTTGAAAGACTACTTACCAAGGTTAACCCAGGAAATATAGGAACACAATTACAAAATTGTATTCACACAAATAAAGTCAGATCTAAACAACTGAAAAACAGTAATTGCCCATGGGTATGCTGAGCTAACATAATATGATATTTAGCTATATATTATATGGCTAAATATAATATTATTTATAGCTATATATTATAAAGTTAATACAAAGAAATATTATATAGCTAATGTAATAAATATAATATACAATAAAATGACAATTCTCCCTAAATCAATTGTGCCATACCAAGGAAAATACCAAAAAATCTATTTTTATAGAGGTAGAAAACACAATAACAACCATGAAGAAAAAAATGTCAAAAAATATCAAGGGAATTAATGAAAAAAGTAAAGAAAAGCAAGGTAGCCTAGCCAAACCAGATCTACAACTATATTAAAAGTGGCAATCATCAAAACTACTTAGTACTGGTTTAGAAATAGTGTTAGAGACAGGAGTCAAGATGGTGGAGCAGAAGGATTCACATATGCCAGCTCCGAACCCACAACCCATAAATTTCCTGTAAAAAGAACTCCCCACAAATTCTGGTGCAGTGGAAGCCACACAGCAACGGAGTTGGGGAGATTTCTGTTCCAGAGAGCCCTGAAAAACCTGCACCAAAGATCCATCATGCACCAGATGCGGAGTGGAGCCCAGCCCTGCCCTGGTCGGGTGGCTCCAGGAGGAGCAGATCCGAGCAGGCTTTAGGGATGGAACTTCCAGTGGCCATGAAGTTTCCTCAACCCACAGGTGCTACAGGTCAGTGAGAGAGCCTTCTGAACTGGCCGGGAGGGGAGCAGGATGTCTCCATAACTCAGGCCCCCTTGGGAGGTAGTGACAGATGCAGTGGTGGCCAGGGGCTCCCGGAGCAGACAGAACCTCAGATCCATTACTGAAGATCTCCACATAAACCCACTGAGGGAACTGAGCCTGCGAGGTGGCCATGCCCCCACCTGAGAACCTGAATATAATCTTACCCTGAACAGCAGCCCCACCTGCCACTGAAAGCCCTGAGGCTGGGGAGCAGCATTTGAATCTCAGACCTCAAGCACTAGCTGGGCAGATCTAGGAGGGGGTGGAGAGGAATCTCAGAAGTCAAGTAACTGGCTGGGAAAATACCCAGAAAAGGGAAAAAAAAAAATAAGATCATAGAAGGTTACTTTCTTGGTGAACAGATGTTTCCTCCTTTCCCCTCTGATGAAGAAGAACAATGCTTACCATCAGGGAAAGACATAGAAGCCAAGGCCTCTATATCCCAAACATCTGAAATAGATATCCAAAGGGCTCAGGCCATGGAAGAGCTCAAAAAGGATTGTGAAAATCAAGTTAGACAGGTGTAGGAAAAACTGGGAAAAGAAATGAGAGAGATGCGAGAAAAGCATGAAAAATGGGTCAATACCTTGTTAAAGGAGACCCCAAAAAATGCTGAAGAAAATAACACCTTGAAAAATAGGCTCACTCAATTGGCAAAAGAGGTTCAAAAAGCCAATGAGGAGGAGAATGCTTTCAAAAGCAGAATTAGCCAAATGGAAAAAGAGGTTCAAAAACCCACTGAAGAAAATAGTTCTCTCAAAATTAGAATGGAGCAGATGGAGGCTAATGACTTTCTGAGAAACCAAGAAATCATTAAACAAAACCAAAAGAATAAAAAAATTTAAGAGAATGTGAAATATCTCATGGGAAAAACAAGTGACCTGGAAAATAGATTCAGGAGAGACAATTTAAAAATTATGGGACTACTTGAAAGCCATGATCAAAAAGAGAGCCTAGACATCATCTTTCATGAAATTATCAAGGAAAACTGCCCTAATATTCTAGAACCAGAGGGCAAAATAAGTATTGAAGGAATCCATTCATCACCACCTGAAGGAGATCCAAAAAGAGAAACTCCTAGGAACATTGTGGCCAAATTCCAGACCTCCCAGGTCAAGGAGAAAATACTGCAAGCAGCTAGAAAGAAATAATTCCAGTATTGTAGAAATACAATCAGGATAACACAAGATCTAGCAGCTTCTACCTTAAGGGACTGAAGGGCATGGAATAGGATATTCCAGAAGTCAAAGGAACTAGGACTAAAACCAAGAATCACCTCACCAACAAAACGGAGTGTAATACTTCAGGGGAAAATATGATCTTTCAATAAAATAGAGGACTTTCAAGCATTCTTGATGAAAAGACCAGAGATGAAAAGAAAATTTGACTTTCAAACACAAGAATGAGAAGCATGAAAAAGAAAACAGCAAAGTGAAGTCATAAAGGACTTAACAAAGGTGAACTGTTCACATTCCTACATGGAAAGACAATATTTGTAACTCTTAAAACTTTTCAGTATCTGGGTAGTTGGTGGTACTACACACACATACACACAAACACACACACATACACACATGCATGCACACGTAGAGACAGAGAGCATAGAGTGAATTTAATAGGATGGGACCTTATTTTAAAAGAAATTAAGGTAAACGGTGAGAGAGAAATGTAGTGGGAGGAGAGAGGGTGAAATGAAATGGGGAAAATTATCTCTCATTCAAGGTGCAAGTAGGAGACTTTTTAGTGGAGGGAAAAAAAGGAGAGCTGAGAAAAAAACACGAAGTTTACTCTGTTCACATTTGACTAAAGGAAGGAATAAAATGCACACTCATTTTGATATGAAAACCTGTCTTACAATACAGGAAAGTGGGGGAGAAGGAGATAAGCAGGGTGGGGGAGATGATGGAAGGGAGGTCAATGGGAGGAGGGAGCAATCTGAAGTCAACACTCTTGAGGAGGGACAGGATCAAAAGGGAGACTAGAAACAATGGGGGACAGGATAGGATGGAGGGAAATATAGTTAGTCTTACACAACATGACTATTATCGAAGTCATTTGCAAAACTACACAGATATAGCCTATATTGAATTGCCTGCCTTCCCAAAGGGAATGGGTGGGGAGGGAGGGATGGGGAGAATTTGGAACTCAAAGTTTTAGGAACAACTCTTTAGTATTGTTGTTGCCACTAGGAAATAAGAAATACAGTTAATGGGGAATAGAAAGTCATCTGTCCCTACAGGACAAAAGAGAAGATGGGGACAAGAGAATGGAGGGATGATAGAAGAGAGGGCAGATTGGTGATAGGGGAAATTAGAATGCTCGGTGTATTGGGGTGGGGGGAGAGGAGAAATGGGGAGAAAATTTGGAACCCAAAATTTTGTGAAAATGAATGTAATAAGTTAAAATAAATAAATTTATATTAAAAGAAATAAAGTAAAATAAGCTGGAAAAAAAGACATAGAGTGGTAACCTGAATATGATATGATTCAAAATCAAAATCATTTAGGAACAGGTAAAAAGAATACTTTTTTATATAAAGGAGTTAAGACAGGAAGAACTGACACTGACGAGTTAGATCAGGGAGGAGGGCTGGTAGTTCTAGAACCATACTTTCATGGGGAATGGGTTAAAGAAGGAACAATGCATGTATATATGCCTATACATAAAACAATACATATATATATATGAGTAAAATTTATTACGGAAAAAACAGGGATAGAAATCATGATCGCAAAGTTAAAACTAACATAGATTTGATTGCAAGAGGGAAAAAAGGGTAACTATACTTTAGCCATATCAAAAAACAATGTTTTAGACTATTTAAAATAATTAGACAATATTAAGGATGGACATTTGATATGGCATAGAAAATGGCTACCTGGTGGACTTAGAAAAAGACTCACCTATGAAGGAAAAGGTTATCCATTTGCAGCGAAACAGAGGGTAAATAAGTATAGTAGAGTCTTACAGAGATCCATATAGACGTATATTTCTATATATGAGTATGATTATGGATAGCTAAGTATATGTATGTGTATGTATGTATGCATATGCACTCATGTGTGTATATTTGTATACATGCATGTGTATATATACGTGTGTGCACACATGTAGTGGAGAGAAGAGAAAATAATACCTTCTGCCTCAACAGAGAGAAAATGTTTATTTTCTTTATCTCTTAATACTCTGTATCTCAAGCTATTCCCTAGTTTATTCTCTTTAATTCAATATTTAATTTAATTAATTTAATATTCACTTAATTAATATTCACTTATTCATAATGAAAAGCAGTCAAAGACAGTAGTCACTTTGTTTATCAAACATGAAGCAGTTTCTTTATTTAAAAATTATTATTTAAAAACCTTCTTCAATTTTGTGCTCCAAATTGTTTCCCTCCCTCTAAGCCTTCATTATGTTATGAAGAAGGCAAGCAAAATATCAATTAATTAAACATGTGAAATCATGGAAATATATTTCCATATTTGGCATATTGCAAAAAAGGTAAAAAAAAACAAACTTGAGAAAATCATGCTTCAATTTGCATGAAAAATTCATCAGTTCTCTCTCTGGAGGTGGATAGCAGTTTTTCATGTGTCATTTGGAATTGTCTCCAATCATATTGTTCAGAGTAGTCATCTTTCACAGTGATCATCATTACAATATTGGTGTTAGTATGCACAACGATCTCTCAGTTATTCTCACTTAACTTTCTAATCATTTCATATATATATACATATATATATATATATAGTTCTTACCATTTTTTTCTGAAGAACCCCACTCATTGTTGCTTATAGCAAAGTAGCACTCTATTTTAATCATATGCTACAACTTGTTTAGTCATTCCCCAATTGATAAGAACCCCCTCAGTTTCCAATTCTTTACAACCACAAAAAAACTCTGCTATTAATATTTTTATATGCATAAAAATATTTTATTATTTATATATTATATTATTTTTGTTAATATCACTTTTTAAAATCTCTTTGATAGAAGACTTGTTAGATGCCTATTTTATTCCAATCTGTATTAGTCAGCTTGATATGATTTCAAAGAGGTGGTGATTCTTAGTTCTGATAGTTGTCTTCAGAGCTGTGAACTGAAGATAGTAAGTTCACTTGTTTAATCCTAGGAAGTTAACTAGAAGATGTCCACCCTTGTTTTTACTTGTTATGATGATCAAACTCAGCACGACAGAAGTGACTCGATTATATGGAAAATCCCCCAGTTAAATTTGTTGCGCCTTCATCCCTTGTCATCCCTCTATTGCCTAACCTGGGGACATGACCATGAGCATATAGCCAATGAGTGACTCAGGTTGACAGACTTCAGCCTGCCCTTCCACCAGCCCATCAACCTATGTGAATGTTTTGACATCTGGTCATCAGTTCAACCTCATAAACCTATTCGTTGGCTTGGCAGGACCTCTTGGAATGTAAGGTAGGTCTGTTAAAGTTTGCTCACTAGCCCATTTGTCAACCAACAGGATTATATATTTTGTATAGACTTTTCTGGAGGGTCAAGGGAAAGGTCTATTCATCAGTAAGATTATTTTTTTGACCTACCCCACCTATACCGTCTGCATGTCAGGCACTGTAAAACTAAGACCCCAGAGGAAGGGCCTACAGAAGACCATGGACCCTTTGTAAAGTATCATTGACTGAGGCTTTGCCTCAGTGGTTATTTTTCTTGCAGATTAGACAATTTTGAAAATTCCCACATCTCTTTGAAGTATAGATCTAGTAGTTGTATTTCTAGGTCATAGGACATAGAAAGTTTATAGACCTTTAGGCATGGTTCCAAATTGTTCTTCAGAATGATTTGTCTAGTTCACAATCCCATCAACAGTTTATTAGCATATTTATTTTTCCTTATTTCCTTCAGCATTTGTCTTTTCTGATAGGTATAAGCTGGTACTTTAGAGTTGTTTAAATTTGCATTTCTCTAATCAATAATGATTGAGAGCATTTTTTGTATGACTATGAATAGCTTTGATTTTTTCCTTCTTAAAACTATCTGCTTTGATGGACTTTGGGAAAACCTGGAAAGACTTATATGAACTGATGCTGAATGAAGTGAACAGAACCAGGAGAACATTATACACAATAACAGTCAGTGTACAAAGACTGGTTTTGATAGACTTAGCTCTTCACAAGACCTAAAACATTTCCAAAGGACTCATGATGGAAAGCGCCATCCAAATGCATAGAAAGAATTATGAAGCTGGATTACAGAGTGAAGCAGAGTTTTTTTCTCTTTTGTTCTCTTTCTCATGGTTTTTTCCATCAGTTGTGATTCTTCTATGTAACATGACTACTGTGAAATGTGTTTATGTGTAGAACTAATATCAGATTACATGCTGACTCAGGGAGGGAGTAGGAAAGGAGAGGGAGAAAAATTAAAACTTATGGAAGTGAATGTTGAAAACTGAAAATAAATAAATTACATATTTAAATAAAAAATAAATAACAACTGCCTGTTTCTATCATTTATCAATTGGGTAATGGCTCTTATTTCTATAAATTTGACTGTTTCCTATATATTTGAGAAATAATCCCTTTATCAGAGAAACTTGTAAAAATTTTATGTTGCTTCATTGCCTATGAAACTTTTTACTAAAATGTAGTTTCACTAATTATCCCCATTGAGTAACTCTATTTTTGCTATTGCTTTGCCTGTGATCATGATTGGTAACCCTGCCTTTCTAAAGTTTAGCTGAAACATATTAGATTCTGCTTCAGCACTCTATTTTAACTCTTTCTGCATCTTTTTCTTTCAAATGTGTCTCTTTTAAATAACATATTGTTGGATTCTGGTTTAAAAGCTATTCTGCTCTCCACTTCTAGTGGATCCCATTCATACTCACAGTTATAATTACTGATTATGTATTTCCTTCATCCTATTTTCTTCTGATTATCATTCTGTCTCTATTTTTATAGTGTCAGCTTCAAAAGTCTGATAGATTTCTGACCATTAGTCTCCCTTAACACTCTCCCTTTTATCATTCTCTCCCTTAACATTCTGCATATATCTAATCCCCTTCCCCTCTTATTTCCCTACTAGCTAAGAGATTTCTATGCTACTCTCTCTCTCTCTCTCTCTCTCTCTCTCTCTCTCTCTCTGTCTCTCTTCTTCACTCTTTGAACAAATTCCAATGAGAGTAAGGTTTAAGCACTGCCCACCATGCCCCATTCTATTTTCCCCACTACTGTAAATACTCTTTCTTGTAAGTCTCTTTTATGTAAGAAAATTTCGCCATTCTACATCTTCATTCCCTTTTCTTTTTTTTTATTTTATTCGTTTAAATTTATTTATTTTCAGTGTTTCATAATCACAACTGTACAAACTACATTTTTTCTTTCCCTCCCTCTCCCTCCCTCCCCCCACTTTCCCCTCCCACCTCCCTAAGATGGTATACAATTTTATATATGTTCTCCACATAGATTCCTATTAAATACACTTTCACCATAGTCATGGAATATAGAAGAATTAAAATGAATGGGAGAAATCATATAACAAACCAAAACATAATACAAAAGAAAATGATATGTTACATTCTGCCATCGAATCCCTTAGTGCTTTCTCTGGGTGTGGAAGGCATTCTGCCTTAAAAGACCATTGGGAATTTTTTAAGTCCTTGCATTGTACTGAAGTTCTAAGACTACCAGAAAAAGTCTTCACACACTGCGGTTGTTGCTGTGTACAAAGTTCTCTTGGTTCTTCTCCGTCCACTCAGTATCAGATCATACAAGTCTTTCTAGGTCTCTATTAAGTCTTCTGTTCATCATTTCTTATAGCAAAATAGTATTCCATTATATTCATATAGCATAATGCATTCAACCATTCACCAGATGATGGGCATCCCCTTGATTTCCAGTTTTTGGCCACCACAAAGAGTGCTGCTATAAATATTTTGTAAATGTGGGACCCTTTACCATTTTTATGATCTTTTGGGGATACAGTCATAGAAGAGATATTACTGGGTCAAAGGGAATGGACATTTGTGTAACCCTTTCAGCATAGTTCCAAATTGCTCTCTGGAATGTTTGGATCAGCTCACAGCTCCACCAACAATGAATCAATGTTCAAACTCTCTCACATCTTCTCCAACATTTATCATCTTCCTGTTCTGTCATGTGAGCCAATCTGATAGGTGTAATGTGCTTTCTCAGAGCTGTTTTGATTTGTATCTCTGTAATCAACAGTGATTTAGAGCATTTTTTCATATAACTAAGGATTACTTTAATTTCTTCCTCTGAGGGTAGGATCCAAGATGGTGGAGTAGAAAGACACATATATGCTAGCTCCTAATCTGCAGCCCATAAAATATCTGTAAAGAAGAATTCCCAACAAATTCTGGAACAACAGAAGCCACAGAACAATGGAGTGGAGGATATTTCTGTTCCAGAGAGACCTGAAAAACTGACACCAAAGGTCTGTCGTGCACCAGACCCAGAGCCGAGCCCAGCCCTGCCTTTACCACAAGGCACCGAGGGGAGCAGATCCAAGCAGGCTTCAGGGACAAAATCTCCAGCAGCAGCACATGTCCCTCAACCCACAGGCACCAAAGGTCAATGATAGGGTCTTTTCAGCCGGCCAAGACAAGAGCAGGGTGTCCCCATGACTCAGGCCCCTTCGGGAGACAGCAGCAGAAGCAGCAGCAGTCAGAGACTCCCAAAGCAGACAGGAGCTCGGATCCATTGTTGAAGGTCTCCACATAAATCCCCTGAGGGAACTGAGCCCTGTGCAGTGACCCTGCCCCTACCTGAGCACCTGAACTTAATCTCACACTAAATAACAGACTCACCCCCACCAAAAGCCCTGAGGCTGAGAAGCAGCATTTGAATCTCAGCCCCTAAGTGCTAGCTGGGCAGAACTGGAGGCAAGATGAGTGTGGAGAGGAAAGTCAGAATTGAAGTAACTGGCTGGGAAAATGCCCAGAAAAGGGGGAAAAAATAATACCATAGAAGGTTACTTTCTTGGGGAACAGGTATCTCCCCCCATCCCTTTGGATGAGGAAGAACAGGGCATACTGTCAGAGGAAGTCAAGGGCCCTCCCTCCAAAGGGGACTTAAACTTGGCTCAGGCAAAAAAAGACCTTAAAAATCAAGTTAGCAGCTTACTAAAGGAGAACCAAACAAACAAACAAAAAACAAAAAACAAACAAACAAAAAAAATGCTGAGAAAATAGCAGCTTTATAAAGAGGCTAACTTAATTGGAAAAAGAGATCCAAAAACCCAACAAGGAGAAGGAGGTTTTAAAAAGCAGAATTAGCCAAATGGAGAAGGTTCAAAAGCTCACTGTGAAATGGATGGACCAAGAAATTCACAGGCAAGAGTCAATTGGGAATTTTGAGAGTGTCTTTATTATCCAGGCTGGTGGCTGCCTCATGAAAAAACCCAGAGGAGACAGCCCCGAACTAAGGTGTGTGTGTGTGTGTGTGTGTGTGTGTGTGTGTGTGTGTGTGTGTTCATTTAAGCATTTTGGCGCTTCTTGGTACAGGCTTGTGGTTTCTACAACAAATATTTCTCACAGAACAGTTCTGACAGGGGGCGCCCATTGCTGCTAGGCAATGTAGTAAAGTAGAGAGTCAGAAAGTAGTTGTCAGGAAGGGGGCATTCCCAACAGAAAGTGGTTGCCTGGCACAGGGGGTCTAACAGGAACAGTTCTGACAGGGGGGCCCAAGTTGTTGCCGGGCAAGGGGGCACAACAGAAAATGGCTGCTAGCAGCTCAACAGATATTTCGCAACCCAGGGGGTATAACGTTTTGACAGGGGTCAAACAGAATGCTGCTGCTAGGCAAGGTTATCCAACCCTTCCCAGCAACCTAACAGATATCTCTCAACCCAGGTGCCCGACGGAAGAATAATGTCCACTTCAACTGAACAAAATAATTCATTGAAAGACAGAATTGAGTCCAGGGAAAAGAATGACCATGAGTCAAACCAAGAAGTTAGTAAACAAAACCAAACACTTAAAAAAATAAAAGATGATTTGAAAGAACTCATTGGAAAAACAGTTGACCTGGGAAATAGATCCAGGAGAAATAATTTAAAAATTATTGGGCTACCTGAAATCCATGATCCAAAAAAGAGCCTAGACACTATCTTCCATGAAATTATCAAGGAAAATTACCCTGATGATATAGAATCAGAGGGCAAAATGGATATTGAAAAACTTAATCACTCACCCCCTGAAAGAAACCCGAATAGAGAAACTCCTAGGAAAATGGTGGCCAAATTTCAGAGTTCCCAGATCAAGGAGAAAATCCTGCAAGCAGCTAGAAAGAAACAATTTGAGTACTGTGGAAATAGAATCAGGATAACACAGGATCTGGCAGCTTCAACATTGAGGGATCAAAGGGCTTGGAGTGGGACATTTCCAAAGTCAAAGGAACTGGGACTGAAACCAAGAATCACCTACCCAGCCAATCTGAATATAATACTTCAAGGGAAAAAAGGACATTCAGTAATAGAGACAAATTTGAAAATTTCATGTTGAGGAAAAGTCCAGGTCTGTATTTAAAAATTTGACTTCCCAAGACAAGAATCGAGAAGCATGAAAAGGAAAACAAGGGGGAAAAAAAGAAAAATCATAAAAGACTCTCTAAAGCTGAACTGTTTACATTACTATATGGAAAGAAAATATTTTTAACTCGAAACTTTTCTCAGTATTTGGGTAGTTGGAGAGATTGTACACACACACTCACACACTTACAAATAGATAAAGAGTACAGGGTGTGTTGTATCAGAAGAGATGATATCCACATACACACACACAAATAAAATAAAATAAAAATTAAGGAGTGAAGGAGGAAAACTCTGGGAAGAGAAAAGGAGTAATGAAACAGGGCAGGCTATAACTCATAAAAGAGATGAGAAAAATCTTATTCAATAGAGGAGATAAGGGAGAAGAGGAGGGGGGAATAAAGCTACTCTCCCCACATGTGGATGAAGGAAGGAATAACATGCTCCCTAAATTTGATATGAAAATTTATATTACACCACAGAAAAGTAGGAGAGGAGGCGACAGGTGGAGCAAAGGGGAATGGTAAAAGGGAGGGCAAATGGGAGAAGGGAGTCACTAGAAATAAACACTTTCGAGAAGGGACAAGGTCAATTGTAGGGGGGAAAATAAGGGGGATTGGGTAGGTCAGGGGGCAATATAAGTAGTATTACACAACATGATTACTATGAAAGTCTTTTGCAAAACAAGATATGTTTAGTCTGTATTGAATTGCTTCCTTCTTAGTGGGGTTGGAGAGGGAGGGGGGAGGGAAAAAAGTTGGAATTCAAAGTATTAGCAACGAATGTTGAGAATTTTTACTGCATATAATCAGGAAATAAGAATTACAGGGATAGGGGTATTATCTTGCCCTGCAAGAAAGAAAGAAGATGGGGATAAGACAGGGGTGGGGTGTGATGGAGGGGAGGGTACATTGAGGGAAGGAGCAACCAGAAGGCAAGGTATTAGGAAGTGGGGGGAGGGAGGGTGACGGGGAGAAAACTGGTCATGTTACAAAGTAAGGTAAAAGCAATTAGTAATAAAACAATAGACTGAATTAATTACTGAGTATAAATCAATGACATCTTTAGTTTGGGGGAAAGAATATTAGTCTAACTTTCAAAGAGGAAGGTAACCTCTGATAAAATTTGGCATTGATGGAAAAGTCAAGGTTTTAATGGTAAATTTGATTTTATGATTGCCATTTAATCAGGAACTACAACATGTATAGAAAGACATGTAAACCACTTATGACTTGCCTAAAAGATGTTCCTTAGCCAAAGTGAAATTATAATCACATTTGAAACCTGGTTATTGGAACTTGCCATTTTTAGATGATGTGGGACTACTAAGTGACTGTTCTTCTGAGTCTAACTTCAGGTATGGGAATCAAGAAAGGCGATCTGAGCCTCCATTGCATGATGCCAGTAAGCTCATGAGATGCTGGTATGAACTGCATAGGTGATCTCAAGGGAAGGGTGGGAGAGTGGCTGTTCAGCCTGGACTGAGGTAGGATTCTCCTGATTCAGTTTCCCCACTGACACCTGGCAGACTTTAAGCCTGACTGAATGCAAGTGGACAATCTACTCCTGCCTGGAATAGACATGAAGTTGGGGAGATATTGTTTCCCTGCAATGTCCCTACTCCTGGTGGCAATTTCCTATAGTCAAAAGGTTTGTAAGCTTAATACCAGATCTATTCAATTATAGATTATTGGTAGAGGAACATCCGCAGCTGTCTAAAATTAAGCTATCAGGCATAGGACTTTAGACCAACAACATTAAGTTAGAGTCCTTTTATTCTTAGTAATACTGTGGAGACAATTAGATCAAAAGTTGTGAAGTGAGCAACATAAGTATTATCTGTGTCTCAGTTGGCTTATGTTTAAAAAAAAATTCTTTTGTGGTTCATATTGCAAATGCTTTAAAAAGATGTATCACCTGATCAAAAGTTTGAATTGTTTTATCTGTTATAAACTGTGTTAAAATAATTTAAAATAATAATAATAATAAAATTCTTTTGTGGTCCATATTGTAAATGTTTTAAAAAGATGTATCACCTGACCAAAAGTTTGATTGCTTTATCTGTTATTAATTGTGTTAACATAAAAAAAAATATTTCTTCCTCTGAAAACTGCCTATTCATATCCTTTGACCATTTATCAATTGGGAAATGACTTGTATTCTTGTACATTTGACTCAGTTCTCTATATATTTTAGAAATGAGGCCTTTATCACAGAAACCAGTTGCAAAAATTCTTTCTCAGTCTTCTGCTTCCCTTCTAATCTTGGTTGCACTGGATTTGATTGTGCAAAAACTTTTCAATTTAATGTAATTAAAATTATCCATTTTGCACTTCATAATGCTTATTATATCTTCTTTAGTCAAAAATTCTTCCCTTCTCCATGAATCTGATAAATTCACTATTCCTTGTTCTGCTAATTTGTTTATAGTATGAGTCTTTATATCTAGATCATGTAACCATTTGAACTTTCTTCTTGTGTGCAGTGTTAGGCATTGATCTATGCGTAGTTTCTGCCACACTGTTATCCAGTTTTCCCAGCAATTTTTGTCCAACAGTGAGTTTTTATCCCAGAAGCTGGGATCTTGGATTTATCCAACAATAGATTGCCATATTCGTTGCCTATTGTGTCTCGAGTACCAAAAATATTCCACTTGTCTACCCTTCTGCTTCTTAGCCAGTACCAAGTGGTTTTCATAATTGCTGATTTATAAAACAATTTTAGATCTGGTAGAGCTAGGCCACCTCCCCTAGCATTTCTTTTCATTAGTTCCCTTGATATTCTGGACCTTTTGTTCTTCCAGATGTATTTTGATATGATTTTTTCCAGCTCTAGAAAATAATTATCAGATAGTTTGATTGGCATGGCACTAAATAAGTAAATTAATTTATGTAGAATTGTCATTTTTATTATATTGGCTGGGTCTACCCATAAGCAATTGATGTTTCTCTGTTTACTTAGATCTAAATTTATTTGTGCAAAAAATGTAATGGTGTTCATACAGTCCCTGAATTTCTTTTGGCAGGTAGAATCTCAAATATTTTATAGTGTCTAACCTAACTTTAAATGGGATTTCTCTTTCTACCTCTTGCTGTTGGGCTTTGTCAGTAATATACAGAAATGCAGAAGATTTGTGTGGGTTTATTTTGTAACTTGCAACTTTGCCAAAGTTGTTTATTATTTCAAGTAATTTTTTACTTGATTCTCTGGGATCCCCTAAGTATATCATCATATCATCTGAAAAGATTGATAACTTAGTTTATTCTTTGCCTATTCTAGCTCCTTCAATTTCTTTATCTTCTCTAATTGCTACAGCTAACATTTCTAGTACAATATTGAATAATAGTGGTGATAATGGACATCTTTGTTTAATCCCTGATCTTACTGGAAATGCATCTAGCTTATATCCATTGCATATAATGCTTGCTGAAGGTTTTAGATAGATACTGCTTATTATTTTATGGAAAAGTCCCTTTATTCCTATGCTCTCCAATGTTTTTAATAATAATGGGTGCTGTATTTTGTCCAAAGCTTTTTCTGCATCTGTTGAGATAATCATGTGGTTTCTTTTAGGAATATTGTTGATATGATCAATAATGCTAATAATTTTCCTAATTTTGAATGAGCTCTGCATTCCTGGTATGAATCCTACCTGATCATAATATATTATTCTCATGATAAGTTGCTGTATTCTTTTTGCCAAAATCTTATTTAAAATTTTTGCATGTATATTCATTAGAGATATTGGTGTAGAGTTTACTTTCTCTGTTTTGTCTCTCCCTGGTTTAGGTATCAAAACCATATTTGTATCATAAAAAGAATTTGGGAGGACTCCTTCCCCAATTTTCCCAAATAGTCTACATAGTATTGATATTAACTGTTCTTTAAATGTTTGATAGAATTCACTTGTAAATCCATTTGACCCTGGAGATTTTTTCCTGGGGAGTTCATTGATGGCTTCTTCAATGTTTTTTTCTTAGAAGGGGTTGTTCAAGTATTCAACTTCCTTTTCTGTTAATCCAAGCAATTGATATGTTTTAAAATAATCATCCATCTCATTTAGATTGTAGAATTTATGGACATAAAGGTGGGCAAAGCAATAATTTCCCCCTCATTGCAGGCGAGTTTCCTCCTTTCATTTTTGATATTGGTAATTTAGTTTTCTTTTTTCTTTTTTTAAAACAAATTAAATAAATGTTTATCAAGTTTATTGTTTTTTTCATAAAACCAACTTTGTTTTTTTATTAGCTCAGTAGTTGTCTTGATTTCAATTTTATGAAACACCCCTTCATTTTTCAGTATTTCTAATTTGATATTTACTTCAGGAGTTTCAATTTGTTCTTTTTCAAGATTTTTCAGGTGCATGTCCAATTTATTGATCTCCTCTTGCTCTCTTTTTTTCATGTAGGCATGTAAAGATATAAAGCTTCCCCTAAGAACTGCTTTTGCAGTATCCCAGGAGTTTCATTATTGTCATTCTCTTGAATGAAGCTGCTAATTGTTTCCATGACTTGTTGTTTAATCCACTCCTTCTTTAGGATTAGATTATCTAGTTTCCAATTAATTTTTGTTCTATCTTTCCATGGTCTTTTATTACATGTGATTTTTATTGCATTAAGATCTGAGAAGGATACATTGATTTCTCTGCCTTTCTGCACTGTATTGTGAGGTTTATATGCCCTAGTGCATTGTCAGTTTTTGTGTATGTCCCATATACAACTCAGAAAATGGTATATTCCTCTCTATCCCCATTCAATTTTCTCCAGAGATCTATCATATCTACCTTATCCAGAGTTTTATTTACCTCATTAACTTCTTCTTGTTCATTTTAAGGTTAGATTTATCAAGTTCAGAGAAGGGGAGTTTGAGGTCCCCCTCTAGTACAGTTCTGCTGTGTATTTCTTCATGTATCTCCCTTAACTTTTCTCTAAGCATTTGGATACTATATCACTTGGAGTATATATGTTTAATAATGATATTGCTTCACTTTCTATGACGCCTTTTAGCAGGATATAGATTCCTTGGTTATCTCTTTTGATTATATCTATTTCTGCTTTTGTTTTGTGTGAGATTAGGATTGCTACCCCTGTCTTTCTTACATCAGCTGAAGCACAATATATTCTGCTCCAACCTTTTACATTTATCCTATTTGTATCCCCCCATTTCAAATGTGTATCTTGTAAACAACATATTGTTGGATTATGGCTTTCAATCCATTCTCTTATCTGGCTGCGTTTTACAGGACAATTCATCTCATTCACATTCACAGGTATGATTACTGTCTATGTATTTCCCTCCATCCTCTTTCCCACTGTTTGTGCTTTTATTTCTCCCTACTCCCTTACTCTTCACAATAGGCTTTTAATTTTTTTTTTTTACCATCACCTATTACAGTCTTCCCTTCCTTCTTTAAGCCCTCCTCACTTTTACTGCCCTTTACCCTCACTACTTCTTCCTCCCTTTTAGGCTTCCCTCCCATTTCCTTCCCCCATTTCCTTCTAATTCCTATAGAGTTTGACATATTTATGTACTCAAGTTTGTTGTTCCCTCTTTGAACCAAATAAGAGAAGAGTACCTCTCGAGTAATGCTCATCTCTCTCCCCTCTTTCCCTCTACTGTGATATAATTGTATACTTCTTCCTGTGATGTAATTTACCATTTTCTGCTTAATCCTTTTCACATCTCCTGTTACAATGCCTTTGCATGGTGAAATCACATTTTTATCATCACATAATTTATTTTATACCCACTCTCTCTCTCAGCAAATCCCTTTCATATTTCATATTAGATATACAATTCTCAAGATTAATAAATATCATTTTCCCTTGTAGGGAGGTAAATAATTTCCCCAAATTGAGTAACAAGTTTTCTTTTTCCCTATTTACCTTTTTATGCCTCTCTTGAGACCTGCATTTGCAGGTAAAATTTTCTATTGAGTTCTGGCCTTTTTATCAGGAAGGTCTGGAAATCCCTAATTTCATTGAATGTCCATCTACTGAAATGTTATGCTGAACTTTCCTGGGTAATTGATCCTTGGTTGTAATCCCATCTCCTTTGTCTTGTAAAATATCATATTCCAATTCCTTTGATCTTTTAATGTAAAAGCTGAAAGGTCCTGTGTGATCCTGACTGTAGCTAATCAATATTTGAATGTTTCTTGCTAGCTTCCTGTAATATTTTCTCCTTCATTTGATAGTTCTGGAATTTGGCAAGAATATTTCTTGTTGGGGGCAGAGCCAAGATGGCAGAGTAAAAAGATGCACATACACTAGCTCTTACCCCACATCCCGTAAAATGCCTGTAAAGAAGAGCTCTTAATAAATTCTAGAGCAGCAGAAGCCACAGAACAATGGAGTCGAGGAGATTTCTATCCCAGAGTGACCTGAAAGACCGATGGGAAAGGTCTTTCCCACGGAACCTGGAGCACAGCACAGCCCAGTCTTGGCCATGCCTCACCAAGAGGAGCAGATCCGAGCAGGACTCAGGGACAGAATCTCCAGCAGCAGCACAGATCGCTCAACCCACAGACGCCAAAGGTCAGTGAGAGGGTCTTTTCAGCTGGCCGAGAATGGAGCAGGGTGTCCCCAAAACTAGAACCTCCTCAAGTGGCAGCAGTAGAGGCAGCAATGGACAGGGGCTCCCAAAGCAGGCAGCAGCCCACATCTATTCTTAAGGTCTCATTGTAAACCCCCTGAGGGAACTGAGCCTTGTGTGACAGCCCTGCCCCCCACCTGAGCAGCTGATCTTAATCTCCTGCTGAATAACAGCCCTTTCACCGCCTGAAGCCCCTGAGTCTTTGGAGCAACTCATCTGAATCTCAGTCCCCAGTGCTGGCTTGGTGAACTGGAGGCAAAGTGGTTGTGGAGAGGAAACTCAGAAGTCAATTAACTGACTGGGAAAATGCCCCAAAAAAGGGAAAAAAATAAGACCATAGAAGGTTACTTTCTTGGGAACAGGTGTAACCCCCCCATCCTTTCATATGAGGAAGAAGAAGGCATAATGTCAGAGGAAATCAAGGCCTCTGCCTCCAGGGCCTCCAAAGAGAACTTCAACTAGGCTCAGGCAATAGAAGAGCTTAAAAAAACAAGTTAGCAGCTTACTAAAGGAGAACCAAAAAAAATGCTGAGGAAAATAACAGCTTTAAAATGAGGCTCACTCAATTGGGAAAAGAGGTCAAAGAAGCCAATGAGGAGAAGGATGTTTTAAAAAGAAGAATTAGTCAAATGGCAGAGAAGGTTCAAAAGCTTGCTGAACAAAGCAATTCAATGAAAGAGAAAATTGATTTCAGGGAAACGAATGACTATGATTTAAACCAAGAAGTTAGTTAACAAAACCAGAAATTTGGAAAAATAGAAGATAATGTGAAACATCTCACTGGAAAAGCAACTGACCTAGAAAATAGATCCAGGGGAAACAATTTAAAAATTATGGGACTATGTGAAAGCCATGATCAAACAAAAGAGCCTAGACATTGTCTTCCCTAAAATTATCAAGGAAAACTGCCATGATATTCAAGAACTAGAGGGCAAAAGAAATATTGCAAGAATCCACCAATCACCTCCTGAAGGGGACCCAAATAGATAAACTCCTAGAAATACTGTGGCCAAATTTCAGAGTTCCAAGATCAAGGAGAAAATTCTGCAAGCAGCTAAAAATAAGCAATTCGAGTATTGTGGAAATACAATCAAGATAGCACAAGATCTAGCAGCTTCACCATTAAAGTATTGATGGACTTAGAAAGGGATATTTCAGAGGTCAAAGGAACTGGGATTGAAACCAAGAATCA
This sequence comes from Bettongia penicillata ogilbyi, assembly GCA_023548195.1. Classification (NCBI taxonomy): domain Eukaryota; kingdom Metazoa; phylum Chordata; class Mammalia; order Diprotodontia; family Potoroidae; genus Bettongia; species Bettongia penicillata. Next base: position 455,300 of record JAJHZJ010000599.1, read on the forward strand.
CCTACCCAGCAAATCTGAGTATAATACTTCAAGGGAATATATGGTCATTCAATGACATAGAGGACTTTCAATCATTCATCCTGAGGAAAAGAATAGATCTGTATAGAAAATTTGATTTCCCAAGACAAGAACTAAGAGAAGCATGAAAAGGTAAACAGGAGATAAAAATTATAAAAGACTCTCTAAAGAGGAACTGTTTACATTACTACACAGAAAGAAAGTATTTATTATGCTTGAAACTTTTCTCAGTATTTGTAAAGATTCTACATACATATACACATACAAATATATAGATAGACAATAAAGGGTGTGTTGAATCAGAACAGATGATATCCACACAAAAAATGAAATAAAATAGAATAAACTAAAAATTAAGGGGTGAAAGAGGAAAAAAGTTGAAAGAGAAAGGGAGAAATGGAAGGGGGCAGGTTATAACAATAAAAGAGATAAGAAAAATCTTGTTCAATGGAGGAGAAAATGGAGAAGGGGAGGGGGGAAAATGAAGCTACTCTCTCCACATGTGACTGAAGGAGGGAATAACATGCTTACTAAATTTGATATGAAAATTTATATCACACCACAAGAAAGTAGGAGAGGAGGCAACAAGTGGGGTGAGGGGAATGTTAGAAGGGAGGGCAAATGAGTGAAAGGAATCACTAAAAATAAACATTTTTGAGAAGGGACAAGGTCAGTTGTGGGGGAAAAAATAAGAGGGGTTAGAGTAGGACAGAAGGCAATATAATTAGTATTACACAACATGATCATTATGGAAGTCTTTTGCAAAACAACACAGATTTAGTCTGTATTGAATTGCTTGCCTTCTCAGAGGGGCTGGGGAGGGAGAGAAGTTGGAATTCAAAGCACTAGCAACGAATGTTGAGAATTTTTATTGCATATAATTGGGAAATAAGAAATAGAGGGAATGGTATAGAAATTTATCTTGCCTTACAAGAAAAGAGAGAAAATGGGGATAAGGGAAGGGTGGGGTGTGATAGAAAGGAGGGTACGTTGAGGCAAGGAGTAATAAAAATGCTAGGTATTAGAAAGCAGGGGGAGGAGAGTGATGGGGAGAAAAATTGGAAATATTACAAAGTGAGGTAAAAGCAATTTGTATTAAAACAATTGACTGAATTAATTAGTGAGAATAAATCAATAACATCTTTACTTTGGGGAAAAGAATTTCAGTTTAAATTTCCTAGAGGAAGGTAACTTCAAGTAAAATTTGGCATTGATGGAAAAGTTAAGGTTTTAGTGTTAAATTTGATTGTATGATTGCTATTTAATCAGGAACTAAAACATGTATAGAAAGGCATGCAAGCCACTTAAGACTGGCCTCAAAAGATGTTCCTTAGCCAAAGTGAAGTTATAATGATATTTGAAAGCTCGTTATTGGAACTTGCCATTTTTAGATGCTATGGTACTATTAAGTGACTGTTCTTCTGAGTCTAACTCCGGGTGTGAGCCTCCAATCCATGAGGCCAATAAGCTTGTAAGATGCTGGTACGAATTACAAAAGATGATCTCATGGGAAGGGTGGGAGAGCAGCTGTTCATCCTGGGCTGAGGTAGGATTCTCCTGACTCAGTTTCCCTACTGACACCTGAAAGACTTTAAGTCTAACTGAATCCAAGTGGACAATGTAATCCTGCCTGGAATTGGCATGAAGTTGGGGAGATATTGTATCCCTACAATGTCACTACACTTAGTGGCAATTTCATATAGTCAAAAAGTTTGTAAGCTTAATATCAGATCTATTAAATTATAGATTATTGGTAGGGGAATATCCGATGTTAAGCCTAAAATTAAGCTATTAGGCTTAGGACTTTAGACCAACAACAATAATTTAGGGTCCTTTAGTTCTTAATAATACTGTGTAGAAAATTAGGTCAAGAGCTTGTGAAGTGAGCACATAAACATTATTTTTGTCTCAGTTGGCTAATGTTTAAAAAAAATTATTTTATGGTCCATATTGTAAATGCTTTAAAAATTAGTATCACCTGACCACAAGCTTGAATTGTTTTATCTGTTATGAACTGTGTTAAAAAACGAAAAATAAAGGGGGCAGAGTCAAGATGGCGGAGTAGAAAGACGTACGTATGCGAGCTCCGAACCCACAGCCCATATATTTAATGTAAGAAGAGTTCCCCAGAAGTCCTGGATCACTGCAGGGGGTGAAGAAACAGTGGAAGAGATTTCTGTTCCAGAGAGCCATGGAGAGCTGTCCCCAGGGTCCATTGTGCCCCGGAAAGCGGACCTCACCCTAGCGCTGCCCTGGCCACGGCCCCAGAGAAGCTGATCTGAGCAGGCTTCAGGGACGAAAGCTCCGGTGGCCTGGAAGGTCCCTCTGTCCACAGACTCTACAGGTCAGTGAGAGACACGCCTAGGCTCACCAAGAGGGGGGTGGGGTGTCTCCGTGGCTCGGGCCCCATCGGGAGGAAGTGGCAGAGGCAGAGAAAGGGGCAGGAAGCAGCAGAGGCAGCTGTGGCAGCCCGGGACTCCCCCAGCAGCAGGCAGGATCTTCATTACTGAAAGTCTCTGCATAAACCACCTGAAGGAGCTGAGCCTGGGAGACTGCCCTGCCCCACCCACTCCAATTGTGAAGGTCTCTGCATAAAGTCCCTGAGGGAACTGAGCCTGGGAGGTGGCCCTGCCCCCACCCCAGCATCAGAACTAAAACTCCCGTTGATTAGCAGCCACTTGCCGCGGAAAGCCCATTTGAATCTCAGACCCCAAGCACTAGCTGGGCAGATCTAGGCGGGGGTGGACAGGAATCTCAGAAGTCAAGTAACTGTCTGGGAAAATGCCTAGAAAAGGGAAGAAAAATAAGACTATAGAGAGTTTTTTTGAACAGATGCAAATGATCCCAACTTTCGGATCTGATGATGACGAGGACATATTCTTGCCATCAGGGAAAGACTTGGAGGGCGGGGCCTCGGAACCCCAGACATCCCAGGGGGATGTCGGGTGGGCTCAGGCCTTGGAAGAGCTCAAAAAGGATTTTGAAAAGCAAGTTAGACAGGTGGAGGAAAAACTGGGAAGAGAAATGAGAGAGATGCAAGAAAAGTATGAAAAATGGGTCAATACCTTGGTTAAGGAGACCCAAAAAAATGCTGAAGAAAATAACACCTTGAAAAATGGGCTCACTCAATTGGCAAAAGAGGTTCAAAAAGACAATGAGGAGAAGAATGCTTTCAAAAGCAGAATTAGCCAAATGAAAAAAGAGGTTCAAAAGCTCACTGAAGATAATAGTTCTCTCAAAATTAGAATGGAACAGATGGAGTCTAATGACTTTCTGAGAAACCAAGAAATCACCAAACAAAACCAAAAGTATGAAAAAATGGAAGAGAATGTGAAATATCTCATGGGAAAAACAACTGACCTGGAAAATAGATCCAGGAGAGACAATTTAAAAATTATGGGACTACCTGAAACTCATGATCAAAAAAAGAGCCTAGATATCATCTTCCATGAAATTATCAAGGAAAACTGCCCTGACATTCTACAACCAGAGGGCAAAATAAGCATTGAAAGAATCCATCGATCACCACCTGAAAGAGATCCAAAAAGAGAAACTCCTAGGAACATTGTGGCCAAATTCCAGAACTCCCAGGTCAAGGAGAAAATCTTACAAGCAGCTAGAAAGAAACAATTCCAGTATTGTGGAAATAAAAGCAGGATAACTCAAGATCTAGCAGCTTCTACATTAAGGGATCGAAGGGCATGGAATAGGATATTCCAGAAGTCAAAGGAACTAGGACTCAAACCAAGAATCACCTACCCAGCAAAACTGAGTATAATACTTCAGGGGAAAATATGGTCTTTCAATGAAACAGAGGACTTTCAAACATTCTTGATGAAAAGACCAGAGCTGAAAAGAAAATGTGACTTTCAAACACAAGAATGAGAAGAAGCATGAAAAAGTAAACAGCAAAGAGAAGTCTTAAGGGACTTACCAGAAGTGAACTGTTTACATTCCTACATGGAAAGACAATATTTGTAACTCTCAAAACTTTTCAGTATCGGGGTAGTTGGGGGGACCACACACACACATGTACACACATGCACGCACACACACATACAGACATGCACACACATACAGAGACAGCGAGCACAGAGTGAATTGAATAGGATGGGACCATATATATTTTTTTTTAATTTATTTATTTATTTAACTTTTTACATTCATTTTCACAAATTTTGGGGTTCCAAATTTTCTCCCCTTTTATCCCCTCCCCCCACCCCAATACCCCAAGCAATCTAATTTTCCCTATCTCCAATCTGCCCTCTCTTCTATCATCCCTCCCTTCTCTTGTCTCCATCTTCTCTTTTCTCCTGTAGGGCCAGATGACTTTTTATTCCTCCTTAACTGTATGTCTTCTTTCCTAGTTGCAACAACAATACTAAACAGTTGTTCCTAAAACTTTAAGTTCCAAATTCTCCCCATCCCTCCCTCCCCACCCATTCCCTTTGGGACTGCAGGCAATTCAATATAGGCCATATCTGTGTAGTTTTGCAAATGACCTCCCTGACAGTCGTTTTGTGTAAGACTAACTGGATTACCATCCCTCCTAACCTGCCCCTCATTGTTTCTCTTCTGTCTTTTGATCCTGTCCCTCCCCAAGTGTTGACTTCAAATTGCCCCCTCCTCCCTTTGCCCTCCCTTCCATCATCCCCCCCCCTTGCAATATCTCCTCCCCCACTTTCTTATACTGTAAGATAGGTTTTCATACCAAAATGAGTGTGCATTTCACTCCTTCGTTTAGTCATATGTGATGAGGGTAAACTTCTTGTTTTTTTTTTTCCTCAGCCCTCCTCTTTTTCCCTCCACTAAAAAGTCTCCTACTTGCCTCTTAAATGACATATAATTACCCCATTCCATTTCACCCTCTTTCCTCCCACTACCTTTCTCTCTCACCATTTACCTTAATTTCTTTATGGTCCCATACCTTAAAAGAAATTAAGGTAAATGGCGAAAGAGAAATGTAGTGAGAGGAAAGAGGGGGAAATGGAAGGGGGTAGCTATATGTCATTTAAGAGGCAGGTAGGAGACTTTTTAGTGGAGGGAAAAAGAGGAGAGCTGAGAAAAAAAAAAACCAAGAAGTTTACCCTCATCATATTTGACTAAAGGAAGGAATAAAATGCACACTTTTGGTATGAAAACCTATCTTACAGTATAAGAAAGTGGGGGAGAAGGAGATAAGCAGGGGGGGGATGATGGAAGGGAGGGCAAAGGGAGGAGGGAGCAATTTGAAGTCAATACTTGGGGAGGGACAGGATCAAAAGACAGAAGAGAAACAATGAGGGGCAGGATAGGATGGAGGGTAATTCAGTTAGTCTTATGCAACACGACTATCAGGGAAGTCATTTGCAAAACTACACAGATAGGGCCTATACTGAATTGCCTGCCTTCTCAAAGGGAATGGGTGGGGAGGGAGGGATGGGGAGAATTTGGAACTCAAAGTTTTAGGAACAACTGTTTAGTATTGTTGTTGCTACTAGGAAAGAAGACATACAGTTAATGAGGAATAGAAAGTCATCTGGCCCTACAGGAGAAAAGAGAAGATGGAGACAAGAGAAGGGAGGGATGACAGAAGAGAGGACAGATTGGAGACAGGGAAAATTAGATTGCTTGGTGTATTGGGGTGGGGAGAGGGGATAAAAGAGGAGAAAATTTGGAACCCAAAATTTTGTGAAAACGAATGTAAAAAGTTAAATAAATAAATACATATTTTTTAAAAAAAAGAAAAAAAACGAAAAATAAAATTTAGAATAAAGGGGAAAAAAACAATATTTCTTGACGTTTTGGAGGTGAAAGGTGGATTCTTTCGATGACTATTTTGCCCTCTGGATCTAGCAGTTCTGGGCAGTTTTTCTCGATGATTTCTTGGAAAATATTGTCTAGACTCTTTTTTTCATCATGGCTATTTGGTAGGCCAGTAGTTCTTAAATTTTATCTCCTGGATCTATTTTCCAGGTCAGTTGTTTTTCTAATTAGATATTCTACATTTTCTTCTATCTTCTCGTTCTTTTGAATTGTTTGACTGATTCTTGATGTCTGATAGAGTCATTAGCTTCTATTTGTCCAGTTCCAATTTTCATCAAATTGTTTTCTTTAGTTAACTTTTGTGTCTCCTTTCCCATGTCCAATTATTCCTTTTAAGGAATTATTTTCTCCAATTAGTTTTTGTACTCCATTTTCTATTTGTACAATTTTCCCAGTTGGGTTTTGTGCTTCCTTTTTCATTTGTTCAATTTTCCTTTTTAAAGAACTGTTCTCTTCAGTGAATTCTTTTTTCATACTTTTAAAATCATTGGCCATTTTTCCCTCTATTTTCTTCTTCTGCTGTTCCAGTAGTGCTATTTATCCCTTTTGAAGTTTCAGATGGAAGTACAGTAATGACCTCTTTGGTACCCATGTTTTGGTCATGGTCTCCATAGAAAGATTCTATGGTCTTTTCCTTCCTCCTTTGCTTCTTGCTCATGATGTTGATATTTTCTGTGTTGTGGCCTCTGAGTCCATCAGGTAGACACTAATGAACTTGGTGCTGAGCTGGCTGATGTGAGAAAGCAAAGGCAGGTGAAATCTGTTTATGTTTCCTTGGATTACCCCTGTAGCTTGCTTTTTAAGTGTGGAGGAGGTGTGGTCTGGTCTCAGGAGATCTCAACTGAGCTAGAGCAAAGGCAAGCTCAGTGCTTGGTGATCCCAGTTGCTGTAGTGTCTTCCCATTTCCCTGGAGCACTGAGGTACACCTAAGTCCTAGTGTGAGGCTCCACCCCCCTGGAGCTCTGGATATCCTCCTGGTTCACTGAGGAGAGGCTGATTGGGACAGCTCCCTTCCTCTGCCACAGTAAGAGGAATATTCCTTAGCTATTTTCCTAGCCTCATGTGCTGTGAGACTGTTTGCCCCTTCTGCTGATTCCACTGATCCAGGATTTTTTGGGGGAAACATTTTATGGTATTTTCAAGGTCAACAAGTGGAGGGGGAGAAAGTATTTGTCAATCACTCTGCCATTTTGGCTCCCAGAAGTTGAAGTAGGTGACTTACTGACAGTTAATCTCCAGGTGCAGCTGCTGCAGATACCTGGGCCTCCTTCCTCGGCTCTCACTTGCTCTGCTCCACTTGACTCTCTCCCTGAGCTGCTATTCCACTGTGCTGTCACTTCCTCAGACTGTTCTAGGGCTTTCCTGCTCAGCCATACCATGACAGGGATGCTGTGCTGTGGGCTGCATACTCCTGTACCCTCATGAAACAGATTCCTCCCATTGATCTTCCAGTCTGTCTTGGGTTGTGAAACTGCCACAGTCTGTCTCCTATTGGATTCTACACCTCTAAAATTTGGTCAGATTCTCTTTTTAGAGGTATCTGACAGAGTTTGTCTAAGGGCTTAGGTGAGTAGCTGCTCTTACTCTGCCATCTTGGCTCCAACCCCCCCCTCCCCCCCGCCACCTGAATTTTCTCTCAGCTGTTCGTTGTTTTATGAGGAATCATTGAAATGTTTCTATCTCATTATGTATCCACTTCTCTCCTAATGGACTATATTCAGTTTTTATGGGTAGGTCAATCTTAACTGCAATGTTTTTTTATTTGCCTTTCAAATATCATATTCCAATCCCCCAAATCCTTTCATGTGGATCCCCCAAATCCTTTCATGTGGAAGCTGCTAAATGTAATCCTGGCTACTATGACTTCATGATATTTGAATTTTTTTCTGGATGCTTGCAATATTTACTCCATGATTGAAGAGTTCTGGAGTTTACTTATAACATTCCTGGAAGTTTTCATTTTGGTGCCTCAACAATGATCAATGAATTCTTTCAATTTGTATTTTACTCTCTGCTTCCAGGATATTAGGGCAGTTTTCCTCAATAATTTACTGAAATATCATGTCTTAGCTTTTCTTTCTCAGTCATGTCTTTCAGGTAGGCTACTGATTTTTAAATTATCTCTCCTGGATCTATACTCAAGGTCAGGTTTTTTCCCAATGAAATATTTCACATTTACTTCTACTATTTTTCAATTGTTTTGCCTTTTTTATTTTTTCATATGTTGCAGAGTCATAAGCTTCCATTGCACAATTCTAATTTTTAAATGATTATTGTCTTCAGTGAGTTTTTGTGCCTCTTTTTTTCCCAATATTGCCTATTCTGCTTTTTAAAGAGTTCTTAGTGAATTTTATGTCTCTTTTACTAATATGCCAATTCTATTTTAAGGTGTTAGTTTTTTTTCATTTTTGTACCTCTTTAATTTGTCAACTCTTTTTACATGATTTCTTTGCATCACTCTCATTTATTTCCCTAAATTTCCCCCACCAACACCATCATCACTTATCTTTTTTAACCTCTTCTTGTAAATCTTGAGCATGCACGTAATTTAGCACTTCTTGAAGCTTTGGTAGTAGTTCTTTTCAAATTGTTGTCTTCTTTTGAGTTTATGTCTTGGTCTTTCCTACCACACTTGTGGTTCCAATTATTTTGCTGTTGTTGTTGCTGTTATTTGGCACTGTTATTTGGCCCTGCTATTCTGAAAAATAATTTGAAGTGATAGCCAAAAACTCACTAAGCACAGAATAACCTTTGAAAAAGTAAGACCACAACTAAGCCTATATCCTAAAGAGGTGGAAGAAAGAAAAAATACCAGATTATATCACTCTATTTCTAGCTTCAGTTTTTGTTTTGGCAAATAGCTGGAAATAAACTATGTTCCCCTTAAACTGAGGGGTGGCCGATTAAATTTGGAATCTAAGTGTACTAACACATTTTTGGAATATAATAAATCATAAAAAGTATGATAACAGAGATACTTGGGAAGACTTATTTCAACTGATGCACTCTGAAGTGAGTTGAAGAAGAAAAATAATTTATTTAATGCTTACAATACTTCAAAGAAAAGCAACCTTGAAAGACTTAAAGATTCTGGTCAATGTGATAAGAAAACATTACTGAAATACAAGTGATGAATCATACTACCTACTCTTTGACAGAGATGTGATAGATTAGAGGTATAGAATAAGACATATTTAAATATGTAAGCAGAATAGATTTATTTTGCTTTACTATGACTCTTGTTACAAAGGAAGACCTCTTTTATTTGGGGTGTTTACATTAAGTAGAGAGGGCAAATGAGAGTAAAGTAAAAAAGAAAAGAATAGGAAAGAGTGTTAATGGAACATTTTTACTTCACAGAAAAGAAGGAATTTGAGAGTAAGGCACGTCATCTTTGGTATTTACATGCAAAATTTGTGATGTACTTTTAAGAAAAACAATAAGCCACCTATAGTAAAGATGCACATTTTCATTTGAAATTCTTTTTTCTCTTCTTTATTGTGGAAGTATTTGTGCTTGTCTATGTTTGTCAAGGGTAGAATAACAATTTTTTAAAAAATTAAAATCCAGAAAAAAGTGAGGAGACAAATGTATGCCTTCATTAGTATTTCATTTCATACTGCTTTTGACAATATTGAGAAAGATGTATCTCCAAATGCTTTCTAGTCTGACTTTCTTCAGTGACGTTAATGGAAAAAAAGATGGGAGCTCTGTAGAGAGAAAGTTCCTGCTGAAGAATGGAAACTAAGGAGTGAACATCCTGGCAATGCAACATGCCCACTCCAAGATTAACAGGCATTGTTTGTTGACTAAGTGATTGATTATAGCCACAAATAGGAAAGAAGTGGTGGGTATTGGGCATTCTCTGTTTGGAAGTAAATAGAAACAACTTTTCAGAATGCTTTTATCCGTTCATAGGTCCACTGATAGAATATCATTGTGCTTGTTTTTGCACAGCCCCTCCATATCTGACATTTTCCTTTTTTATCATCTTTTCCAATATTATGGGTATGAAGTGGAACCTAAGAAGTTCTTTAATTTTGCTTCATCATGCGTATTTGTTGCAGGAATTTTTAAAATCTGTTTTCATGGAGTAGGAAGAAAAATTAATTAATTAAAATTAGTATTAATTAAAAATGAAACTCTAGTGAAATAACATGAAATAGCAACAAAACTCAAATTAAACACAATAACCCTGTCTTGTTAGGGTTAAAGAGCATTTATTTCTTTTGCGAAGTTATAGTTATGCATAAGTATTATTTTATTTAATGATTTTGTGGGGAATAGACTTTGTGAATTTATATTTTTCTCCCGCAACCAGTCAAAAATCTATCAATAAGAACAAGATATACTTTTTTAAAGGAATTTTCCCCCATTTATGTGACTCTCACTAGCTAGTCAGAGTCCAGGCTTGTTAGCTGACTCTATAGGCGGCCTTGGCAAGTGTTCAGCTGGAAGTACTGACAATGGGGCCAGCTACAAATTATCAATAATTCCTTACAGTTAATGAACTGACCAAGAGAAATCTACTATCCTGAACAGAACAAGTGGCTAGGTTGTTCTCTATGCAAGCACTGAATACATGCTGGCTAATGGTAAGGCAGATCTGATTTATTGATCACATAAGCAGGAGCCCATGAACTTCTATACTTCTGTCTCTGGACATCAAACAACAGGCATGTTCTGCTTTCACACTTTTTTGCCCAGAGCTTGTTTTAATGAATTCCCATTCCACCCTGTGCCAGTATAATCTCAGGAGCCCTGGATTTATTTAATTAATTCTCACCTCCCTGTTCTACCAAGGATGAGTAGGTTTAAGATGCTTGCAGTGACATAGAGCAGATTTCAAGTCAGGAGCATAGAGTTCAGGCTCCCTCAGTTGGGAAGTCATACTTACCATTTTCCACTCAGTCTCACTGCCTCTGCAGCTATACTGTTACCTATAGTTACTCCAGGCTGCCATGACATCTGGTATCAAGAGCGCCATCTTGCTGCAGTGATTGTTAGTTTCGTAATTTTACTGCTGAATGACTATGGGGCTCCTCTTGCTGTTCACCCACAAAAAAGAGAACCCTTAAGGGAGGAACTAGTTCATATTCTTATTGACATCTACTCAGGCAGGGATTTGGACTAATATTAATCGGCTATTTGCTTCTAGCTCCAAGAAAAGATTCTTGACTTAAGAAGAGATGCTCCAGATATTAGCTCAAGGTCACCCAACTTTCATTTCCCTGGTGGTTCTGCTTATGAGTTTCTGGACTACAATACATTGCCTCAGTTATGATGTAACCTTGAAACTTCCTTCAGTGCCCGAGGCTTCCTCACCTGGAACATCCTTCTGGCATGCCAGGTCTATTCTTCCCTTGATAATTTCTTCTCAGAAACCTCTATTTTGGTAAGCCAAACTTTATTCCTCTCTTATACCTACTTCTAAATGTCTGAACTTTGATATCATATCCTGTGAAGGTGTTTTCCTACTCCCTCACCTTCTGCCTTCTGAGATTTCCACCTCCTGTACAAGGGTTGTCTCTGTTCATTAAAATATAAGCTGTAGGGCAGGAATTGTCATTATTTCTGCTTCTATTTGTGTCCCCAGCTCTTAGCACAGTGGCTCCTTTGCACAAAGGAGCAGCTTAACACATTATTGTCTTGCTTTATCTCAAATATCATCCATCCCCCTATGTACTCTCAGACTAACTTGAAATATTTATAACTGTAAGTCTCATTTACAGGCTATGGGTGTGGAGAGGCAGAATTTTTTCCATCAAAGGTCTTGATAAAAACTTTTCCTTTATCCTAACTTAGCAATTGTTTCTATGTATATTTTCCATAGTGAAAACCCAAATCAAATGAATTGTAGAAGTACAAAGTAGAAAGAGTCAGTAAATCAATAAGTCAATAAATAGAATTTATTAAGTTCCTACTATGCATGAATGACTCTACCAAGCACTAGGGATGCAACGAAGGACAAAAGATAATTCTTGCTTCCAAGTGTGATTGGGGGAGACAACTATACACAGACAAGTTATATGAAGTATAAATAGGAAATAATCAACTGAGGGGAGGCACTAGATTTAAGAGAGACTGAGAAAAACTCCCTGTATGTGATGGGATTTTAGCTGTAACTTTAAGTGAAGATAAGTGAAGGAGAATATTAATATGGTGGACAGTCAAAGAAAATACACAAAGAGGAAAGATGGAAAGTAGAAATAACAATGATGCCAGTGCCACTAAATTTAATAATGGGGTGGAGGAAGATATAAGAAGATATATCTACAGAGGTAAAAGTAATGAGATGGTGATGGTTTTTGAACACCAGACAGAGGATGTTATATTTGAACCTGTGGGTGATAGCAAGGCACTGGAAAGAGCACTGGTTTGGGAGTTAAAGAAATTGGGTTCAAATCCAGTTTTTGATACTACCTGTGTGACTTCAGGCAATCCATTTATCCTTTTTGTCCTCAATTTTATCCTGTAGAAAATGAGAGAGTAAAGTAGAGTAGATGGTCTCCAAGATCCTTTCCAACTTTCTAAATCTGTGATATTCATTAAGCACCTGTTTGAGGGGAGTTGATCAAAGCTTCAAAAGTGAATTTAATCAGATTGAAGCCATGGAAGATCTACGCAAATTAGGGGTAATGTTGATGAAAATATTAATAAGGAACAAGCAAGCTTTCACAAGTGATGTTTAACAATAGACATCTTTACCAATTCACAATGTACTGGGACAGATAATATAAGATCCCACTATGTTAATCATTTGTTGATTATTTTTAATAAAGAATTATATTTAATAGAATGAAACACTGCTTCATAAGTTGTTCCATCCATACAGCTCAACTTTAGCTACAGGATCATCTTTGGCTAAGACCACTACACTTCTCTCCCTTAGGATTCTTATAAAGCAAGCTTGTAAAACATTTCAGTCTGCGATGTAACTGGAGAAATCTTTGTTATACATAAAAGGGCAAGCTTTCAACAGGTTCCCCCCCACCAATAAATCTAATTAAAAAGAAATGTAGTCAAAATTTGTCTATAAAGCTTTTGAGGGGTTGACAACATTACTGATATTTTCCTAAGATTTCTATTTCATTGAAGGATTGGTGTACAAGATATAAAAAGAGAAGACATCAAAGGTTAGAAAGCAATATTAGACCTTATTAGTACTGAAAAAAAAAGTGACTGAGAAAAGTTGAATAATTATTTAGCTATATACCTACATTTTCATTTATATGAAACTTTTTTGAAAGTCAACTATCACAGATCAAAGGCATTCTGGATGAAGATATCAGTAAGGAATAAATAAGCTTTCACAAGTGATCTTTAACAGTAAACCATATCATTACCACCTCGCTATTAACTTAAAGATACACAAAATGTAAGATACAATCATGTCTATTGTTTATTGTTTAAAAAAGTACTTTTTTAGGAGAAAATACTATTAGAATTCTTGTTTTAACAACATTTCTCCATCTCCCATCTATATATCATGAACATTTCAGATTCCTTGGAAGATTTAACCACACAAGAAACACTTTATAATGAGCCTCTGATAATAGACAACAGATAAGAAATAAAACAGGGAGGTGTATGCTTGGGTAATATATTTGTCATTGTGACATAACAAATCTAATCAAAGAATCCAGGTCCAGGAGGAATTTTCTGTGGGTGATATGATCCTCCAGATGCTCCTGATTGCAGATGACTTCTTGTTGATTAAGTTGAGAAAGTCTCAGAAGAAAATAGTATTATAATCATTGAAAGGGGTTTGACCTGCTCATCTACATGGGAAAAACTAAGTGGATGAAGAATATGTATTGCCCAAATTTCAAAATGTATTTCGATGGAAGTCCTACTGAGCCTATCCAGCAGTATCTCTAGGACAGATCATGCACAATCTCAAGGAATTGTCCAAATTTGAGAAGAATTTTTATCAGGATCATCCTGATTTGGTTAGCTGCACAAAAGGAAACAAAGAAATTACAGTATGAGGCCACAACTGCTACAAACCAACTCTAAATTTTATTAAGAAAATTTTCCTGCAAATGTAATGGGTTTAATTTCAAGGTAGATCTTTATCACACCTACTGTTATCCAAGCCCAAGAGTGTCCTATTGCTCTAACTGGGTTGGATATGGTTGGAGAAGTACAAAATGGATCAGGAAAAACACTGTCTTATTTGCTGCCTGCCATAGTCCACACAAATCATCAGCCATTCCTAGAGAAAGGTTATGGACCTATTTGTTTGGTGCTGGCACCAACTCATGAACTGGCTACAACAAGTAGCTACTGAATACAATAGATGTCATCTAAAATCCACTTAATCTGTAGCAGTTCTCTAAAGGGACCATAAATATGAGACTTCAAAAGAGCTTTAGAAATTTGTATTGCAACACCTGGAAGACTGATAGACTTCTTGGAGTGTTTGGGGAAACTAATTTGAGAAGAACTACTTAAGCTTGTGCTTGAGAAAGTAGACAGAATGCTTGAAATGGACTTTCAGCCTCAAATCAAGAAGATTATTGAATAGATAAGACCTCATAGACAATCCATAATATGGAGTGAAACTTGACCAAAAGAAATGAGGTGACTTGCTGAAGACTTCTAAAAGATTACATTCACATCAACCTTGGTTCTCTGGAACTGAGTGCAAATCATAATATTCTTCAAATTATGGATGTAAGTCAAGATGCAGAAAAGGATGAGAAACTTATTTGTTGGAAATCATGAGCAAAAAGGAAAATAAGACTATTGTTTTTGTGGAAACCAAAAGAAGATGTGATGAACTTACCAGAAAATTGAGGAGACATTAGTGGCCAGAAATGCCATGGTGACAATAGTCAACAGGAGTGAAACTGAGTTCTAAATGAATTCAAACACGGAAAAGGTCCTATCCAAACTGCCACAGATGTTATAGTCAAAGGGCTAGATTTGGAAGATGTGAAATTTGTCACCAATTATAATTATCCTAAATCTTGAGAGTATTGTATCCACCCAATTGGATGAACTGCCCATAATACCAAAACAGACAGAGCATATACTTTCTTTATATCTAATACCAAAAAATAAATGAGCACCCTCATCTCTGTGCTTCGGGAGACTAACCAAGCAATCAATTCCAAATTGTTTCAGTTAATTGAAGACAGAGGTTCAAGTTTTTCCTAGGGTAGAGGAGACATGAAGGATGACAAGGAAGAAAGAATGAACTGGACCCAGTGTTGGAAAGGAAAATGAGAGAAGGCTCTACTACTTTTGGGAAATCACAAAACTCTTTTACTGACTATAAGCTTCAAATGGAAATGAAAGTCTATCTTTTCACTAGCAACACTTTACCAGTGTTACTCTAAAGTCAGAAAACATGGAAGACCTCTGTCTCTAACTAAAGATGAGTATCATACAGAAAGAAATAGGAAAGCATATGGAAGGAGTGAGCAGGCTACAACATATCACCAAGAAGAAAGTTAAAAGAAGAATGAGGTAAAGAACATTACCAAATAATTTTATAACAGAGAGAGAAAATTTTCTGGTCACAAGATGAAGCCAGGGATAACAGGTAAATAGCCAGAATACCTTACTGCTACCCTTACTATAAGGAAAGATAAATTTAGGAAGGCCCTCTACATATTAGGTCTACTTTTGAGGTGAACTTTTGGGGAGAAGATGAACAAGAGTCTTACAGTATGGGGCAAGTACAGATGGGGTTGCACTCTTTATTACTGGAAGGATGTCCCAAAACAATGATATCAGAGACCCATTTGTGGATTTGTGTATTCTTGAGATATTCCAGTGCTATACTAAAGATGTTTTTTTACCAAGACAAGAGCAGCCTTGGTTGTATGTTATCGGACCAACCAAGAAAAGAAAGGTTATGACCAATTAAAAAGTAGAAATGACTCAAAATAAAGATACAGAAGCAGAGAATACAAGATGGAAGTTCATTTTTCCACCAGTTAAAATTCTAAGAAATACCAAACAAAGATAAGAGAAGATTCAAGGCTAGAACTCATTCTGGGGTACCATCCACTATATACAAGTATACCTTATAATAATACTGTTTTGCTTATTACTGTTATTAATTTGCCCTACTATGTGACTAGTTTCATTTTAATTCTATTACGATGATCAGGTGACATGTTTAGAAGTAGGATGAGAAATGAGAAATTTTGGAGAGATTTGGGGGGAAAAGAAATAGGAAAAGAACCATTTAGGTACTTGTTAATATGCATATAGAGAAGGAAAAAAAGCTAAACTGGTTGCATAATGTTCCCACAGATAATTTGATTTATTTTTCAATGACTTTTATTTACCATGTAGAATGAAACCTATGACTACAATAGTTTCCCTTCACTATTTGCTTGAGTCTATTTTGATCTTGGTTTAATCCATTAGATTGAACATTCTTATTTTAATAGTTCCACTCAATTAGGAGACCCAATTGGTGCTAGAAAGCATTGTTGTATTGGGTTATTTGATGAATCAACAATCCACCAGCAAGGGAATAATGGTATGAGGCTGCTCATTGGAATGTTCATAAATAACATGCTGAATCTACAATGATGGTTTTGAGTTATTCACTTGAATATTGAATTCATCTAAGGTAAATAAAGAGGAACAGTGGAAATGATTGTAGAAATGACCTCAAGAAGGTTGTGGCAGGAATTTTCCAAACATCCAAGTTGGGAAAAACAACAGCAAAAACATAAAAATAAGGAGAATAGGTTGGGGACCTCTCTTGTTCACATTATTAAGGAAGCTGCTTTCTCCAAACGTTACTATTCCACTTATCTGGGATAAGTAAGGTACCATTATTACAATAACATCTTCATACTCTTGAAGTGGCTAGTTAACTACTGATCTAAATGTTATACTTCTTACATAACACGAAATTATATTGCATGAATCAATAAATGTAAAGTCATATTTTGCTCCAGATCTGAGCAAAATTAAAATAAACTGGCCTCAACCATATTGTCAAGTCAGTTGCAGTAGAACAAAATCAACATCTATAAAAGTATGTCCATCCGCACCCATTTCATAGTAAGTTATTTTTTTAGTTCCTTAATAAAGATCCCCAATTGTGATATAATGACCTGCTGTGCAAATGTTGACAATGTGTGTAGAGATGACAGAAAAGCTTGATAAAACAGAGAAATTCTGAACTAAGTATACCTATCCCTACCATGGGAATCTCACAGTTATGGGAATGAAGCCTGTGTTTGTATTCTGTGGTGTGTGACATTTGTTTTTCATAACCTCATGGACAGGCTTTTTGAAGCCTCCATATTTCTCCTGAACTTGACAATCACTCCCCACTTAGGGCCAGGGAACTTTACTAAGGTAAACTGACTAGATCATTATCATAATAGGCAACTTTGCCCCAAATAAATGGAGTTGTAATGTCTACAGTAGCCCAGTTAATCTTATGAACCATAAGTGGGGTTCTCAAACTATTTTCCTTCCTATTTATATTATATATTGATCTCTCTTACTCTGCCCTGCCCTCCCCCTCCCCCACCACGGTTCAGTTTCACCTATCTCTGGAGTGCATTCCAGGGAGAGTCAGGAAAGGATATTCAACAAGGATGTGAATTGAGGAAACTTCTGGTTAATTCAACTGAATGAAGATCCATTCTCTGAGTTTCCCATTGTCTTCTATCAGATAAGCATTGGAGAGTACTTCAAGCTCCTTCTAGTTGCTTTGGATTCAGTTGAACAGGGAGTAATGTCAACTGCCTATCTCTTTAATCTCCTGAGAAAATCTAGCCTTGCTTGCATGGGGAAAACAGTTAGGGTATTGCTCTGATAACAGAAGGCATTGCAATCATATGAGACAGTCTAATCAAAGGCATGGAGGTGGGGAATATAAAGCTGTGGAGGTGGGGATAATAATTAGGAGAGTTTTAAACACAGCGTGTGAGGGAGAGCAATGTGAAATCTTGGGAAAGAAAGGTTGGAGTCAGATGATGAAAGACTGGAACTGAGAAGAAGAAGAAGAAGAAGAAGAAGAAGAAGAAGAAGAAGAAGAAGAAGAAGAAGAAGAAGAAGAAGAAGAAGAAGAAGAAGAAGAAGAAGAAGAAGAAGAAGAAGAAGAAGAAGAAGAAGAAGAAAAGTTCGAATATTATGGAGGCAATAGAAAAACCACTAAGAACCCTTGAGCAAGTGAAAAGTATTGTCTGACCTTTACTTTAAGAATGATGTATCACTTTGCCAGATGAGAAGATGACAGTCTTGAAAGGGAAAAGACTTGAGGCAAGCATTCAGAGGAGAAACGATGTGGGTCTGAACAAGGTATCTGCCTATGAGAGTACCCAGAGAGACAAACATGAGAGGTATTATGGAGATACGATCATACAAAACATGGCAACAGGTTAGATATGGTGGGTGAGGGCTACAGAAAATGAAGAGACATGAATTACACAATATTATGATTCCATTAGATGGAATCAGACTTGATTGGATGGCCTGGCTCAAAGAGTAGTAATTAATTATTCAAGGAGTGGTTTGTTCTCCAGAAGATGTGTGTTTTTCCTATGTTTTTTTTTTAACATGTTCAACAATGACTTGGATAAAGGCATAGATGACATGGATACTTGGGTTCCTAGAAGAATGATGGTGTTCTTGATACTTGGGGAAATTAGATAAAAGGGTGGGACTCAGGCAAAGTGTGATGAGTCAGCTGAGTGGATCAAGCACTAGTGACACAAAGTCAGAAAGATCTGAGTTCAAATCTATTATATTAATATATACTAATACCTGTGTGACTCTGAGCAAGACTCTTGTCCCCTCTGTCTGCTTTGGTTTCCTCTTCTGTAATGTGAAAATAATAATAGCACGCATGCGACAAGGTTGATGTGAAGACAAAATGACAGCACATTTATAAAATGTTTTGCTAACCTTGAAATGAAATGCAAATGCTAGTTATTTTTCTTATACATTCTATTTCGAATATGTTGAGTTTTAAATATCTGTGGAACATCCAAGAGGAGTTATTTAGTGATGCTAGATTTCAGCTCAAGAGAGAGAAGCAGGCTTAGGTATGTAGATTTGGGAATCATCTTATGTATGTAGTAACTGAACCCGTGATTAGAATCATAGTTACAACACCAGATTTGTGACAACATACACTTAGCACCTCTCTGAACCCAATTTCTTCTTTTTAAAAAGAGAATAATGATTTTAGACTACTTATTTCATAGGGTCATAGAGCAATATGGAATTCAAATTGATGTTCCCAACATGTCAGCAAGTGTTCTCTCTTAATAGAGCCTCAATTATCACTGTTCATAGAACTTCATATCTAAGATTCTTCTTCCATCACTCCTAGACAAGGAGCCAAGGAAATGACTGTCTCAATCCGCTCAGGCTATGCTATGATAAAAATTGCTGTCATTTATATAGAAGTTTAAGGTTTGCAGAGCACTTTAAAAGTTAACTCATTTTGTCCTCATAGCAATCCACTTAGAAAGGTGCTATTATTATCCCTATTTTGTAGAAGAAGGAAATGAGAGAGGTTAAGCAACTTCCCCAGAGCCTCACAGCTAGTAAATTTCTCAGAAAGGATTCAATTTCAGAAATTCCTGACACCAAGTCCTCCTTGCCATCCACTGACCCACCTAACCACCTAGATAAACCTGTGAAATAAATAACCCTCCATTTAATAGAAATAGGAGCTATTGTAGTAAAATATTCATTATTAAAACTGTTTCAGTCTTGGAGAAGATTCAGAGTATGATCAGTCACCCTTATCTCTTGGCTCCTGAATATCCGACAAGGAGTCATGTCACTTGGGAAAGCCAAATGTCATTGGCTATGGAAAGGTAATCTCCTTTGGATGAGAACAAGCTAAGTGAAATTCAACAAAGAACACTTAACTGGTAGCCAAAGGAAAAGCCTAAAGGAGATTTAGGAGAGCAATAACTCAGACTTCTTAGTTCTCAGTGACTCAGCTTGATGCTTTCATAGGAGCAGCCAGCATCTTTCTCCATTTATTGGAGTTAAATTGCTTCCTCTTCATGTGGCAGTTTTCAGTTGGCAAAGGCTGCCAGCTCCACACTAATTTATTTGTTCAAGTCAGAGGCACTCAGCTCCCTGGAGAGGTTACAAAATTAAAAATTGTCACTTCCCATAACTTCCTGACCTTTTCAATTGGAAAAGTTCAGAGCTTGGCCCACTGGGGCCAAGAGGTAATTCTGCCAGGAGCAGCCATTGTCCTCAAAGAGTCAATGTAAATATTTCAACAGGTAAATAATCAGTTGGAGAGGTTGGGTAAAATATCACTCACATGAAATGAAATGAACAAGACAAAGCAAGATGACAAGATGTCATACATAGGGCAAATTATAAAGGAAAGATTCTTTTCATAAAAATAAAGGCATACTGGGCTCCTATCAAGAATGATTTAGGAAGGAGAATCAGTTGAGTTACAGTGGATGTGTGATTTTTAAAATGAAGTAATAAAGAACACATATACACATCCACTGAGAAATGTCTTTTTTGGTCATTTTCATTATAAAATTACATGGTCAGACATTGTTGCTTTATTTTTTAAGTTGTGCAATAATTTTTTAAAAATGTTGTCCAGAGTATCCATCTGTCATCGGGAAAGTAGTGGTGTCTCAGAGGAAATCCAGATGGGAAATTTACAAACCTCCATTAGCTGTGGTAAAAAGTTAATGAAGAAAGGAAACTGATTATTCAATCCTTTAAGATCTATTGGTAAGTTAAAATTAATTAAAAAATCTTAAGACTATAACTCAATCAGTTTCAAGAAATAAAATCATGCATAATGTGAAGAATTCCCTAAAAATCATATGTCATATTCGTAGGCAAGCATTGGAATCATAATAGGGTTAAAATAATCTATGCCAATACAGCACCACTCTGAGATAGTAGAATATTTTAACATAGTCATGAATGCTGGGAATTTTACATAAGTCAGTAAATTGAAGTATTATCTTCCAGCAGAAGGTGAATTGTTGATACACTTCTGCACTAGTAGGTAGATGCTTAGTCTGCATTATAAAATGAAAGATTAAGACTTACAAGGGCACTCAGAGGCCATATAGTCAAAGCACGTCATTTTATAAATAGCAGAATTGAGAACCCGACTAGTAAAGTGACTGTTCAAGGTCAAGTAGATAGTACATAAAGAAGATGCAAACTCAGACTTCTGACTCTGAAAATTTATGTGCATACCACCTGTAGGATTAATGGAATATATGATCTTCTCCATCCATTAATGCACCTATGTGACCACATGTGTTCTTTTTTTCCCTTGGAACAGGGACTGTGTTCTCAGGTCTAAAGGTCCACAGGTATTTCAGTCATGGATGTCTTTTGCTTTCCAGAATTTCCTCATAAAATTTCCTACAAGTTACTGGGCTGTACAGTTGATCTGGCCTTTGGCAAATTACAGTGTCTTTGCAAGAGTAACAGGTCAGTCCAACTCCTCTGGTGGTAGGATCTCAACTGCATACAAAGTGTAGTAAGAAGAACTAGAACACTGTACACAGTTACAACAATATTGTCCAAGTAAGAACTGTTAATGACTTGGCTATTCTCAGCAATGCAATCATCCAATACAATCCCAAAAAACTCATGATAAAAAAGGCTATCAGCCTCCAAAGAAATAGTTGATGTTTTCTGAATTCAGACTGAAGAAAAAATGCTATTTTTCACTTTCTCTCCCTCTCTCTCCCTCTCTCTCCCTCCCTCCCTCCCTCTCTCTCTCTCTCTCTCTCTCTCTCTCTCTCTCTCTCTCTCTCTCTCTCTCTCTCATCTCTTTTTTGTCCCAATATTCTTTCACAAAATGATTAAAATGGAAATATTTTACATGACTGCATATGTACAATCTTTATAGATTACTTACTATCTCGGGAGCGGGGAGAAGAGGGACAGACAGAATTTGGAACTCAAAACTTAAAAGAAAAGTTCAAAAATATATAGGCATCCAAAGAGGGAATGAATTTACCTAGGAAAAGCTAAGTGGTGCAGTGGACAGAGCACCAGTGCAGGAGTCAGGAGGACCTAAGTTCAAATTTCACCTCAGACACTTGACACTCACTAGCTGGGTGACCTTGGGCAAGTTATTTAACCCCAAATGCCTCATCATGGGTCATCTCCAGTCATCCTGATGAATATCTGATCACTGGATTCAGATGGCTCTGGAGGCAGCGAGGCTGGTGACCTACACAACCCTTCCTCACGCAAAACAAAATCAAGTACAAATCATGTCATTATTTTTCAGATGGCTTGGTTTTCTTTTGGCAATGAAGGAAGAATACACACAGGATTTACGTTGACTTTAGACTGGATTTATCAGATATATCACAAAGGAGATAACTTTTTTGGTGTGCATTGAATTTCAGTAAGATGCCATCTAAGTCTCAGATTCCATAATACTATGACTCTAGATTCATTGCTCTCTCTCTACCTTACAGAATGACAGACTTTGAGAGAATCTTAGAATTCATCCAAACTAAATCATATCTAGAGGGAAACCACATTTACATAATCTCTGATAAACTGTCTTCCAGCCTTTACTGCAAGTGAGGAGCAGCCTTTGCTCATTACAGTTTTGGAGAGTTTTATAATCATAGCACATTTTTTTCCTACATCAGATTAAATGCCTGTCTCTCTTTCTGTCTCTGTCTGTCTGTCTCTACCTGTCTCTCTCTATTTCTCTACTCCCAACTTTCAGTTATTGATTTTAGTACTGAGTCTGCTTCAAGACCAGAGTTGAATTGCCCTTCCACATGACCTTCAAATAATAAAAGTAAACTATCTCACTCCCTTCTTTCCATCTTCTGTTCTCCAGAATAAACATCCCCAGTTGTCTTTTGGAATGGTCTTTATTTCCTTAACAATCTCTTTCTGGAAGCATTTCAGCTTGTAAATAACACATGACATCCAATGTTTGTGCTGACACCAGTCCAGGGGGACTATGACCTTCTTTAAAGAAGACATGTGCTTCTATTCATGCAGGCTAAAATTATGTTTTGTACTGTGGTTGCCAAATTGAGTTGCTGACTCATTGAGTTTAAAGGCCAATAAAACTCTCAAATCTTTTTTAAAAGATGAATTTTATTGACAACTTATTTTTAATATGGACAAACTTGTTTTGCACAAGCAAAATCAATAAAGCTAAAATTAAAAAGTAGCCAGGTAACTAGAGGAAAATGTTTGCAGTTTCTTGTAAAAAGGGCCATCTCATCTATTTATTTATTTGTTTGTTTGTTTGTTTATTCATTCATTCATTTATTTATTCATTTATTACTTGTTTATTTTTCATTTTCAATATTCACTTTTGTAAGGTTTTGAGTTCTAACCTTTTTTCCACTTAAAAAAAAATATTAATTTATTTATATTTAGTTTTAAACATTCACTTCCCCAAGATCTTGAGTTCCAAAATTTCTCTCCATCTCCACCAATCCCAAGACTGCATACAGTCTGATTTCTCTTTCTCTCAATCTTCCCTCCCTTCTATCACTGTCCCACTTTCACTTATCTCCCCCTCATTGAGAAGGCAAGAAATGCAATATAGGTTATACTCATGTAGTCATGCAAAATGCTTCCATAACAGTCATGATGTGAAAGGCAGAGCATATTTCCCTCCATCCTATTCCACCCCCCTTTAATTCTGTCCTCTCCTTTGACCCTATTCCTCCTCAAAAGTGGTTGCTTCTGATTAGCACCTCCTCCCATTTTCCCTCCCTTCTGTCATTCCCCTCTCTCTTTTCTTCTCCCTCCTACTATTGTGTAGGGTAAGAAAGATTTCCATATGCAAGTGAGTGTGTATGTTATTCCCTCCTTGAACCAAATCCAAGGATAGTAAGATTCACTCATTCCCTCTCACCTCTGCCATTTTCTGCACCACTGTAAAAGCTTGTTCTTGCCTCTCTTATGTGAAATAATTTACTCCACATATATGTGTGTGTGTGTGTATGTATGTGTGTGTATATATATATATATATATATATATACTCTGCAAATGTACTGAATGTGCTGGGTCTTTGGGGTAATGAAGTCACTTTGTACTAGCACTTAAGAAATAACGTAAATATTCACTATGAACATTTCAATCTCAGAAATTGGTAAGTCCTACACATTAATGCTTAGTATATCATTTTGTTGATTAGATAAAATCCATATTATATAAAATATCATATTCATTTTGTTGATTAGATAAAAACACTGATAATGGCTATTACACCTAAAAGTGTTTTGTGTTTTTTTTTTCTTCTGCTGAGTCAGTTGTTAAACATTTGCCAACACAAGAGGTGGAGCCAAGATGGCAGAGTAGAAGGATGGACCTGTAGAAGCCCTCCCTACAGAGCCCTTAAAATATCTGTAAAAAATGACTCTAAACAAATTCTAGAGCTGCAGAAGCCACAAAAATGACAGCGAAGAGATTTCCAGACCAAGACAGCAACAGGAAAGGTCAATTGCAGTAGGTTGGGAATGGAGCACAGCCCAGCCTTGGCCACTCAGCACTACACAGATAGGACCAGAGCAGGCCTCAGGGCACAGAATCATGGGTAGCAGCTTCTGTTCCCAGATTCTCAACACAGAAATGACAAAGACAACTTCAAAGATCAGTAAGAAAGCTTTTTTACCTGGGTGAGAAGGGAACGAAGTCTTGTCCTGGCCTCAGGGTGGCAGCAGCCACTGCTATGGCAGAGTTCATTTTGGCGGCCCTTGGCCTAAAGACCTTGGTGGAATTGAGTTGCTGACTTGGATCTCAGCCCTGAGTGGTGGTTCTACAGTGAGGAGGAGCACTGACTGGTGGAGCTGGTGGAGGCTCTGGAGAGGGAGTCCTACTTGTAGAGCCTGGACAAAAAAGCTTGTGGTTGTTCCCAGAATAGAGCACAGGCCAAGAGAGGAGTAAACTCCTCTCTTGATTGGGAAACCTTGGAGTAACTTAGAATTTACAGGTCCCTAGAGTATACTCTCCTCTTTTTTTGCTTATTTATTTAAGTTTTCAACATTGATTGCAACAAAATGTTGTTTCAAATTTTCTCCCCATCTCTCCCCTCCCTCACCTCAAAATGCTGAGCATTCTGATTACTGTTTCCTAATCTGTGCTCCCTTCTAACATCCCTCCCTTCCCTTATCCCCATCTTTGCTCTTGTCTATAAGGGCAAGATAAATTTCTTATATCCCATTAACTGTATTTCTTATTTCCCAGCGGTATGCAAAACCAATTCTCAAAATTTTTTCCTAAAATTTTGAGTTCCAACTTCTCTTCCATCCTCCTTCCTCACTCATCCACACTGGGATGGCAAGCAATTCAACATAGGCTATGTATGTGTACTTTTGCAAATGACTTCCATAATAGTCATGTGCAAGACTATCTATATTTCCCTCCATCCTATACTGCCTCCCATTTCTTCTATTCTCTCTTTTGACCTTGTTTCTCCCCAAGAGTGTTTACTTCTAATTGTTACCTCCTCCCACTTAACCTCCCTTCCATCATCCCGCCACCCTGTTTAACCACTTATTTCCTACATTCCAGTAATGTATGATAGGTTTTCATACCAAATTGGGTGTGCATGTTATTCCTTCCTTGAACCAAATGTGATTAGATTAAGCTTCACATTTTCCTTCTCACCTCCCCACTTCTCCTCCATTGAAAAGGCTTTTTCTTGCCTCTTTTATGAGAGATAATTTGCCCCATTCCATTTCTCCCTTTCTCCTCCCAATATATTCCTTTCCTACCCCATAATTTTATTTTCCTAGATATGATCTCTTCCTATTCAATTCACCCTGTGCTCTCCATCTCTTGGTCTCTCCCTCTGTCTGCCTGTCTCTCTCACTTTCTGTCTCTCTCTACATATACATATATATATATATGTATGTATGTATGTATATGTATGTATACACGTGTGTGTGTAATCCCTCCAATTACCCAGATAGTGAGAAAAGTTTCAAGAGTTGCAAATATTATCTTTCCATGTAGGAATGTAAACAGCTCAACTTTAGTAAGTCCCTTATGATTTTTCTTTCCTGTTTACCATTTCATGCTTCTATTGATTCTTTTGTTTGAAAGTCAGATTTTCTTTTCAGGACTGGTCTTTTCATCAAGAATGCTTGAAAGTCCTTTTTTTCATTGAATGACCATTTTTCCCTGAAGTATTATACTCAGTTTTGCTGGGTAGGTGATTCTTCATTTTGATCCTAGTTCCTTTGACTTCTGGAATATCATACTCCACAACCTTCAATCCTTTTATGTATAGGACATAGATCTTTAGCTGTCCTAATTGTATTTCCACAATTCTTGAATTGTTTCTTTCTAGCTGCTTGCAATATTTTCTCCTTGACCTGGGAACTCTGGAATTTTGCTACAATATTCCTAGGCCTTTTTTTTTTTTATCTTTCAGGAGGTGATTGGTGGATTCTTTCAATATTTATTTTGCCCTCTCTTTCTAGAGTATCAAGGCAGTTTTCTTTGATAGTTGCATGAGAGATGATGTCTAGGCTCTTATTTTGGTCATAGCTTTCAGGTTGTCCTATAATTTTTAAATTGTCTCTCATGGATCTATTTTCCAGGTCAGTTGTTTTTCCAATGAGATATTTTACATCTTCCACTTTTTCATTCTTTTGGTTTTGCTTTGTAGTTTGTTGGTTTCTCATAAAGTCATTAGTTCCCATCCGTTCCTTTCAAATTTTTAGAGAACTGCTTTGTTCAGTGAGTTTTTGAACCTCCTTTTTCATTAGGCTCATTCTACTTTTTAAAGCATTCTTCTCCTCATTGACTTTTTGGACATCTTTTGCCAATTGAATTAGCCTATTTTTAAAGGTGTTATTTTCTTCAGCATTTTGGGGGGTTTCCTTTAGCAAGCTGTTGACTCATTTTTCATGATTTTCTTGAATCAATCTCATTTCCTTTCCCAATTTTTCCTCCACCTCTCTTGTCTGATTTTCAGAATCCTGTTTGAGCTTTTCCATGGCCTGAGACCATTACCTATTTATTTTGGATGTTTGGGATTCAGAAGCCTTGACTTTTATGTCTTCCCCTGATGATAAGCATTGTTCTTCCTCATATGATGGTATGGGGCAACCAAGAAAGTAACCTTCTATAGTCTCATTTTTCCCATTTTTGAGCATTTTCCCAAATTGGGTTCTTTGTCAAGAGTAGGGTGCACTCTGGGGACATGTAAGATCTCAGTTCCTCCAAGGTGGCAAAATAAAGGGAGAGACATTTACTCGAGTAACTCAATAGTCTCCAGCTTTGCAGGCCAGCACTTCTCTTTACCCCAGGTCACCACTCAGTTTGAGATTAAGATTACCTGATTAATTCCCCTAGGAACTTTAAACTGAGAGCTCAAACAATGGATGCTGACTGCTGACTGCCATGATCACAGACACTGTATCCACTACTACTGGCTACTGCTGCTGCCTCCCTGCCGCCTGGTAACAGAGTTGGGGGAGGACCCTTCTCACTTCTTGCTCTGGTTAAAAAAGCCCTCTCACTGACCTTTGAAGCATCATTGTTGCCTGTATGTTGAGGGATCTGAGAGCCTCTACTGCTGCTCGGAATTTCACCCTTGAGGCCTGCTCTGGCCATACTCTTTCTTGTGCCATGAGACCAAGGCTACATTGTGCTCCACTCTGTGTTCAGTGTGACAGACTTTTCCTCTTGGCCTTCCAGGTCACCCTGGGCTGCAAATCTCCTTGATTCCGTTGTTCTGTTGTTTCTGCTCTTTTAGAATCTGTTGAGAGTCATTCTTTACAGGTATTTTGTGGACTGTGGGGGAAAAAGTAGAGTATGTACATCTTTATACTCCATCTTCTTGTTTCTGCCCCTTAGTATACCCTCCTCTTGACAAAGGACTCAAAGATCAAGTAGCTGGCTGGGAAAATGCCCCAAAAAGGGGAAAAATAGGACTACATAAGGTTACTTTATTGGTGAACAGGTATTTTCCTCTGTCCTTCCAGATGGAGAGGAACAATACATACCATTGGAGGAAGACCGAAAAGTAAAGGTTTCTGCATTCAAACCTTCCAAAGTAAATATAAAATGGTCTTAGGCCATGAAAGAGTTCAAAAATGATTTCAAAAATCAAGTAAGAGAGGTAGAGGACAAATTGGGAAGAGAAATGAGAGTGATGTGAGAAAATCATGAAAAACAAGTCAACAGCTTGCTAACAGAGAGTCAAAAAAAATGCTAAAGAAAATAACACCTTTCAAAATAGACTAACAGAAATGGCAAAAGAGATCCAAAAAGTCAGTAAGGATAATAATGCTTTAAAAAACAGAATCAGAAAAATGGAAAAGTAGGTTCAAAAGTTCACTAAACAGTATAGTTCTTTAAAAATTAGAATGGAACAGTTGAAAGCTAATGACCTAGTGAGAAGCCAAGAAATTACAAAACAAAACCAAAAGAATGAGAAAATAGAAGACAATGAGAAATACCTCATTGGGAAAAAAAACTGACATGGTAAATAGATCCAGGAGACACAATTTAAAAATTATAGGACTACTTAAAAGCCACGGTCAAAAAAGAGCCTAGATATCACCTTTCATGAAACTGTGAAGGAAAACTGCCCTGATATTCTAGAGTAAAATAAATATTGAAAGAATCCATCAATCACTTCCTGAAAGAGATCTAAAAAGGAAATTTCCTAGGAATATTGAAACCAAATTCCAGAGTTCCCAGGTCAGTGAGAAAATACTGCAAGCAGCCAGAAAGAAACAATTCGAGCATTTTGTAAATGCAACCATGGTAACACAACATCTAGTAGCTTGTATATTAAGGGATGAAGGACTTAGAATATGATATTCTAAAATTCACAGGAACTAGGATTAAAAAAAAGAATCATCTACCCTATTAATCTGCAAGTTCCATGTGGACCCTTTTACTTCTATTTTCTTGTTTTTTTTTTTTTAATTTTATTTATTATTTTACTTTTCCCCAGTTACATGTACAAACAATTTTTGAAATTCACTATTAAAACCTTGAGTTCCAAATTCTCTCCCTTCATTCTTCCCCACTCCCCTTAAGAAGACAAATAATTCAATATATATTATATGTGTGTAGTAAAACATATTCATAATAGTCATGTTGTGAAAGAAAACAGAGACCAAAAAAGAAACTCAAGAAAAATTAAAAAGTTTAAAAAGGTATGTTTCAATCTGTATTTAGATACCACCAGGTCTTTCTCTGAGGAAGGATAGCATTTTTCATCATAAGTCCTTCAGAGTTATCTTGGATCACTATATTGCTAAGAATAGCTAAGTGTTTCACAGCTAATCATCACACAATATTGCTCTTACTTTGTACACAGTAAATTTCACTTTGTATCAGCTCATGTAAGTCTTCCCAAATTTTTATGAGATCATCCTCCTCATCATTTCTTATAGCATGATAGTATTCCATCATAAACACATACCACAATTTGTTCAGCCATTCCCCAATTGATGGATACCCACTCAATTTCCAATTCACTGCAATCAGAAAAGATTTATTGTCAATATTCTTGTGCTTACAGGTCCTTTTCCTTTTTGTTTTGTTTTTTTTCATCTCTTTTGAGACCCAGTACTGGTATTGCTAGGTAAAAGTATAAACATGGTTAAACAGCTGTATATCCATGTTTCCAAATTGTTTTATAGCATAGTTGAATCAGTTCTCAACTCTAGCAACAGCACATCAGTGTCTCATTTTTCCCAGCATTGTCTCCAACATCAGTCATTTTCTGCCTTGGTAGCCAATCTTTTACGTGTGAGGTAGTAGCTCAGAATTATTTTAATTTGCATTTCTTCAATTAATACTGTCACAACATTTTTTCTTATAGCTGTAGGTAGTTTTGATTATTTCTTCTGAAAACTGTTCACATCTTTTGATAATTTATCATTTGAGGAATTACTCCTATTTTTATAAATTTGACTAACTTCTTTAGACGTTTTCTTTTATCAGAGAAACTTAAATTTTTTCCCAGTTACTGCTGCTGACAATATTTCCCTCTATCCTATTTCCCCCTTTTATTCTATTTTATTCTATTCTCTCTCTCCTTTTACTCTCAAAGTAAAAAAGAAATAAAAAATACTCAAAGACATTTTGCTTCTGACTGCCCCTTCCCCCAATCTGCCCTCCCTTCTATCACTCTGGTTTGTGAGTGACTACAAGTACCTTTTCTGCTCTGGATCTGTGACGTTAGTCCTTGTTACACTATGACCACAAGCTTTGGTGAACTAGTGGTCCTCCTGGCCCTGGGATAGCCACACAGGACTGAGAACCGTATATGAGTATTGACCAAGCAACAGACTTCTGATCACAGTTCCAGCAAAGAGATCTCTGTAGTCTCCTTCCAGTAAGTTGTTTATCCCCTTTTATTTGTGTGGACTGAAAACTCCAAAAGCAGTTGCTGCCATTTCCGATGCAGTGGCTCCCAAGGATTGCTCCTGCTTTGTGGGGACTGGGCTACACTGACCAGTGTTTTCTATCACCCTGGTGCAGCAGAGTTTTCCTGCCAAGCTTCTAAGTTGTCTTGGGCTGTAAAATTGTGTCCTCTTCCTCTTTGTGGGTTTTGCTGCTCTAGAATTTGTTCAGAGTCATTATTTAAAGGCATTTGGAGGTGTTTGATAGAGAACTCAGGAAAGTCCTTGCCTTTACTCCATGTTGCATCTGCCTCCTCTTTTATATTTGTATTACCAAAATCTAGAAAAATGCTAGTACTTGGCTCATGATAGATATTATATATTTGTTGACTGACTTATATGAATGAATTCATAAATTTCATCTTATTCAATTCAGTACAACTTTCTAGCCTCTAAAGAAGATAGGTTAAGGAAGCTGATTCTGTTATCCAATGTATAAGCTATGTCATATAATTTTGCATCATCTGAGAAATGTATTACTTTTGTATTAAGTACATAAGCAGCATATTAAGTATTACAAGCAAGTTATTTTTGTTTTTCTAATACTTAGCACAATGTCTAGCACATATTGAACACTTCGATATTTGTTGAATTGATGAATTTGCTAAATGAAATGTATTATTTTATACAAATCATTAATAAAAATGTCAAACAAGGTAAGGCTAGGTGTAGATGCCCCTGAATCCTTCCAATTTAACCTCTATTAGTGACTACTTTTAGGAGAATTAAAAAAAATGAATGGCTGAACTCACACCATACTATCATCTGATCAATATCTGTCCATCTTATCCAAAAGGATTACATGAACAACATTGACCAAAACTTTACTAAAATCTGGATGAATTCTATCCATACCACCCCTTTAATCTTCCAGCCAAGTAACCATGTCAAAGGAAACCAAAAGGAAACTGCATTAGCCTGACATGACTTGGTCTTGATAAGGACCTGCTGCCTCTTTATGGAAAGATACGTAAGTATGTATTATGAATCAATGCTGATCTATGATGAAGAGGGAAGAATTCAAGTCTGTAGTCATTCACTCAGTGCAGAAGCTTTCTAGGTGGCTATGTGCAGCTTGTGTAGAGGATATGGAAGGAGAATATGGCTACTAGAGGAAGTCAATGGCTTAAGGAGACTCTAAGAGGATAACTCAAAAGGGTTTCAATAGTTAGAATATCTGAATTACAAAGTAGATCCCATGGAACCAGCCATTGTTGACTGAGAGGACAAGTACTCCCTGAGATCTTGTCTGATTGTTCAGACATAAATAAGACTAAGATTGTCAATTTTAGTACTGTGTGGATCTCTGAATGAATATATGAAAAAATGAATTCATATGCTAAGTGTCAAAAAGGAAGAACAGTAAGAGTTAGTACAATGAAGAGTAAGAAAAAGAATGAGTGTATGCGTGTATTTTTCAGGGGGGAGGTCAGAAAGCCTTCCATTAGGGTCACATGGGAGATCCCAAATGCACTTCTCAAAAGAACATTGCAAATTGTTCAAATATTCCTAATAATTTGAGCAGAACTTTCAGGGCAAAAGAAGTTTCTGAGTAAGACTAGAATCCTACGATTCCAAATGTCATTTTAGATCCAGAATGACAGCTTACTGGACTTTCACGGATTGTTATTTAGTAACTGCTATGAGTCAAGGTCAGGCACAACTAGGACACACACACACATATACATATAAATATACATATATATACATACATATTTACATATACACATAGATACATATTCACTCAAATTTATTTTTACTTATTTTTATTTGTTTCAAATTATTTATTTTATTGTCAAATACATGTTATTTTAAAATTACTATTCAGTTATTTATTTCCCCCTCCACACAGCCAGGATAGTAGAATAATATGCATGCCACAAAGAAGATATTCCAAAATCAGATTTCTTAATTGGAAAATAATGACATGCTGATGTTTTCTGGCATATTTTCTTATGTAATTCTAAGCAGAACTCTAGAGAAATCAGCTGCTATATTCATGTTTTCCACAGATTCCAAGTAAAAGTCCAAGAATCCAGCATTTAGTGTCTGGACAATTCATCTCTAAGTGAAGCCAAGAGGTGGACACTAGGGATAGCATGTCTTCTTTGTTGTGCTTACCAAGTATCACTTTTCATGTCATTATGCCTGTGTAGCAGGACCAGATGACAAATGACTTTTACATACTATCACACAAGCAGCAATTGAAGTATAGGAGGTTTCTGATGATGAACAGGTAATGATACATTGATGGTTGCTTCGTTAAGTGTCATCAGAGCACCATTCAACAATGTCTGGCATTCAAGGCTCTCCGCAATCTGGAGTTGCCCTACCTTTCCAGCCTTATCAGATGCTATTCTCCTCAATCTTCTTTATATGCCAGCCAAAATGGATGATTCTCTGCACCTTCAAATACTCCTTGTGTTCTCCTCCAAGACATCCCGTGTTCTCCTATCTCGTGCCAGAAATGCTTTCTTTCTCTCCTTTTCTGAATATTGATTCAAATGTCCCCTGCTATATGAAGTCTTCCTGCATCCATATCACTGGTAACAGTATCCTACAGCATTTAGCTTTGTGCTCTCCAGTGCACTTGTCATGACATATTAAAATAACATTGTTATCTTTATTCTTATTGAACTCTATGCTTCCCAAGAGTTTGGAATATACTTTATCTCTTCTGTGTACCTCTCACAGAGTCAGACATAGCACTTTGAACTAAGACGCTTAATAAATAGGTAAATTCATTGAGGTAAAATAGAAATATGGTACTAGGAACAAGTTTTCTTTTTAATTTTTAAATCCTGTGGCTCTTACATTTTTTCACTTTGTGACTTGAGAACATGTCTCCATCTCATCTGTAAAATGGAAAATTTTCTGTCTCTAAGAGTTATTGTTAGGATCCTATGAGATAATAATGACTATACTCACACAGTACCCTAAAGTTTACAAATTGCTTTGCTTTGGTGGTATCTCATTTTGTCTTCACAAAAATCCCCTGAGGTAGGTGATATTAATATCCCCATCTTACAGTTTAGGAATCTGAGTCTGAAGAGGTTAAATGATACACAAAGTGTCATATAGATAATGAAAGATTGAGGTAGAATTCAAACTCAGGTCCGCCTGACTCCAAATATCTACTGTGCCACCTAGCTTTAAATATGTAAAATGACACAAGATGCTTTTTAAATATAAGGCCTTATGTAAATTTGTTGTTGCTGTTTGTCCTTTTTTGAAGAGGAATGACAACATCTTGGATGATGTCTTAACTTGCACATTAATTAACTTTCAGTGAAATAAAATTGTTTGAAGTCATCAGCCTCCTTCCCTCTTCCTAAGTCATCAAAGTCCAGTGCAGAACAAAAGTCAAGTTGACTGGCAATGACCAGAGATAGAGTAGATAACCTTGGCATCTTCAGTTTGTGACCAAGTTTTAAGTACTCCACAGTGCCCACTTCAGAGGCCTCCACGGCTTTTGGAACTAATTGTTCTCATTTGCCCATTCCACTGGGGTAAGTCTTCACATTGCTCGGGCATAGACATCCCCCTAACTCACCAACATGTCTGAGATTTGTCAGTTACTTTCAACCTGGTTTTACCCACCTGCTGAGACAATTTACTGGGCTTGTGTTATTTAAACACCATGGAGATAGATTAACCAAAGTAGATTGCACTTTCATCCCACTTTTATCCCTGTTCCTCCTCATTCCATGCTGATATGGTGATATAGCAGCTACAATTTCATCAAACAAAGCATCCATATGGAATAGCTCTTCATAGTCTTAATACACCAAATTTTCCACTAGACTCCGCCAATCCACATTAAACATGGGTGAGATAATCTTGTCTGTATTCCTTGTCTGGACAGTAGCTCTAAGTAGGCAAAGATGCAAAAAGCCTCTGGCACCTTTACAGCCTCTTTACTGACCAACCAAATTCAGTCGACCAAAGCACTAAAACAAAAAAACAGAGGATCCTGTATTTCTATTCTTTGTCCACAAAAACCTGTCATTAATAATCTATTTGTGGAAAACATTCAGGAACCCAGTTCATACTCCAGTGCTACTGAACAAAACATCTCCTCTATCCCACCAGCCTCACCGGGAATATTTGCAGTTTAGCAGAAGATAGTGCATTAGGCAAAATGAATGTGCCTTTCATAATATAATTTGAGGTGTCTTTCATGTGCAATGAGTTCAATATTTCTGTTGAGAGGGTTCTTTATTTTTAATTTTTTTATTGAGAGGGTTGTTTACCTGTTCCTCCAATTCATAACTGTATGGTATCTACAAGAAAAACAGACCCTGTTCTCAAGCAGAATAACTTGATTTACCTCATCATTGTGTTCTGTCAACTGTTATCTCTTTCTATTTCACCATCACAACAGAAGTTGAGTCCTCCCCATTCCTCAGTGTCTCTAGGATTATTGCCTTAGTTCCTACCTGATTTAATCTTGCCTAGCCAAACAAAACCTTTTGTTGATGTGTCATCCCATCTCCAGTCTCCAGCATTTTTCTGTCCTGATAGATCTTCAGGGTCATTACCAAAATTATCTTCTCTAACCCATTATGTTGACTGGTAATTTCCCCTGGGTAATTTCTCATTACATTGTGAAGCAAGGCCAAGATCTTCATTCTCTTTCATCACATCTTCCACATGTATGCTTTGCTTATATATAAATTCAGGAAAACCCTAGGTTATTAAACCTCATTTGTCTCTTTCTACTCCTTCATCCCCTCCTCTGTGCTTCAGACCACTCTGCACGCTTCCTGCTTCATCCCATTATCTTAATTCTACTTCTGAGTCTTCTCCAGAACACCATCTGGAATTCTTTCCTCACATCAAATGCTTGTTGACTGACACCCAGTGGCCAAAGTCTATCCCTACCACCCTCCAAATCAATATGGAAATTCCTCCTCTTCTTCTCCCTAACTTTTATTGAGAATTGGAAGGGTCTTCTGTCTATTTGTCAGGAATCACAGATGTTTGTGCACAAGTCGTATCTTCCCCACACTTTTGAGAGCCTTAAGGGAGGAGAGGTATCCTCAGGTTTACATTTTCTATAGCCTATGTAGAGAGCAATGCTTTCTTGAAACTCTGTTCCCCAGCTTGCATACGGTGCATCCTGGTGATCAAATAAGATGTTACAATCAATTCAAAGCCTCTAGACTGTTTTAACCCTTATGGTCAACCAATAAAGATAAAAACAAATACCCATACTCCATGTCATGTCATATTAGCTGAAAGGGTTCAAACTAAACTGCTGGCAAAGTTGCTCTCAACTCGTTGTGTTCTGGAATCTATACTCCTTTGAAACTAAAGAGCTATTGATCACTGTGTAAAACCACACACACACGCACACAGCACAGTACACTCACACACACTGAATAGTAACATTTTTGTCACATTGAGGTTGGTGGTCACTCTTCTCTGTGGAGGGGAAAGTGGAAGTAAACCCAGCTGTTATATTGCCAGTAAATGTTCCCATGATGGCTGTAATCATGACTCACTTACAAATTTATGGTGTACACAGTTCATGGACCTTGGAATGGCATAATTCATAGACCCAGCAACACTGAAGCCTAGAAATTCCCTCACCACAAAAATGAGAGGAGACCTAGGACCACAAACCATGAATTTGACATTTGTCCCACGATAGACAGCCTGTTTAACATCTTCTTGAGTACCTAGAAAATTTAACAAAATGAGAACCCAAGTGTCTTGCCTCTGGATCCAGGGACCTCATGAAAGCTTGAGGAGACTGTGGGGTCCTCAAAAGTCTTCTGCATTCTTGACTGCCAATTGAAAATGGGTTTGAAGAAGCTTAACATTTTGGAATAACAGAGCTCTCTATATTATTGTCTTTTTTTTTCTTTTCTGGAAGTGCAGATATTTCCCACAACTTTCAAACTATTTTTACTATCACCAGTCACTTAGTACACTCTTTTTTCAGAATGTTTCCTTCATGGGACCTCTCCCCGGTGTGGAACCACTCAAGTGTGTCTTCACAGCTGCCATAGAAATGCTAGAGTCCATCAGATATACTGGGTGTACTTTACATACTTCCCAAATCAACATGATGAGCTATAGTAACCCGAAAGATGGGCTTATTTTACTATTTAGATCTTTCATCAATGTGGAGAATTCTAGGAGTAGACACTCCTCCTGCCAATTTGTCTGCAGTTTACAGCCTCAGAGAGTAGGCTGAGGCACTTAGAAATTAAATGACCTTCCTAAGGTCACACAGCTGGTATACAGCTGATGCAGGACTTGAACCCAGGTCTTCCTGATTCCCAGGTCAGGTCTCTCTTCTCTCTATCATGCCACCCTCAATTTCTATCAAACATCATTAATTGGTTCTATAAAAACAAGATGGCAAGAGAAATGACTTTATAGCAGGTAGTTAGTTTTATAGGAACAACGTTACATATATGAGTGACTGCCTAAAGAATATTATAGCATTGTGAGTTAAGATAGTATTTAGTTAATGCATTCTGTTACTATTGATCAGAGCAACCTTGTGTGCCATGTGTCTATATAAGGATTACTTGATTGGCATTTTAAAGTTTTTGTTTACAAAATAGCATTAACAGTCTTGTCCCTGGGTACCTAGGGAAAAGCAAATCACCCAGCTATACCTCATTTGACTTTTAATTAAATCGAATTCATTCAATCATGATACATGCACTTTACTTGTCTGTTTTTCTGTACCCAAGTCTATATTTATAAACAATTTAGGCATATGGACTACTGGATTAGGAGCATAATTAAATCCGTGTGCCGCTATTGTAGCTGCACAAAACAACATTTATACTGTTTTCACATAGTGATGATTAAACCATTGCTTTTCAAGGACAAAATGCACTTTGCATGCCAGATGTGTAAGTCGATTTCTTCTTGGAGTCCCAAGCCCCAAACTCCTGGATGTTTCTCTTTTTGGAATGTTTCATGTATGTGGACTCTCCCCACTGTGGAATAATTCAGGTATGTCTTAACAGCTATCACAGAAATTCTAGAGCCCATTACATATACTGGGTGTACTTACCCATTTCCCAAGTTAACATGATGAGCTATAATAACCTGAAAGATTGACTGGTTGAAGGGTTGACTTGGGTTTCTCCTCCCATCTTGGATGGAAGCCACTGTGGGGAAAAAGAATCAAATGGAAATTCAACCACTAGAGTGAAGGGCAAGTGAAATTGATTTTTAAAGGGCTGCCTTCAAGCCATAAAAACAAGGAAAGTTGAGACCAAAACAGTGCCTGAAGCCCTGGATAAAATTGTTGAGATAGGAGAGAGAGAGAAAGAGAGAGGAAAGAGAAAGAGAGAGAGAGAGAGAGAGAGAGAGAGAGAGAGAGAGAGAGAGAGAGAGAGAGAGAGAAAGAGAGAGAGAGAAAGACACAGACAGAGACAGACAGACAGAGACAGAAGGAGGGAAGGAGGGAGTAAGAGAGAAAAACAGTGACAGAGAGACAGAGAGAAAGAGAGAATGAAAGAATGGAACTTAAATGCCTCACTTTTGGGCATGCCCAATTTACTGCAACGTAAGGCAGAGAGACCCTCTTTAAAATTAAAGATAAACTGACTCCAGAGCACGGTGTGGTTGCATGAAAAGGAGATTTGCTGAAATATAGCCAAAATGAGGGCACATCACAGATATTGTCTTATAACTGGGTACAGTCCATTTGTTTGGAAATTTTTTTTGTAAACAGACAGAAGTTTATAGTCTCTAATGGAATCCATAAATAATATTCTGATGAAATAATAAAACCCATTTG
Source organism: Bettongia penicillata ogilbyi (assembly GCA_023548195.1). Lineage (NCBI taxonomy): Eukaryota > Metazoa > Chordata > Mammalia > Diprotodontia > Potoroidae > Bettongia > Bettongia penicillata. Next base: position 493,272 of record JAJHZJ010000599.1, read on the forward strand.
TCCACGAAATCCATGACCAACATTTTTTTTCCTAGCCATCTTGTTGCTTGGATTCCTTTTTTCTTTGAATACCCTCTCCCCATCTGTTCCTCCTCATTCCTCATTTGTTTCTGCCTTGGCCAGCTTAGCTTTTATGTAAACACAATATTCCAGCCTCTCTGAGTATGGGTTCTACATCCCAGAACTGACATGAGGATACAGTGAGATTAGACATACATACACACATACACACATATGCATGCACACATATATGCATATGTGTATATATACACATACATATAGTATACATAAAACACAGATAATACATGTATAATATATATTATACATTTATACATGTGCTATATCATATGTTATAACTATATGGTATATATGCATATATAATATATGAATAACACCCATGTGTAATGTATGCAAATTTAGAAGTACAGTATAGCAATGGTAAGCACCAATATTCTAAAGAAGTGTTATGCTATAAAACCTGTTTATACCATACAATAGCATTATGCAGAAGTTACTATATCTCTACTGCTCATCCAGAGAAGAAATTACATGTAATGGTACCTGAAAAGTCAAAATATTAGTTGCATAAAATTTGTGTTTGATAAAATCAGGGCCTGTCCTGTTCCTAGTAAGAGATGCCCACTTTCTAAGGACCCATTTATGTTTCCTTTCTCACTATATCTGATAAAGCAGAGGCAATATGTATTTCAACATTATTACAGTATTACAATGCCACAGCAATGATATAATATTCACAGAACATCACTAATATATTCTCTGTTCTTTACAGTAAACAAAGTTTTACTTTTCTTAAAAGTCATCTGAGCTTTATAAGCTTGAAAATTAATATCCTAAAGGCCCTATTTATCTCCTTTGCATCTTAACATTTTGATTTTTATCTCTTCAGATATAACTGTGGTTGTGTGCACATCATTTGCACATGATGAATTACAAGACAGTCAATTTATATATTGTTTGTGGGCCAGCCAGCTTGGGTATTGCTGTCCAAGATACATAAATATTGCAACAGATCTAATTTTATATGTCTTCCACCAATGATTCTTTAGCATGCATGGCAAAGAGTTTAAGAGAAAGGAGATCCACAGTAATTAGTGGCACAATTCCAGCAGGCATGACTATGAAACCCAGAAGAAATGATGTTTTGGGAACCTTCTGTTCCCACCAGGATGTGTGAGTATGTGTGAATTAATAGCACTTAGTGAGTACACTATAACATTTTTTTAAAGCAAACTTTCCTTATTTATTCTTAACTTTGTAAGCGTCAAATAAATGACCATTTCTATATACATAGTAGGACAGAAGGCAAGGTTTCTATGTAAAACTATAAATTTCTATAATGGAAAGCTTGATTTACTTTATGTGTATAATAATTCAACATGTAATTTCTAAGTTGTCCTCATTGTTTGATTTCTTCTGGCCTTTTTTCTCTTTCTTCTCATGGTGGTAGTTGAGACAGTATTCAATCTATCGCTAGGCCCCTTCTTTCTCTTGCCTCAACTTAATCCCTCTAATATGTATAATCAAGAAAACCAAATTCCACTATTGGTTATGTTTAAAAAATATGTGTCTCATTATTTATCTTGAGTCTATCACCTCCTTGTCAGGAAGTGTATAGCAGGTTTCATCATCAGTTGTCTGGAATTACAATTGGTTATTTCATTGCTTCTTAAGGTCTAAAGTCTTCCAAAGTTGCTTATCTTTGCAATGTTGTTGTTATAGAAATAATTCTCTTAGTTCTCCTCACTCTACAATCCATCAATTCATGTAATTCTTTCCAGATTTCTCTGAAACCATCTTCTTTGTCATTTTGTATAATGTAAAAATATTTCATTATATTCATAATTTATAATTTATTGTTCTTAGACAATTAATGAGCATTCTCTTAGTTTCCAATATTTTCTATTATATAAAGGCTGTTATTACTAATTTTGCAGACAAGGCTATTTTTTTTCTTTTTTTAATCTCTTTTGGTAATAGATCTAGTAGTGGTATCACTAGGTTAAAGGGTGTGCACAGATTAGTAACTTTGGAGGCATAGTTCCAAATTGTTTTCCAGAAAGGAGGACTTATGCCCAGCCTCACCAACAGTTCACTGATGTACATTAATCTGATGGTTTTAGGGAGAGACTCAGAGTTACTTTAAATTTATATTTATCTAATTATTGGGACACTATTTTCCATTGATTTCTATTAAAAAGATGATTATATATTAACACGAAGCACATACTCAAATTCCATCCTTAGGTTGGTATTTAACATCTTTTGGTCAGGAAGGGGTTAAGGCCAGGGATCCGCCACTTGGAAAACTGCATGATGGAAAATGTTATTTTTCTCTTAGAAGTTTGCTGTTCTTTTACAACCCTTTTCTTTGTTAAGACTTCCTTTCTTAATCAACCAGTTATCTTTTTTATTCACCTAAACCTGAAGTGTTTAAATGCATGTGCATCTTTGTGTGTGTGTGTGTGTGTGTGTGTGTGTGTGTGTGAAGCCTATGGACTCCTTGTCAAAATAGTATTTTTACATAACTGAAGGAAATGATGATGCTAATTTTAAGTTAGAAGTTAGTAAAAATAACCATGTTATTTTTTTCTTATCCAAGTTCATGTAATCCCTGAAATTTATCTATGGACTTCTTGGTAGTAGAGGAGGAAGTAGCCCTTGGCTAAGAACTCTTGCCTTGACTCAAAATTGTCATAGTAGACGATTTCTTAGCTCTTCATTCGTGTCTCCCAGAACTTTACTACTCTTTTCCTTTGTCGTATGTGTATGTGTGTGTGTTTGTGTGTGCTGTATATGTGCACCTGTGTCTATAAATATGTGTATTTGGCCATGTAACTCACAGAATTTAATACTGAAATGAATCTCAATGGTCATCTAGTCCAAGATGCCAATTTTGCAAATGATGACACTGAAACCCAGAGGAGATTAAGAGACATGCCTAAGTGATATGCTTGTCAGAAAATTCTTTGATAATAAGATTTCAGATTATATAAGTCAAATTAATTCCATCTTTCTGAATTTAATAAAAAGCAAAAGTTGATCATCTAACATTATATAGAGATTTAAGGTTTATAGACAAATATTATCTCATTTTATCTTGATAACAACCCTGGGATGCAGGTACTACTATTTTCCTTATCCTTATTTTACAGATGAAAAGATGGAGGCAAATAGAGGTTCAGGGACTTGCTCAAGGGGATCACACCATAATCATATGAGGTTATATTTGAACTCAGGCCTTCATTACTTCAGGTCCAGCACTCTATTCACCATGCCATCTATCTGCCTACTAATATTTTTGAGTAAAATATTACTACAACTATCCAACAAACGATTGTCGGTGGATAGAATCCTGGACTTGGAGGAAGGAAGACCTGGCTTTGGATCCTTCTTTTACACTTACAAGGTGTGACTGCAGGCAAATCTCTTCATAGTCTCAGTTTTCTCATCTATAAAATAGAGACAATAATACTTGCTAGTACCTACCTCTTAGGATGATGTAAGGGCCACATGAGATAATGAATGAAAAATGCTCTGTAATCTCTAAAGTTTATATTTTGTAGTTGTCATAGTAACTTTTTAGTGATATTTTAGTGGGACCAGGTTATGGAAGCACAAATATAAGATGAGGGGAAAAGGGTAAATCTATTCTAAAGAGAGAGCACAATAAATACCAGCATGTTTAGGAATAAGTGACATCATTCTGTTGCTATTATCCATCATGTGTTTCATTACTATATTCTAGAATGGTAGAGTTCACAAAACCAATAGTCTCGTTTCTGTTAATGGCATTAGCATCTTATCTGCGGGACAGCTCCACAACAGATTTGGGGGAAAAGAACAGCTACCCATGCACTAAAGTTGAGGCAGTTGCCTAGACCAATGTATTGAGCTCAGTAAGGGAAGTTCAGAATCTTTGACACAGTTCCTAGGGTTACTGAATAGCTGTGTTTTCTCCATGAGCTTCATACACTCATCTGTAAAATGGGATGGAAAACACTGAGATATTTGTACCACAGCTGATTTCATTACTGCTTGATCATGGAAACTGTTCTATAAAAGCTTTATTGAGCAGGAGAGGATATATGAGTTGGCAGCATGAACCTGAGAGCTGAAAATAATTACTCCTTATCTATTGCCTGGAGCACATCTCTAGCCAGCTGTACAGAAAGTACCAGAAGAACATTTCTGTCTTGGCTGGGGATGGTATACCTAATGTGAGACCTACCTATTCTGATGAGGGGCACTTTAACTACCTGCCAAGCTTGCCTGCATTTCATTAATGCCCTAACTCTTCCTTGTTTCTACATTAAAAATATAATTTTATAAGTTTCTTGTAGCGAGTTGCCATACTTTCTCTTGCCCTTATAATAAGACCAGTTCCATTTGAAATAAATAGGACTTAAGTGATGGGGAGGAACAGATTTTGAATTAACCCAGTTTGAATTAATTTTTTTTTAATTCAAGAGTGATATGACATCTAATCATCTGTGGAATAGAAGTTGTTTTAAACAAATACAATATGTTATATTATATCCTATACTATGATAAACTCTCTTACATTAGAGTATATACTATGTGATATGGTGTATTTAGTTATAATGTACAGTACAATGGTTGAGACAGCTTATGGCACAGTGGATAGAATGCTGGATCTGGAGTCTAAAAGACTCAACTTCTGGAGTTCAAATCTGGCCTCAGACACTAATAAGCAATTTTAGCAAGACATTTAACCCTGTTTACCTCAGTTTCCTCATATGAAAAGATGAGCTGGAGAAGAAAATGGCAAATAACTTTAGCATCTACCAAGAAATTGCCAAATGGAGTCACAAAGAGTTGGATACTACTGAACAATGTAACATAGGATAATATAAACCATTTTTTTTGCTACTCGTCTGTGTCCCTAAAGTTATTCAAGCTTTCTAAAGCTTTAATTGTTTTTCTGTTATTATTATTATCTTTTGTTATTTAGTGCTATTTGCTTGCACTGAGAATTTTGGAATATTCTGTATATTAATAATAAAAAATTGAATAGGATAAGCAAAAGAGAATCTCTCATTAGAGGAATGTAGGACTGAAAAACATGTAAAGGTAGCCATGGTCAAACAGTAAGGAAAAAATCATACACTCTAATGGTATCCATGCAACATCAGTCAATCTAGTGAAAAATCCCTTGTACTTTGGGTAGACATCAAGTATTTATTAATTTCCTATTGAGTTGCAGGCATTGAATGCGTTACAAATATTATCTGATTTTATCCTCACAGCAACCTTAGAAGGCAGGTATAAAATGATCCCCACTTTACAGTTGAGAAAATTGAGGCAGACAGAAGTTAAGTGAATTGCCCAGGTTCACATAGTCAATGAGTATCTGAGGCTAGGGATGAGTTCAGATCTTTCTGATTCCAGGACCAGTACTCAATCCACTGTGCTACCTAGGCACCCTGTGGAAGATTTATAGGATGTCACAAACAACAGTCACATGAGCTAGAAAGACTTGGATGGGTTGCAACCTTTAATTGTGGAGAAATACTGATACTGAGGGGATCAGAGTCTCATTGTGATAACAAAAAGCTCTATACTATATGGCATGATTAAATACAAGATGTCCCAAAAGTCTTTTTTTAAGCTGTTAAGGCTTCACAGCATACTAAGAAGTGTTACTGAGAAAATCATTGAGGCAGAATGACAACAGTGGAAAACGCAGTGGATATGAAGATAAAGGGTGTAAAGGCATCTTATTACCTCTAAGATCATGAACAAGTGTCTTCATCTCTCTGATTTTCCCTTTTCTGACCAGTACAATGAAGGGATTGGGTTAGATGACTTCTAATGTCCCTTCCAGCTCCATCACTGTGATTTCATGACTTATGCAGCAGTTTCCATGTGATGTGTAAGCAGGTATGTCCGCATGGCTCTCTCCTGGGATGTCTTTGTAGAGCTATGATATTCATATATCATCTTGCCTCTGACATATAACAGCTGTGACCAAGGACCTGAGCCACAGGCAACTCTCTGAAACTATGACTTACAATTTGCCAATCGTCCTGGGTGAACAGAGATTTTCAAGCTATATATTTTCCACATTAAGAAGATCAAGGGGACTGGACAAAATGGCAATGACAACAACAAAAAAACCTTGTTTCAGCGTTTTAAGAATCTATTATTTCACTGGTGCTCATAACACTTCTACCAATGCATATAAGAATGCTGTTACAGCCTTCTGAATAATCTTGACATTGTTGGTGGAGCTGTGAGCTGATCCAACCATTCCAGAGAGCAATTTGGAACTATGCCGAAAGGGTTACAAAATTGTGCATACACTTTGACCCAGCAATATCGCTTCTAGGACTGTATCCCCAAGAGATCATAAAAGTGGGAAAAGGTCCCACATGTTCAAAAATATTTATAGCAACACTCTTTGCAGTGGCCAAAAACTGGAAATCAAGGGGATGCCCATCAATTAGGGAATGGCTGAATAAATTGTGGTATAGGAATGTAATGGAATACTATTGTGCTATAAGAAATGATGAACAGGAAGACTTTGGAGAGGCCTGGAAGGTCTTATATTAACTGATGCTGAGTGAAAGGAGCAGAACCAGGAGAACTATACCAGCAACAACCACAGTGTGCGAGGAATTTTTCTGGTTGACTTAGTACTTCATTGCAATGCAAGGACTTAAATAATTCCCAATGGTCTCATAAGGCATAATGACTTCCACATCCAGAGAAAGAACTATGGAATTCAATCACAGAATGAGGCAGGTCATTTTCTTTTGTATTGTTTTGGTTTGTTTTATGATTTCTCCCATTCATTTTAACTCTTCTATACAAAATGACTAAGGTTAAAATGCATTTAATAGGAATGTATGTGAAGAATCTATATAAAATTGTATGTCATCTCAGGGAGGGCATGGGGAGACAGAAAGGAAGCGGGGAGGTAGGGGGAAAAAGCTACAATATATTGAAGTGGTTGTAGAACTCTGAAAACAAATAAAATAACAAAAAATTTTTAAAAATAATTTCTTGAATTTTTGTAGTCAGTTAAAATGATTACTCATGATGAGCCTCTGGACTGCTAGGTGGCACAGTGAAAAGAATGCTAGGCCTGGAGTCAAGAAGACTCCTCTTTCTGAGTTCAGATCTGACCTCAGACACTTACTAGCTATGAGAACTTGGGCAAGTCACTTGTCTCAGTTTCGTCATCTGTGAAATGATCAGGAGAAGGAAATGAAAAAGCACTCCATTCTCTTTGCCAAGAACACCCCAAATGGGATCAAAAGGAGTTGAACGTGACTAAAAATATAAGCTCCATGAGGGCACTTTTATATTTATATTACCAAAATCTACCATAAATGCCCATACCTGGTTCATAGTAAGTATTCATGAAATAGTTATTTATTTAATGAATTCGAGCATGACTGAAACTACTGAACAACAACGACTAACCTCTACAATCAATCATTCAACAATTTGTTAAGATCCTACTGTGGGTCAGGCACTGGATTAGTCATCATCGTCAGGTCCTAGGCTCAGACCTAGGGAAGGGAGGCACTTCAGTGGCCATCAAGTTGTCATTTATAAATGAGGAAACTGAGGCAGAGACATGCAGGGAAGGAAGACAGAAAGACAACTGAAGAGGCAGCTACTTGGTAAATGTTTACAAGGCGGGTGAGAGTTTTCTTCCTTCACAGTGCTGTTGAGGCATGATAATATTAAGAACAGAAAACAATACAGTGTGATTACCCTACGTGGGTGCAGCACTATGGAAGTTCAGAAGAGCATGATGGGTAGCAGCAGAAGCTATGCATGATTTTTTTATAACATATAGTCATGATATAATAACAATGAATGACAAAACCGTGAATACTAACTCCTCACTTAATTATAACTTTCATTTCCCCTCTCCCTGACAGGTGAAAGAATGTCAAAATATAATTAAAACTTCCAATGCCCTTGTCAGATAGGTAGTGCTATATTCATTTTACAGATGGGTGAACTGAGGCCAACAGAGGACAAGTCCCTGAGTTATCTCATGGATCTGTGGCAAAGCCTGAAGGAAAACTTTTAAGCTCCCAAGTTCCTCATGTTTCTGCTCCAATGGACACTTCACGGTAGTGAGATAGAATTAATAAAGAAAAAGTTTAGTCCAAGTATTACAAAAATTTCATATCCAAATTCATTACTGGCTCCCACATGGATTGTTCCTTTAGATATGCAACATATATATGAAGAAATTAGGAAGTAAAATATGAAGATCCATATTCTAGGACTGGAACTGGTAAAGACTATTACTTAATCAATCAACTGAGGAACCAAGCAGTACCCATTGTGCCTACCACAGGCTATAAACACTGTGCTAGGGACTTCATCAATCAATCATTCAGTCAGTAAGCATTTATTTTGTACCTACTATATATCAGGTATTATGTTAGGCACAGAAACAGATTGAAGCAATACACACACATATGTGTGTGTGTGTACATATATATACATATATATATATTTATAAAGAGCTGATATTTTAATGGGAAAGATAATAAGTACAAATACAAATAAATACAGCATTTCCATAAAATTTATAAATACCTAGGCATATATACACACAAAATAATTAAATACAAAATAGTCTGAGAGGGAGGACACAAATAATTGGTGAAACAGCAAAGACTTCATGCAAAATATTATATCTGAATTGCATTATAAAAGAAAAGAAGCATTTTTAAAAGGGAAGAGGAGTGTTCCAGGTACAGGGAATGGTCAGTACCAAGAGAGAATTGTGATATGCCACGTTGTGTACGAGGAAAAAGACTATGACTGGATCATAGAGTGAGGGACTGAGAACAATGTCCAATGGAACTGGAAAGGCAGGGTGAGATAAGGGTGTGTGGGGCTTTAAAGGCTAAGTGGAAGAACTTATATTTTACTTTAGAAGAAATAGGAAGTCACTGGAGTTGGATAAGGAGGAAAGTGATGTGGCCAAATCTATACTTAAGAAAAATTACTTTGGCAGTAGCGTATAGATTTGATGGAGACAGGTAGAAATTTGTGATAGAAAGATCAATTAGGAGGCTGTTCCAATTAACTAGGGGAGAGATGATAAGTGCCTGAACTAAGATGGCAGCTATGTGAGTAAAGAGAGAGGGTCAAATGTGAGAAATGTGAAGGTAGGAACAGCAAGATTTGGCAGCTTACTGATATATGGGATGAGGACAGGTAGAAATTAAGGATAATACTGAAATGACAAAACAGAACCTGGAAGGATTGAGGTGTCTTCCCTAGAAATAGAAATGTCAGAATATGGGTGGGTTTGGGAAAGAAGAGAATGAATTCAGTTTTTGAGGTGTTCAATAGTTGATGGATGGCAAGAGATCTGATCTTAGAAGAAAGATGGAGAATGGAAATGTAGATCCAGGAATTATTTGCATAGAAATGATAGTTAAACCCATGGAAATAAAAGAGTTTACCAAAAGAGAGAGAATACATAGGGAGAAGATAATTGCATCTAGAATAGAACCTTAGGGGGCATTCCCAATTAGAAAGAATGATGCAAATGATGAGCCAACAAAGGAGACAGAAAAAAGAGCATTCAGACAGGTGGGAAGCGAAGCAGGGATAGTAGCGCCACTATAGTGTAATAATAATACATTACAATTCCCAGAAGTCCTTTTCGGTTCTCATTATGATGATCTAGGCTATTAGATATTCCATACAGATTTTTAGTCTTGCCACGGGGAATAATTTAGGAAATTTGTAGTGTTCATGGAAAGAAATCAATCAGTGACCACTAGTGGGAGATGTTTGCTTGGAAAATGTAGAGTCATGGAAAGACCTAGAAGACAAAACAAAGCAAACAAACAAAAATCAACGAACAGAACCTTAGTCACCAACAGGAAGCAGTCAGAAAGCTTGCTGACAGATGTGAAGACCAATCTACTCTTCTAAATCAGCGTTCTTCAGTCATAAAACTTGGTCAGTAGGTGAGTCGGTCAATAAACATTTATTAAGAGCCCATCTTGTGCCAGGGGCTGTGATAAAGCCATGGAAAGTACTTCAAATTCTGTGAGTATGTTCAAGAGGATCAAAAAGGGTTTAGAAGGGATTGACAAGGACACAAATATAACCTTTATGCAGGCTTTGTTAGATCTGGCAAACTCTTCCAAGGCAGAAGGGGTGTTGCTGTGCCTACTGAAAGTCTGCATATATGTCATCTGGGAGCTAGCCAAGCTAGATTGCAAAGGATCACTGCTGAAAGGTGGCTGCCAGGTGATACCAGGTGCAACACAGTGTTTTCTACATGATTCAATGGTGTGCTCACCAGGATGGAATCACAGACATATGTAATGTATACACACATACACACACACACACACACACATACACACACACACACATATATATGTGCATATATATACATATATACATATATATACACATATATGTATATACATATATATAATTATGAAATGTTTTGATATTCATTATCCCATCTTCATAATAATATTTGAAGTAAATGGGATAGGAATTACAATGATGTTCAATTTTTTTTAAGTGGAGGAGGGGAGGTCAGCGTAATGGAATCCTCATCTTGGCTATGGCCTTGACATTTGGGATGTCTCGTCACCACTTGTGGCCTGTTTATTCTATAAAATAAGGACTATAGACTTTGATCATGAACTAAGATATCTTTCAGCTCAATATTTTATATTTCCAAGTGTCTGTGGTATTCAAGACATTTCTATGGGATAGCAAAGGTCCTGAGAAAAGCCTAGTTTTGACAGACTTGAAATGAAAGAGAATGAAATTGACTCATTCCAGAATTCCTAAACATCCAATTATGCTGTGGCTGCTGGAAAGAGGTACAGTAGGCCTGGAGGTATTATTTTGAGATAACCCATTATGCAACTCATTCAGCATAAGAAAAGCAAGTCCTGGTTGAGAATAGGAAAGGAACAATGCTTACTAGGAATGGTAGTGAGATGCACTTAAATCAGAAGAACTGATTTGAAATCCCAGCTCCGACACTTAATACCATTGTAACCTTAGACATGCTTCATTAGTTCCCTGGATTTTAGTTATTCCTATGTGTCAAGTAAGAGTTGTAATAGATAATCTCTTTTTTAAAAAATATTTTCTCCCCAATTACATACAAAAACAACTTTTAACATTTGTTTTTAAGTTTTGAGTTGCAGATTCCATCCCTCCTTCCCTCCCCTCACCCAAGCCTTAGCAGGCAAGTAAATAAAGCATCTCTTAATGTCCCATCTAGCTCTAAATTCAAACACCTTATGAGGTATCACTATGAGGAAAAAAGGACATAGTACCCTCATAGTCACCTCTCTCAGCCTCAGTTTCCTGACCTGTAAAACTGGGAGGCTGGCTAAATTGGATGACCTTTGAAATTTCTTCCAAGCCTCAGTCTATCAAGTTTATGTCTCCATGAGTCAAGAAGAGATAGGAAGAGACTGAGAGTAAAGAACAAAGGTAAACAGAAAGGAAGAAAGCAGAAGAGTCCACCACTTCTCCTCACTTGGCTGGTTACAGTAAAAGACCTAAGGACATCTTACACATCAGAATCGAGGAACCATAAAGCCACTGATGTCGCTGACCCAATTCTGACTTGCTTACTTTCCATACTCCCTGCCATGGAATATTTTCAACCCAGAACTAAATGTAGACTTGAAAGCAGTTTCTACAGCAACCCATTTTACAGGGCTCTCAATGCCTGTTGCTTTGCCTCTGTCATATTCTCTCCCCACAGAGCCCACATTCAAATGGAATCTTATCACAGCAGACTTTGTTTGGGACCCAGAACTCAAACAGCTTTTCACCTTCACAATCACAGCTTGCAGTACTGCTTTTTGTTTTAGTTGGCTAGTTTTAATGCCATTTTTTTCAATTCAGCATGTCATTGTTAAATCAAAACTGGACCCCCCCTTTTTTTGTTTTGATTCCTACAGCTAGACTCAAAAGTTAACTTCTACACAGCAAAATAAACATTATCAAAACCTGTCATTAGATTAGGAAATTATTAGATTGATAAGGAAAAATTAAAAAAAGCCCAATGTCAACCCCCAAGCATACAGGAAGGTTTAGAGAGAGTACTTTGGATTTTGTAAAAAGAGAAACACTTATAGAAATCCTCATATTGCTAGTAAATATCATGTCCTACCTGGTTGTCAGGTCCTATACAAAAACTATTAAAGCATCTCATATTGTAATTAATTTTCATCATATCTTTCTGATAGAGGAAGATACTCCGAAAATTCATCCCAATTTATGTTGAAAGGGGAAAGGACTATTAGAGGAGGTAGAATAAAAATAATACTAGGAACAAAATTTTTTACAGATTCCCTTCCATAATAAGTGTGGGCACATTTTCCATTCCCTTTTCCCTTTGCTCATCAGGAAAGATAGCAGAACTGAAAGCCCTGGAGATTCCTGCTCAATTAAGCCCTGCAGGTAGTTGATGCTGCCAAAGAACTATGTGCACAGAGAAAATGTTAACCTAGTTCGAGATTAGAGTAGGGTTGCCAACCAACTGGTGTTTTACTGACCTGGCTGGCATTTTATCACAGAGGTTGATTGCTTCTTACAGATACAGTATTGTGGCCAGTTTTTAAATAAATAAATAAATATTGTTTTTGAGTAAAGAAATAGTATATGTATATATAATATTTATTATATACATAATACATATACATACATATGTAGATAGATGTAGTTACTCTTGGTGGCGTCTATACATTCGAATACAGAAAATGCCATTATTCTTTTTAAGTCTCATGAGAAGGATAGACTAGATACAACGTCAGCCTGCAGATAGAAGACTTCATCAGTTAACTAACCCTCTTTATAATTCTTACCCCTCCTTTGGTTCCACCACTCCAGTTATTCATGTTATAGGTATTTGTATTTTCATATGTACTTCCTCTTAAAGTATTATTTTCTCTTTCTACAAGTATGAGTTGTGTTTTGTTATACTGATGGTCAATTCACTAAGGGTAGGTTTCCCAGTCCTTTCTCTCCCCAAGATCAATGGTCAGGAAATAATGGACAGAATAACAGAGGAATAGTTTGGGCATGGTGGTTTGAACTTTTGTCAATGGTGTCTAAATTTGGAATGTACCATCGATAACACTTATTCTCTTCTGGCAAAGTAGAAATAACTGAGTTTAGCATATAGTTAGTTAGAATAATTAAAGCTATCAGATAGTTTGCTTCCACCATATGAATTCTTCCATAATTCCGTGGTAGCAGTAGAGGTCTCTGTTTTCCCTATCATAAAGTTGAGTTCAAGAGTCTCTCCTCACCCCAAACAAACCAGTTAGTGACATTCACTACCCCTGGTTAGTCAGATTAGAAAATGATAACTAACCAAAAAGGACAGCTGTCTGATCCTTTGAGATTCTGAAAAGTTCTGGAGAATTAAAAAAAAAAGCAAAGATGGCAGCAGAAGGTGCTCATCCTTGTGAGCTGAGACAAGGTGAACATTCACTTATCAAGTTAATTTTGTCGTCTTGAGCTTTTTGACTTAACTTAGGATCAGAACAAGAAGTAGATGCAGTTAAAGTATGCAGTTGCTTAGAAATGACAGACAAAGGATACTCTCAGTGCTACTTTCTTAAAGTTCTATTACAACAGGCCAACATGATACAGTGACTTACCTATTTCCTTTAAGGCTATGCCAATATAACAAAAGCTATGATCTAGTTTTAAGTGAGTACAGATCTGATAAGAGATTGTGCATGTGACAAAAATAGGCTGATCTTACTAAAAGCAGAAAAACACAGGGTCAGCCACAAGCTGAAAAATGTTGGGATACAGAAATTTATGAAGATCAACTTCATTATTTTGCAGGATTACAACCTGTATCAGTAAAGGGATTACCCATCCTAGGAATTCAATGATCTTTTGAGGTATTGGAGAAGCAAACATGTATACATTTAATATTGGAATTTCTACTTTCTGCGACACTATGATCATTTATTGGTGATGCTAAGTCATATGATTACAGAAAGGTTCCCAAAATCCACTGGCCAGTCAGGGGATACAATTTCTAGATACAGGGAGGTACAGTTTTCAAATCTTATCTTGGGCATGTGACTATCAGCTTGATTTACTTGATAGAGAAGCATGTTGGTAAATTCCATTTAAATAATAAGGTAATGCCAGAATTAGAGTACTAATGATCATTTAAATTTCTCTTGGACATTGATTTTTAATATTTTTGGAGAGTTGTGTCACCTTCAACTTGGGTACTATGTACTAAGAAAATGCATATAGTTGCTAAAACTTTTTTATTTCTTCTTTAAGCTTTGGTATGAATTTAAATTCTAGGATACTCACCAAAAAATGGCAGACTGTGACTTTTATCCCCTTAATTAATTTTGTGTGTGTGTGTGTATGACAGAGAGAGACAAAGAAAGTGAGATAAAGAAAGAGAGATAGACAGAGACAGATAAAAAGAAAGAGAGAGAGAAGGAAGAAACCCAAGAGGAAAGGATGGAAGGAAGCCAGGAGGGAAAGAAAAGAAAGAAAGAAAAAGAAAAAGAAAGAAAGAAAGAAAGAAAGAAAGAAAGAAAGAAAGAAAGAAAGAAAGAAAGAAAGAAAGAAAGAAAGAAAGAAAGAAAGAAAGAAAGAAAGAAAGAAGGAGAGAAAGAAGGAGAGAAAGAAAGAAAGAAAGAAAGAAAGAAAGAAAGAAAGAAAGAAAGAAAGAAAGAAAGAAAAAGAAAGAAAGAAAGAAGAAGGAGAGAAAGAAGAAGGAGAGAAAGAAGAGGGAGAGAAAAGGAGAGAAAGAGTGAGGGAGGAAGACAGAGACAGAGAGAAATTAAAGACTTTCAGATTTCACAATTAAGAAATCATTGGTAGATTTAGAAAGAACAATTTCATCTGAGTGAAGAGATCAAAATATTGATTTTACTAAACTGAAGAACAGACAGTGCCCCGCTCCTCTTCCCCTCAAGAATTTCCATTATGAAAAAGAAAGGAGTACAAGTAAAGAGGTTGTCTTTGGTAAAGTGATAAAGTATTGGAGGTAGAAAGACAGAAGTGAAATGATATTTGTTCACAAGGAAGTGACATTTAATTAAAGGAAGTGGCAAGCAAATATAAGTACAAAATAAATGCAAACTCAGCTTAATGGTAATAGAAGTGGACACTAGCAGCTAGGAAAACCTAAGCTAGATTATGTGACACAATGGTTAGTGGGTGCTTCTCCTACCATATCCCATGGTTTGGTGGTAAGACTTTGAAGAACTTCTAGAAGACTTTCTATCATGTAAATGCTGAAAGTGAAATTGCCAGAAAATCCTGATTTTAATGATATGAGGCTGATGATGGCATAGACTTCACTGGAGAAGGAGCATAGAACAGGTAAAAGAAAAACAAAAACTGAGTGAGTAAAATGGTCCCTAGAAAAAGTTACAGGACATGGAGGACAACTATCAGAAATCCCAGGCTTCATCTCTCCCATTTTGGAGGACTAAGTCCTACTGCTTAATGAAATTGTCCATTTCCTGAATAATGTCAAACTTACATAGTTTGCACTGGTCTTGTGATGTACAGGAGTGGCACCAGGAATAACACAGCGAAAAAAAGATACCTTCCAGAGTGAGAAAGCTGCCAGGAAACAATGAAGAAAGAAGTTGAAAGAGTTAGAGTGGTGTCTTAAGAGCTGTGAAAAAAATAGATGGGAAATTGAGTGATGTGGTCATTTGACTTGAATGGTGGTATGTGAAATAGACTGGAAAGACAGGTTGGGATCAGATTGGGAAGGGTTTTAAAAGCAAAATAAGAGCAGTTATACTTTATCCTGGAGGCCACTAGAGACAACTGACTGCAGGGTAAGGGTTTAGGGTGGTGGGAGAATTGACATAGCCAAATCAGTGCTTAAGGAAAATCCCTTTGGATTATGGCAGAGTAACAGCACAGACTTTCTAGAGGTCTCCCACCAAACTCAGTCAAATACCTGTAAAAATATCTCTAAACAAATTCTGGAGCTGCAAAACCCACAGAGTAACGGAGTGAAGTAAATCTCCCACCGAAGACAGTCTGAGAAGTCTGCGAGAAGCATCTACTATACCATAGAGGAGAAGAGGCAGTTCAGCGTGGGCCACACCAACACAGATGGGACCTGAATAGTACTAGGGGGACTGAATCTCTCTCACCTGTGACAGTTTCCAGACTTCACAACCCCAAAAGGCTGAGGACAAATAGAAATGTCAGTGAAAAAAACCTGTGGGACCAGTGTAAGAGAGTAGAGTGTCCCAGACCCAGAGAGGCAGAGGGAGGCAGGGGTGGAGGAACCCGCAGAAAACACAGCAGCTGCAGGGGTAGCTGAAGCCACTATTTCTGGAGCTCTAGGCTTACAGATTATGGAGGAATCTAGTGGCTGACAGTACACCTCCCATCCCCACTGGAACCAGAGAACTACCTTGAGAAAGAGCTCAAAAAGTCAAGGCTATGGAAATGAGCAAAAACCAGAAAAAGGATCAGATTATAGAACCTTACCTCAGTGACAAGGAAGATAAAAATATGCAAACATAAGACAACAAAGTCAAAGTTCCTACATCCAAAGCCTCCAAGAAAAAATATGAATTGATCTCAGGCCAAGGAAGAGCTCAAAAAGAATTTTAAAAATCAAGTAAGAGAAGTAGAGCAAAAAGTGGGAAGAGAGATGAGAGTGATGCAAGAAAATAATGAAAAATGATTCAACTGCTTGCTAAAGGAGACCACAAAAAACGCTAAAGAAAATACCACTTTAAAAACTAGACTAACCCAAATGACAAATGAAATTGAAAAAACCAATGGAGAGAAGAAAGTCCTAAAAAGCAGAACTGGCCAGATGGCAAAAGAGGTCCAAAAGCTCACGGAAGAAAATAACTCCTTAAAGATTAGACTGGAGCAGATGGAAATTAATGACTTTGTGAAAAATCAAGAAATTATAAAACAAAACCAAAAGAATGAACAAAACACACAATATGAAATATCTCATCGGAAAACAACTGACTTGGAAAATAGATCCAGGAGAGCAATTTAAAATTTATTGAACTACCTGAAAGCCATGATTAAGGAGGAGATGGCCTCTGAGGAACCTTTCTGTTTAGAGATAACATGATTTGATGATATTTGGAGAATACCTGATAGTACAAAGAGACATTGAAACTGAAGAACTTCCAAGTTTTAACACTTCATATTCAACAGTGTGGTGTAATAGAGAGACTACTGAGTCAGAGAATATCAAGTATTCGAGTCTTCTCTTGTCTATTCATCATTGCCTGTATGACCTTGGGCAAGTTACTTGACATCTCTGTGCCTCCATTTCCTGATCTGTAAAATGACACATGTAAGTATAAGCAACAATTTCTTATCTGTAAAATAACATGTAAAAGTATATGATGATATCATCTACAAAAATGACAATTTCATATCTTTTTTTACATATGGCTATTCTCTTAGTTTCTTTTTCTTATCTTATTGCTATAGCAAACATTTCTAGTCAAATAAAATTCTAGGTCAGATGAAAGTGGTGACAATGGATATACTTGTTTCACTTCTGAATTTATTGGAGAAATGCTTCTATTTTATCTGCACTGCAAATAATAATATATCTTGGTTTCAGATTTATTCTACTCATTATTTTAAGGGAAGTTCCAATTATTCCTATTTTCTAGTGATTTTAATAGAAACAGGATTGCAATTTGTTAAAAGTTTTTTCTGCCTTATTGGCATTAATCAGATGAGTTTTGTTGATTTTGTTATTAACATGGACAAGTTTTAAACTGTTTTGCTTACCTACATATATCATTACAAAACATGATTTGCATTTTTATTAGCGGATTGAGAGGTAGTTGGGAGGAAAAATATATTTCTTTCAATTTAAAAAAATGGGTGGTGCCTGCTACAGATGGGTATAGTTGCATGCACTTTCAAGTGAATTCACTGTATTATCAGTTTTATTTATACATTTTACTTTGTTACAAGAGGGCTTTCACAAAGTGAGAAAAATCTGTAAATGTATGTAATACAAAAATGAAACACACTGATAAAACTGAAAGTGACATAACAATAAAATAAGGGGTTGAACTTAATAAGCTCTAATGTTTCCTCTGGTCTGAAATGATCCTATGCCTGCATGCTGAAATTGGGTACTAATGTTACCTACAAATGATGGTACAAATAAGTGTATCAAGAAAGCAGCAGATTTGAAGTTTGATCCTGGAAATCACTAATGAGGCAATGTTTCCAAGTGTAATAATAGTAACCTCTATTTATATAGGACTGAGGATTATAAAGTACTTTCCTTCTAACAACTCTATAAACATTTGTACAAGTTTTTATTAACCCCATTTTATAGATGAGGCTTTGAAATGTTAAATGGTGAATTCAAGGTTCTGGTAAGTGTTATATGTAGGATTTCTTCCAGCCTAGGTCTCAAGACTTAAGGTCCAACCTTCTTTCCTCTAAGTCATGATTCTCCCTGATAGCCTATTTAAAGCTCTGTGTGTGTATTAATTTTGTTTTTCATTCTAAACAGTTAGTCCCCAACTGTTAAAAACTTCTGGATTGCTTAAAGCAAGATTTGATCATGAAAGGACAATGAGAATGTTCAACAATCTGATTCTTCATCTCTATCTAAATTACTATCTCAGGAGGAAAAGAAAACCAATTTACCTCCAGGCTCTCATCAAGGTACTAAGGAGATAGTCCAGCTGCCACATGCTAACAAGATAGTGGCTTTTCGATAAGAAAAACAAACTAAAAAGTCAAACTGTGCCAACCAAGTATTTTGTAAGTGAGGGTGTCAGGCACAGAGTAAACTCCTATTTTCTTCATTAAAGAAGTCCAGAGAACTATGGTTCTGATTAATGAATATTCTCACTAACTCAGAGTTAACATATATGTAATAGACATATTACTGGTTTATTAAAAGGCAATAAGAGAGATTTAGCATGAAAACTGCTTATGAGAGAGAAGGAAAGGAAAGTCCTCTGAGTATACTCTGACTTTGGAAAAAGGTGGATTTCAAAGAATTCAGAGAAAAGATGACCAAAACACCATGTAGCATAGGTGATTTGAGGTAAAATAATAGTTCATGCGTAAACGTATAGGATTCAGTAGACTATAAGCTCAATACAAGTCAACCATGTGACATCATAGCCAAAACAGCCACTGTGATTATTGGCTGCTTAAAGAGGTATATATTGTCTAGAAAAAAAGGATGTGTTAGTGTCATTACACTTGGAACTGATCAGAGCACTCAGTCATCTTGACTGTATTTCCTTATGGGTGCCATATTTTAGCAAGGTTATTCTTTTTTTTATCCTTCCTTTTCAAAGAGGACTGATGATATCATGATGTAAGGATAAAATAGTGGATGATGAGTGATATCTTGATGTGCAAATGAATTGGATTTAAATGAATCAGAGTCATCAGCCTCACTCTCTCTTACTGAATCATCAAAGTCTAGTGGCAGGACAAAAGTCAAGGCTATTGGCAATGTACCTGGATGCAGGGGATGACCTTGGTATCTTCAATGTCTGACCAAGCTCTAAGTGTTTCATTGAGCCTGCTTCAACTGCCTTCATGGCTATTGGAACAAGTTGTTCTCTGTTCATTCCACTGGGGAAGTCTTCCCATACTTGAAGTGGATATTCTCCTAACTCACCAACAGGTTTGAGGTCTCATGGTTACCTTCAACTTGGTATAGCCTGCCTGCCAAGTCAATTTTACTGAGGTATGGCCATTGCAAATGCTGTAGCTTATTGGAGCCACACATGAGAGTTGGGTGAAGGTGAACACCAAAGGTGGATGAGCAATCCTTAAAAGGGCTCAGGAAGCTCTCACATCAGAGGTACCAGTCCTTCTAGAACACCCCTAGATCTGACTTCTTGGTGCCATACTATAGGAAGGATATTGACAAATTGGAAGTCATCAGGGGGAAAATGATCTAGATGCTGTAAGGATCAAAAATAATGCCAGACTCTCTGAGGTACCTTTCAACTGAGTTTAAGTTATTCTGATTCTATGATATGTGATATTTTAAATATAATTTTATCTTGATTCTGCAGGTGTTCCAAGATTTTGTGATATCTTAAACTCATAAATATGAATATTGACTGTCACTGGATAAGATTGTTGATTTAGAAGTGTTAGAACACCAAGTTGACTCTGGATTAATTAATATATCCTGGAGATTGTTCATTTGAATAAATTTCTGGTTTCAACTCTACTTGTTATATATCTTTTTCTTATAAAATAAAATCTAGAATAAAATCAAGATTATCTGATATTTCTCATCGGTATCATTGTAAATAAATAGAAATTTACTCTAATGGACATTGTCAGGCCATCCAGTTGAAGAACCATTTGTCATCCATGAACCTAAAGGTTCTTATGTTAACCAAACCAGGCCAGTCTACCAAAAGGCACTGGTTGATTCTCCTCAGTCTTGATACTTGACTGCTCATCTCATGGTCTCTGCTTTGCTACTGACCCTAGTCTAATCCTGGTTTCAGTGCTTCTTCTCTCTACTACCCAGATTTGTTGACTCTGCACTGGGAACACCTATGGAATTTCGTAACTTTGCTTTGTGTGCCAGTTTTATTTTTGTCCACCTTGATTACTGACATGTCTATTTCTGTCCCTACCTTCACAATTTTGAAAAGCTTTGTGAAGCTTTGAGGGCTATGGATTACCCATCCTATTTCCTCATATGTTCTTGTAGCCTCATGTCCCAGCTGCAAGCAATGTGCCTTTTGACTCCTGCAAACCAATTGGTTGATGATCTCTGTTGGTACCAGGAAAAGTAAGAGCGAAATCATTTCTATTAACTTTGATTGTCTTAGAGACCCTCTGCCATAAAATTGGTCTCTAAACCTACAAATCACAGCAGACATTACCATAGGAGCATATAGTCAAAGTTAGTAACACTGTCACTTTAAACAAACAAACAAGCAAGATACAAGATTTCACTGAAGTTGAGACCACCTCACTGAAGAAATCCCATTTACTAATCTATGTATCTGCTCTGTAATTTACAACCAAGGAGAGTTTCCTGAGATACTGAGGAGTTGGATCTTGCCCATAGTCACTATGGGTAGAAGGTGAAATTTGAACACACATCTGCATTCTGAGGTCAGCTCTCTAACCTCATCCCCACCCCCAGTCCACCTCACCCCTACACTGCCTTTCCTGGCACCTCTGCCACAGTATAGAGATTACAATTTGCAAGGCATCACAAGGGCATCTCATAGAGACAAGAGTTTGAAGTGATCTACCTCAACCAAATTATTTACTTGACATAGGATAAAATCATGAGAGTACCTCTAAAATTAAGATGTCTTTTTTTCTATGAGTTACCTTACCAGGAAGATGAGGACACAGAGTAAGCCCATTTGCCTGAAGGAGTCAATCAGTAGCCTGCAGTGAGCCATTCCCAGAGGTATTTGCTGGTATTCACTGGCTGACTTTGCTGAGTTGTGCATCTCCCAAGCCAGTCCAAACTAGCCTTGTGATCAACTATTCCTGCAAAAGATCCTGCTTCTGTATCACACCTACTCCTGGGAAAGACAATCCATTCTTGTTTTCCCAACCCCTCCCTGAACCTCTGCTTTGTGATTTTTCAAGCATTATCTCCTCTGCTTCTCCTGGGCTATGAACTCCCTTGTACTTTATACTGGAGTGCCTTGGCACTAATCCCTGATTTTCTTCCTAATAAAACTTTTCTACTTTCAACTCAGCTTAGACTTCTTGCATTTGGAGGGGTGGGCTTCACCCAGCTGTGAAAACTAAGACTCAACAAGTAGGTAGGAAGCCAAGTTCAGGTTAAAACCAGTCTTCTGGCTCTCACTTCAATGTATTTTCCACTCTACCAAGTTCTTCTCTTCCTCTCAGTCATGTTGCAGACAGCAATTGAAGTATAGCGTATCGGAAGATACTCTGTAATGACTATAACTATTTCAGGTGTCTTTGTGCAAGAGTCGTTTTAGCTGGACATACAAACAGTAGACACCAGTAGTAGCATCTTCGGAAGACAGCGATACATGTTTCTTCATTACATTTTACTGGTAGCATCCCTGAAGCCCATTCTGGGAGCTGTAGGCTGAGTTGCAAGGATTTAATGGCTTCCTGTGGCCCAACACCTGTTTCTATGAAGAGGAGTGGCAGAGTACATGCCACCTGCCTGGCCCCAGACAAAGGGAGCACGATGGCTTTTCATGGTGAGTACCCATTTGCCTTTCCTGCATACTGTTCTGTTTATTAGTTCTATAAATCTCATTCTAGAACTGAGAATGTCAGTGGCCATGTGCACCACAATGAAAAGCACATTATTTTAAAAACTGTTGCCAGGGGCTTTTATTTAATCCATTTACCTAAAATGTGTGGATTCTCTTAAATCCCACCTCTAACATTTGCTAATTGTGTTATAGTGACTCAGTTTCCTCATCTCAAAAAACAGATAAAAATACTTGCAATAGCTGTCTTACAGGATTGTTGAGAACGAATGAAGTGAAATATGTAAGACACTTTCAACACTTTAAGTTCTCTACAAATATCAGCTCTTACTAAATCTCTTTACCTATAATACAGAATGCTCTGCTCAAGTATTCTCTCTCTCTCTCTCTCTCTCTCTCTCTCTCTCTCTGATTCTTTCTCTCTCCTGCATTAATGTCAAGTCAAGGCAACAAACATTTATTAAGTATTTACTATATGTCAGACGTTCTACTAAGTCCTGAGAATACAAATATAAGCAGAAAGAAAGACAATTTCTGACTTCACAAAATTGACATTCTACTGAGGGAAAACATTCTTGTGGTACAGTGAAAAGAGAGTTGGATTTGGTGTCCTGGGTTCAAATTCTATCTCTGATACTAAGTAGTTTTATAGCCATGGATACATGACTTAGCATCTCTGAGACCCAGTTTCCTCATCTGCAAAATGGGGATAATGATACTGGTAGCACATTTTTTGGAGTGTTTGTGAAGTTCGCATGAAATAATGCATGTGATGCACTTTGCATACTTGAAGTGCTGTGTAAATGTCACTATGATTTTATTACATTAAACTCTGAAAATCTATTTGTACAGTAGAAAACTCCTTCTGAAAACATCTCACTGAATTATTGCATGGCCATTTAGAACTGAAAGGAGCCACAGAGTTCATCTAATCCATTCCCCTAATTTCAGAGATAAAGGAAATTCATTCATAATGAACGATGTCATCCTGAAATCTAACTGTACCCTAAGGTTCCAGAATATCAAGTATTGAAGGTATCGTTTCCTATTTATCTTCATGAAATGATGCTTCAAATTTCATATGCAACAAATATTTGAATAATTTAATGTCACTCAGTAATACAGGGATTTTGAATTGGAAAATAACTCTTGTTAACTACTCTACAGCAGTTCAAATTGCAAACCAACCTGTGCTCTCTCATACAAAGACACTTCAAGAATGGCATAAGAAAAAAAATCCTACTCAGATGATACTTCTGATGCCATTATTGTAGAAGTCAGACTTGTTTTGTGTTGGGGACAGAAACCACTCCCCATGAATTACTGAAATTTACCAGTCCCTATAGACAATGGAGATGTAGATTTAGAAGGCATATAAGTATAATTCATTAATTCTGTAATTAATGAACAAGATCATTTAGTTCAAAAACCCATTTAGTTTTTTAGTGACACATTATGTCATCGTACACAAACCAAAGAAAGCACTTAGCACAAAAACTCAGTTCCGTAGTGGTAATGCATCATGTTCAGGAAAGACCAGCAACTCTGGTGTGAGAGAAGCCAAGCAGCTGCTCATCCACCTTTGGTATCCACCTTTACCCAATTTTCATCTGTGGTTCCAAGAAGCTGTAGCCAATGCTGTGATCACACCCTAGTAAATCATCTCAGCAGATGAGCTAACCCAGGTTGAGCGTAATCAAGAGACCTCAAAACTGGTAGTGATTTAGGGGAATGTCTTCCCCAAGCTTGTGAAGACTTCCCCCAACAGAATGAGCAGATGAGAACAATTTCTTCCAACAGCTATGAAGATAGCTGAAGCAGGTACTGTGGAGTTCTTAGGGCTTGGTAAGACATGGAAAACTCTAAGATGATCCACTGCATCATGAACCATTACCAATTAACTTGACTTTTGTCCTGCCGATGGATTTTGATGACTCAGGAAGACAGAACGAAGCTAAAGATTCTGAGCGATGGCCTCGCTTAAATCCAAAGGAAATGCAAGTCGTCACTCAGACTGTTGTTGGTCCTGTCCAAAATGAAGCATGAACAATTTAGGTGTGTTAGGCTAATTGACTTCTGCAGCTCCTTCTAAACTTTGAGATTACAGAAGATAAATTACTGAGAATAATTATTTTTGGGGAGCCAGGCAGGTATATAAAGGGATTGTCTTCCCAATCCCTACCATAATGCTTTATGTGTAGTGGGGTCTGAATAAATGCTAGTCAGATTGCTCGTTAGATTGTATTTAATGATTGGAAGAACTCAAAACCACCTATGCAATTGCAAACTGTTTTAAGGATAGCATTCAGTAGCTACCTTCTAGCAAAGACTTGGTACAACATTTTTAGCAAGTGCTGTAAAGGTAGACTGGCTGAACCATATAGTATAATGCTGCTGGGATAATTGTCTTTGTAATTTTAAAGTTGTAAGAGTGAGTATAGAGCACTGACCTTTAAACCAATCTCATTACAAAGACTTCCAGGTTATATGATTATGGGTTAATACCTTAATCTCTTTGCCCCGACAGATTCCTTCATCTGTAAAATGGGATAATAAGACTTGGAAAAAGTCTGGCAGACTTCAAATCAATGTGAGTTGTTTGTTGCTGTTGTCATAGTATCTGATTGAGCACTCAAGTTGTCTTCAGAGGAATTTTCCAGATAAGATGAATTAGCATTATTAAACTTCTTCATGAGTAGTATTATTTTTTTCATTATCTGAAATTAACATTTCTATACCACTTGGCTTTGGTGAAAGGATTGTATGCCAATTACTACATTCAGTGAAGCTTCAGCTTATCCAATACTGAGCATCCCTTCCTTGCCACCTTGACTGTCCACTCATCCTCAACCTATTAGTGGATAGATTTGGGAACCACAAGTGACTTTTGATTCTGTTTATGTAATTCTTCACCAGGAACCCCTTTATTTGTTGGCTAGCTAGCACAATTTTTTTTTTTAAATTTTCAACCCAACACTTCCTCTTTTAATTCCTTAGTTTCTCATTGTTTCCATGATATTAGGTCTTCCTACCCTCTTTTGGGGGTTTATTTTTTATCACTTTAGGTTCTGTGTGTAAATCCAAGTGAGGGAAAAACTATACATGCCCATGAATCCGGGGGCTTAGAATATAGTCTTAGGATATATAATAATAACAATAATTACAATTATTATATTATGTTCAAATAATTACATGTATATAATTATATATAACATAGAATAAATTATATAATTTTATATAATAATTAGTAATAGTAATTTAGAATAATAATTTTTCATTATAATAATAATAAAATGAAATAGGGATTGAAAAGCACTTTGATAATATTATTGCAATAACTATAGGTGTATAGGTGCTATTATTATCTTCATTTTTATGTTGTGCAATCATTTCAGTTGTGGGATTCTCTTAATAAATTGATTTGTCATTTCCTTCTCCAGCTCATTTTACAGATGAGGAAAGTGAATCAAACAGGGGAGGGTTAAGAAACTTGCCCGGGGCGGGGGGCTGAGCCAAGATGGTGGAGTACAAAGACACATAAATGCAGGCTCTCCCCACACAGCCCATAAAATACCTGTAGAGAGGGATTCTCAACAAATTTTGGAGCAGCAGAAGTGACGAACAGAGTGGAAGAGGTTTCCAGTCCAGGGTGACCCGAAAGGCCCACTGGAAATGTCTGTTGCACCAGATGTGGGGCAGAACCCAGCCTTGGCCATGCAGCTCACGGCTCTCGAACAGCCCTCGGGGGCAGAATCCCCAGTCCCACCAGGTTTGCAGATCCCTCAACCCACAGGCACCAGAGGTCAGTGACAGGGTTTTTTTCAGCTGGCTGGGAAGAGAGAAGGACCTTCCCTTAGCTCCGGCCTCAAGTAGCGGTCACAGAGGCCATATCAGGCAGGTGGCAGCAGTTCCCACCTCAGCCTCTACAGCAGCCTACATCCATTGTTGGATCATAAAACCCCTGGGGGCACTGAGGAACTAATTATTACCTTGGTCCTATGTAGAGGACTTAAGAGTCTTTGTCTCACACTGAATGGCAGCCCTGCCTACACAGCTTGACTGAATTGCAGCCCTCCAGTGCTGGCTTGGCAGAACTGGAGGTCAGGTGGTTGTGGAGAGGAAACTGCTAAGATTCTGGGCACAAAACTCTCCCTGATCCCAGATAAGTATACATGCTTAATTGTGCCACCCTGGAGGAACTGAGATCTTACAGATTCCCGGAATATACCCGACTCTTGACAAAGGACCCAAAAGTCAAGTAACTGGTTGGGAAAACATCCAAAAAAGGGAAAAAAAATAAGACCATAGAAGGTTACTTTCTTGGTGAACAGTTATCTGCTCCCATCCTTTCATTTGAGGAAGAATAATGCTTACCATCAGGGAAAGACATAAAAGTCAAGGCTACTGTTTCCCAAACATCCAAAATAAATATTCAATGGACTCAGGCCATGGAAGAGCTCAAAAAGGATTTTGAAAATCAAGTAAGAGAGGTGGAGGAAAAACTGGGAAGAGAAATGAGAGAGATGCAAGAAAAGCATGAAAAGTGGGTAAACGCTTTGCTAAAGGAGACCCCAAAAAAATGCTGAAGAAAATAACACCTTTAAAAATAGGCTAACTCAATTGGTAAAAGAGGTTCAAAAAGACAATGAGGAGAAGAATACTTTAAGAAACAGAATAAGCCAAATGGAAAAGAAGGTTCAAAAGCTCACGGCAGAAAATAGTTCTTTAAACATTAGAATGAAACAGATGGAGGCTAATGACTTTATGGGAAACCAAGAAATCACAAAACAAAACCAAAAGAATGAAAAAATGGAAAATAATGGGAAATATCTCACTGGAAAAACAACTGACCTGGAAAATAGATCCAGGAGAGACAATTTAAAAATTATGGGACTACCTGACAGTCATGATCAAAAAAAGAGCCTAGACATCATCTTTCATGAAATTATCAAGGAAAGCTGCCCAACTAGCAGCAGGGGGCAAAATAAATATTGAAAGAATCCACTAATCATCTCCTGAAAGAGATCCAAAAAGAGAAACTCCTAGGAACACTGTGGCCAAATTCCAGAGTTCTCTGATCAAGGATAAAATGTTGCATGCAGCTAGAACAATTTGAGTATTGTGAAAATACAGTCAGGATAACACAAGATCTAGCAGCTTCTACATTAAGGGATCGAAGGCCATGGAATATGATATTCCAGAAGTCAAAGGAACTAAAACCAAGGACTAAACCTAGGACTAAAACCAAGAATCACCTACCCAGCAAAACTGAGTATAATACTTCAGGGGAAAAAATGGTCTTTCAATGAAATAGAGGACTTTCAAATATTCTTGATTAAAAGACCAGAGGTGAAAAGAAAATTTGACCTTCAAACACAAGAATCAAGAGAAGCATGAAAAGGTAAACAGTAAAGAGAAATAATAAGGGACTTACTAAAGTTGAACTATTTACATTCCTACATGGAAAGACAATATTTGTAACTCTTTAAACTTTTTTCAGTATCTGGGTAGTTGGTGGGATTACACACACACCACACACACACACACACACACACACACACACAGAGGCAGACAGACAAACAGACAGACAGACAGAGACAGAGAGCACAGGGCGAATTGAATCAGATGGGATCATATCTTAAAAAAATGAAATTAAGTGGTGAGAGAGAAATACATTGGGAGGAGAAAGGGAGAAATGGAATGGGGCAAATTATCTGAAAAAGAGGGGAGGTGAGAGAAAAAACATGAAGCTTACTCTTATCACATTCGACTAAAGGAAGGAATAAAATGCACACTCATTTTGGCATGAAAACCTATCTTATAATACAGGAAAGTGGAGGAGAAGGAGATAAGCAGGGTGGAGGAGATGATGGAAGGGAGGGAAAATGGGAGGAGGGAGCAATTAGAAGTCAACACTCTTGGGGAGGGACAAGGTCAAAAGAGAGAATAGAAGAAATGGGGGGCAGGATAGGATGGAGGGAAATACATTTAGTCTTACACAACATGACTATTATGGAAGTCATTTACAAAACTACACAAATATGGCCTATATTGAATTGCTTGCCTTCCCAATGGGGATGGGTGGGGAGAGAGGAAGGAAGAGAAGTGGGAACTCAAAAGTTTTAGGAACAACTGTTGAGTATTGCTCTTGCATACAACTAGGAAATAAGAAATACAGGTAATGGGGTATAGAAATTTATCTTGCCCTACAGGACAAAAGGGAAGATAGGGATAAGGGAAGGGAGAGATGTTCGAAGGGAAAGCAGATTGGTGATAGGGGAAATTAGAATGCTCAGTGTTTTGGGGGGGGAGGGAAGAAATGGGGAGAAATTTTGGAAAAAATTTTGTGGAAATGAATGTTGAAAATGTAAATAAATAAATTTAAATAAATAAATAAAAAATAAAAAGCAACAAAAACAACAACAACAAAAAAAAACAAAACAAAGAAACTTGCCCAGGGTCACACAATTAATAAGTGTCTGAGATCAAATTTGAACTCAGAAAGATAGGTCTTCCTCACTCCAAGTCCAGCACTATGTGCACTATGGTGCCACCAACAGCTCCTAGCAATATTCTCATTTTACCTATGATAAAACTAAGTCTGAAAAGAGATGAATGAAATGACTATCCCAGGTAGTCAGACAGTAAATAAACGGCTAAGGCAAAATTTGAACTCATATCTTCCTATTTCTAAATTTAGCACTCAGCCACTGTGTCATCCATATGCTTTTAAGTGTGTGATTTAGACAAGCCACTTCACCATTGCATGTTTAATTGTCCTCAGTTCTACTAGATGACCTTTAAAGTCTCTTCAAGCTACTTTTCAGCTCTGGTCTTTTCATTAAGAATGATTGAAAGTCCTCTGTTTCATTGAAAGACCATATTTTCCCTTGAAGTATTATACTCAGTTTAGCTGGGTAGGTGATTCTTGGTTTGAGTCCTAGTTCCTTTGCCTTCTGGAATATCCTATTCCACACCCTTCGATCCCAACACAAGAATGAGAAGAAGCATGAAAAAGTAAACAGCAAAGAGAAGTCATAAGGGACTTACCAGAAGTGAACTGTTTACATTCCTACATGGAAAGACAATATTTGTAACTCTTAAAACTTTTCAGTATCTGGGTAGTTGGTGGGACCACACACACACATGTACACGCATGCATGCACACACACATACACACATGCACACACATACAGAGACAGAGAGCACAGAGTGAATTGAATAGGATGGGACCATAGCTGAAAAGAAATTAAGGTAAATGGTGAGAGAGAAATGTAGTGGGAGGAAAGAGGGGGGAATGGAAGAGGGTAACTATATGTCATTTAAGAGGCAGGTAGGAGTTTTTTTTAGTGCAGGGAAAAAGAGGAGAGCTGAGAAGAAAAAAAAATAAGAAGTTTACCCTCATCACATTTGACTAAACGAAGGAGTGAAATGCACACTCATTTTGGTATGAAAACCTATCTTACAGTATAGGAAAGTGGGGGAGAAAGAGATATTGCAAGGGGGGGGGGATGATGGAAGGGAGGGCAAAGGGCGGAGGGAGCAATTTGAAGTCAACACTCGGGGAGGGACAGGATCAAAAGACAGAAGAGAAACAATGAGGGGCAGGTTAGGAGGGATGGTAATCCAGTTAGTCTTACACAACACGACTATCAGGGAAGTCATTTGCAAAACTACACAGATATGGCCTATATTGAATTGCCTGCTGTCCCAAAGGGAATGGGTGGGGAGGGAGGGATGAGGAGAATTTGGAACTCAAAGTTTTAGGAACAACTGTTTAGTATTGTTGTTGCAACTAGGAAAGAAGACATACAGTTGAGGAGGAATAGAAAGTCATCTGGCCCTACAGGAGAAAAGAGAAGATGGAGACAAGAGAAGGGAGGGATGACAGAAGAGAGGGCAGATTGGAGATAGGGAAAATTCGATTGCTTGGGGTATTGAGGTGGGGGGAGGGGATAAAAGGGGAGAAAATTTGGAACCCCAAAATTTGTGAAAATGAATGTAAAAAATTAAATAAATAAATAAAATTTTTTAAAAAAAAAAGCTACTTGATTACATTCAGTCCCATTGTGGGTGGCGGGGCGAGAGGTTGTGCGGAGAGAGTCTGCTTTATATTTCCTGTCTTCACATTTCACTGGCCTAAAGAAAATAAAGTGAAATAAAATTAAAGATCTCATTTGACAACTGGTGAATTATAGATATAGAACTGGTGTTAGAGCTCATCAGTCAGAATTTTGACTGAATGAAATATTCAACTGGTACTTAATTGCCGTCCTTCCTGACTTATTCTCCTCCCCACCCTATCTCACTAGGAACTACAACTACAGACTATTCAAAATATGACACATTGAAACTCTGATAAAATTCTTGATTTAAAATAATAAATAAAAAGTGACTAATTTTCTATTACTCTTTGCTGTCAGAGGATAATAGCTTATAATTAAGTAGAACATTATGATTGTGTACATTGCTTCAATCTGTCCCCATAAAAACCCTATGAGATAGACAGTTCAAGAAGTAGTATGCACATTTTACAGATATGGAACCTGAGGCTCATAGTAACTAAATGCTGAAGTTGGGCCTCAAAACAGAGCCTAATTACTCCAAATTCAATTATTTTTTTTTTATTTTATCATACTCCCCCACTTCTCTCTTTTATTTTTTATTATAGCATTTTATTTTCCCCAGTTACATGTCAAGAAAAATGCTAACATTTCATTTACACAAGATTTTCAGTTCCAAATTTTTTCCCTCTTGCCACTCCCTTCTCTCCCCTTCCCATTTCTGAAGATGGTAGTCGGTGGGCAGATCCAAGATGGTGGAGTGAGAGCAACGACTCTCCTAAGCTCTTAGACAAACTCCTTTGGATACCTCTGAAAGGAGAATCTGATCAAATTTTGGAGGTGCAGAATGCAATGGGAGATAGACTGTGGCAGATTCGGAGCCCAGGACAGACTGGAAGGCCCACGGGAAGGATATGTTCCATGGTGGGGTGGGTGGGAGACCAAAGAGAGCGCCCAGTCCAGCGCGACCAGAACAGTGGAGTGGAAGGGCCCTGGGAAAACTGAGAGCAGCAGGCAGAACCAGCAGAGTGGCACCCGAGGTGGGAGACCAGCAGAGCTGAAGGAGCAGCGGCCGCTGAAAGCTGGATATCAGAACAGCAGCTCCTGAGACTTTCAGCCCGCATATTAAACATTGGTAAGTCACATACTTTAACTTCCAGGAGCCAGGATGGTGGAGTGATCAGTATTGGTTTCGTCTGTACAAAAAATTTTTCATTAAATATAATCAAAATTATCTATTTTAAATTTTGTGATGCTCTCTATCTCCTGGTTGGTACTGAATTCATCCCTCCCCAGTTATCAGGAAGATAGACTATTCCCTGCTCTTCTAATTTGCTTATGGTATTACCTTTTATGTCTAAATTATGTGCCCATTTTGAGCTTATTTTGATATACAGTGTGAGAGGTTGGTCTATATCAAGTTTATGTCATATTATTTTCCAATTTTCCCAGCAGTGTTTTTTTTCAGTGAATTCTTATCCCAAGAGCTGAGGTATTTGGGCTATCAAACACTAGGTTACTATGGTCATTGAGTACTATGTCTTCTGTACCTAATCTATGCCACTGATCCACCATTCACCTTTTTAGCCAGCACTAGATAGCTTTAATGAGGATGGCTTTATAATGTAGCTTAAGATCTGGTATTGCTAGGGTACCTTCCTTTGTAATTTTTCCATTAATTCCCTTGACATTTTTGACATTTTGTTCTTCCAAGTAAATTTTGTTGTTATATTTTCCAGTTCTATAAGATATTTTTTGGTAGTTTGATTGGTATAGCACTGAATAAATAAATTAGGTGAGGTAGAATAGTCATTTTTGTTATGCTGATTTGGCCTATCCATGAACAATTGTTCTGTTCCCAATTGTTTAGTTCTGTCTTTATTTGTGTGAAAAGTGTTTTGTAATTGTGTTCATATACCTCCTGAGTTTGTCTCAGCAGGTAGACTCCTAAGTATTTTATGTAGTTTACATGTGTTTTAAATGGAATTTCTCTTTCTATATCTTGCTTCTGAGCTTTATTGGTGATATAAAGAAATGTTGATGATTTATATGGCTTTATCTTACACCCTGCAACTTTGTTAAAGTTGTTAATAATTTCAAGTAGGCTTTAGTTGATTCTCTGTTTCCCTAAGTACACCATCATACCATCATACATCACACCACTGCAAAGAGTGATAGTTTTGTTTCCTCATTGCCTATTCTTATTCCTTCAATTTCTTTTTCTTCTCTTCTTGCTATAGTTAACATTTCTAGTACTAGTTTGTACAATAGTGATGATAATGGGTATCCTTGTTTCACCCCTGATCTTATTGGGAAAGCTTCTAGCTTATCCCCATTACAGACAATGTTTGATGATGGTTTTAGATAGATAATACTTATCATTTTAAGGAACACTCCCTTTATTCCTGTGCCCTCTGGTATTTTGCAATAGGAATGGTTGCTGTATTTTGTCAAAAACTTTTTCAGCATCTATTTTGGTATGTTGTCCCATTGTTTTCATTCCCTTTAATGAAATTATTGTTTCTATGCTTGGTTCTTTGACCCACTTATTCATCAGAATTAGATTATTTAGTTTCCAATTAATTTGTAATCTATATTTCCACTACCCTGCCCTTTGTTGAATAAAATTTTTACTGCATTTTAATCCAGAAAGAATATATTTACTTTCTGACTTTTTATATTTGATTAAGGTTTTTATGCCATATTAGAGTCATTCTTTTTGGACATGCCATGTGTTGCTGAGAAAAATACCTGAGAAAGATAGAAGGAACATATATATATATATATATATATATATATATATATATATATATATATATATATATATATATATATAAATAATCATGTTACTATTTAGTTTTCTCTAAAGTTCTGTCATATCTGATTTTTCTAATATTGCATTTACCTCCTTAGTTTCATTCTTATTTATTTTTTGGGTTGATTTATCAAGTTCTGAGAGGGGATAATTGAGGTCCTCCACTAGTATAATTTTGCTGTTTATTTCCTTCTGTAACTCACTTAATATCTCCTTTAAGAATTTGGTTACAATACCACTTGGTGCATATATATTTAATATTAATATTGCTTCACTGTCTATGGTACCTTTTAGCAAGATGTACTTTCCTTTCTTTTGTCTTTTAATTAGGTCTATTTTTGCTTTTACTTTGTCTGAGATCAAGATTGCTACCACTGTTTTTTTTTTTTAAACTTCAGCTAAATCATAATAGTTTCTGCTCCAGACTCTAATCTTTACTCTGTCTAAACAACATATTGCAGGATGCTGTTTTTTTAATCCACTCTCTTATTTTCTTCCATTTTATAAAGGTTCATCACCTTGGTACATCTTCCATTTTATAAAGGTT
The DNA here is from genome assembly GCA_023548195.1 of Bettongia penicillata ogilbyi. Taxonomy (NCBI): domain Eukaryota; kingdom Metazoa; phylum Chordata; class Mammalia; order Diprotodontia; family Potoroidae; genus Bettongia; species Bettongia penicillata. The sequence continues at coordinate 526,956 of JAJHZJ010000599.1, forward strand.
CATCATTCATGGTTACGATTTCCATTCTATTCTTCTTCCTGTTCGTCCTCACTCTCCTTTTGCCATCTTTTTTTATCACCAGTGTTTTGCTTCTGTCTGCCACCACCCCTGATTTGCTCTCCTGTCTATTAATCCCCACTCCACCTCTTACTTCATTTCCTCCTCTCTTACTTCCTTGTTAGATATAAATTTCTATATTTAATTGCTCGTGTATATGATTCCCTCTTTGAGCCAATACTGATGAGAGAAAGGTTCAAGTGATACTCATAGCCCACCCTCCCATTTTCCTTTACACTGTAATAGGTCTTTAGTGCCTCTTCCTGTGCAATAATTCACCCCATTCTACCTCTCCTTTCCTTCTGCATCCATTGTACTCTTCTTTCACATCCCTTAATTTTTTTATGTCATTCCCTCTGTCTATGGAATACATAAGCAAATAAATATATAAATAAATGAATATATATATTATTATATATTTCTTCTATCTGTACTACTAGTGATATGTAAATATGTATGTATGTATATAGTTATAATACATACATGATGTATATCTGTATGTATATATGTACTATATCTGTATATGTATAATACATACATGTATGTATGTATGTGTATATATATATATATATATATATATATAGTTAAGAATTATAAGTTTTACTTTCCTGTGTAAGGACATAAATAGTTTAGATTTATTAAATACCTTGTTTTCTTTTTTTTCTATTTACACTTCTCTTGTGTCTTCATATTGGACATCAAAATTTTTGGTTCAGTTCTGGTCTCCTATGAAAGCTTGAAATCCTGCTATTTTCATTGAATGACCATTTTTTTCTCTTGAAGTATTATGCTTAGTTTTTGTGGGTAAGTGATGTTATAGTCCAAGCAACTTTGCCTTCTGGAATATCTTGTTACATAACCTCCAACCCTTTAAATGTTGCAGCTGCCAAGTCCTATGTAATCCTGATTGTAGCTCCCCAATATCTGAATTGTTTCTTCTGACCACTTAAAGTATTTTTTCTTGACCTGATCATTCTAAAATTTTGGCTATAATGTTTCTTGGAGATTTTTTGGGATCTCTTTCCAGATGTCATTGGCGGATTTTTTCAATGTCTATTTTGCTCTCTAGTTCCAGGGTGTTAGGGCAGTTTTTTCTTGATAATTTCTTGAAAGATGCTGTCCAGGTCCTCCTTATGATTATGGCTTTCAGATAATTCACTGATTCTAATATTGTCTCTCAAGGATCTGTTTTCTAGATTGGTTATTTTTCCCATAAGCTACTTCACATTTTCTTCCATTTTGTTTCTTTCTTTTTATTTTGTTTGATTTTTTCTTGATGTCTCATAGAGTCATCAGGGAACCGATGTTGCCCTGAGGCCTATGGAGGAACTTCATGTTTGGGGTTGTTCTGAGGGTTGGGGTGAGGGGTGACTTGTACTGCTAGAGATTATAGGTATCTGACAGCTGACCTGATTCTTAGCTGGGAGGTCTAATGGGGGTGTCTGACATATGTTGAGGTAGGGTTTTTCTGCATTTTTCCCAGGGCTACATTGAAGCCCATGGGAGATCTGTTTGCCCATCTCCATGCTGAAGCACAAGGAAGTTGACTGCCAGAGGATACCTCCCTATCCAGAGCTGTGCACATAGAGGTCTAGCCTACTTTCTTGTCATACTGGAGGATGCTGCTTGCCTGGAGCTATACCGAAACATATAGTGCTTCTCATAGTCGGAGTCTGCTGGGTCCATTGGCTGTGCTAAGATACTTGGAAAGATCCTGGTATTGGTGTTTGCCTGCTTCACCATACTGGGGCTCAGAATCTCCCACTGGTTTGCTGAGGTAGGTCTTGTCACTGGCTTGTTGGAATGCTTTCTGTCCTGGATAGCACTCCCCTTTTACCTGAGTGAGATGGGTATTTCTCACCAATCCTTCAAGTCTTCCCAGGTAAAAGACCTCCACACTCATTCTGAAGTGCTATTTTCTGTTTTTATGAAGGGTATATGTGGAAGGCCGATAGCAATTTACTACCTACTCCGCCATCTTGGCTCTTAGAAGTCCTTCTCATTTCTCTCTTTTAAATAGCTTATGTCTTTTTATTTTTTTTAATTAACAATTATTTGTTTCTTTACCACCCCTCTACAATTTAAAAGGGGATATAAGATAGATTGGCAACAAATATACACTGTGAAACAAGTTCCTACATTGGCCATGTTCATAAATAAACATTGTATTCTTCATCTTAAAACCATCACCTTTCTGTCAGGAAGTGGAAAATATGCTTCATCTTTAACTCTCTGGATTTCTGATGATCTGTTGTATTGATTAGAGATCTGAAGTCTTCCTGGCTACTTGTTCTAACATTGTTGTGTTGTGCTTTTGTTGTGCAAATTTTTTTCCTGTTTCTCTCATTTCACTCTCCATCACTTCTTCCCTTTTCTCCTCAACCCTTTCTGAGTCTAAGAAGTATGTGAATTTGAAATTCTTACAGAATCCTTCCTGGGCTCAGCTGTTCATAGTGTCCCCATCTATTATTTCTCTGCTTTGGCTTTTTAAAATACCCCTACCAAATCGTGTATCATTAATGTGTGACAAAGCTGAATCTATGTTTGCATTTCTCACCGATTCCTTCAAGTGTTTAAGCAACAATTCCCACCTTCTGTAGAAAAACACTGACAAACACACAGGAGGAAACAGTTGTTGTTGACATCACAATGGTTTAATATGTTAACTTATTCATTAAATTGTGCTTTACATCAATGAAAATCCTCAGTTCTACAAACTATCAGTTTTTAAATAGCAAGAAAAGTTGATAATGCACAATACAGTCTCAGAGTAGCCAAGTTCATACACATTATTGCACAGAAACAAAAGGAAAATCCCTCAGGACAAAATATTGCCATCTATTGAATAACTACCCTTTCACCTAAAGTGTGGCACCAGATGGAAAATTCAGATTTTCCTTCCAATGTATAATTGATTTGTTTTCAATGAAAAGGAATACAAGTAAAATATAGGAAGTGTTGCAATCACTGGAAGGAAGACTAGATAAATGTATTAAGGGAAATGTAGAAAAATCTGACAACAACCAAAACATTGTAGAGATTTATTTCATCAGAAACATCTCTGCTTTTGCCAAAGATGACTCAACCTTTCCACTGCAGGCACTTGATCCTTAGATTTGTTACCGTCCAGCACAGAGCATCAATGCCAGCACAGTGATATCTGGTGGCCCAAGAGATCATGATTCTTATCCTTTTCTGCAGACAACTTAGAACATGTGCTCATCAGCCACTTGTGCTTTGGGATCTCAGAACTTAGAGTGTGACAAGGGGTCCAGGCAATGCCCTAGGAATTGAGGGCAGTTACATATCATGTACACTGCCTGTCTATATAGCCCTGCATTCCTCTGACAAATACAGCTCCTCTGCCTAGTGGATTGAGTCTACTAATTTCTTTTTGTCAATAGAGCCTGAATACAATAAAGAAGCAATAAATCTGCCAAGGTTTCATATCTGGGCCACTCCATGGGCAAGGCTACTAAACAATTTCAATGTGTAAATTCAGAAGTAACCAGATATGCCAGAGAGAGGCAGAGCATTAGATGATGGGCACTAATTGGGATAGAACAGATAAGCAAAGAGCCTAAGAAGAATAGCCAGGGAAGTCAAGAAAGTGTTGGGGAAAATACCATGGATGAGTCCCAAGTGACTATATTGCATGTATGGAGCTACTGTCTACCATGATGTAAATAACCAAGTAGGCAGGCAGTTTGGGCATCTTAAAGGATATCTGTCTAAGTCAGTGAAAATATGATGATCTGGAGGCAGAGGTACGGGCAGATGAAGCGTGATGATTCTTTGCCCACTGTTCTGGCTGATTCTGATCCTCCCTATGTTATCTTCATCCCATAAAATAGTCTAGGTGTTGGACTATTTTATTTGTTTTATTTTATTTGCCCCAATGCTCTTGTCTATTTCATCATAATCTAGTCCTACCTACTTTTGCTGCCACAAAATTCGAATCTGCCAAGGGGCCAGCCCTGGCAAAACTGGGCAGTAGGAAAAGTTTGTTTTTGGACCTTCTCATCTTATGTTTGAGCATCTACCTCTCTGCTGTTGATTTTCCCTCACACTCAGGTATCCTTCTTTTGTCCTTCTACTATAAGTCATTGTTCTCAACTGGCTGTCAAAATTGGAAAGGTATCTGATAATCTATTGATAACTGAGATGGTACTGGAGAAGCCTGCTCTTTAAGGTGACCACTGAACACTGAGCTCAAACAATTCCTCTCCCAAAAGGAGCATCTTTTAATCTGGGATTTTGGAAACAAAAATCCTCTAAGATTCAAAGGAACACATCTCTAATAGGCAAAGTTCAGGAACTATCACAGTCTTAAGGGGTGAAGTTTTTGAGGGGACAATATTAACCTACATTCCTTACAGGTGATGGTACTCTGTTTACTCTCAGGCCAGTACCTAAACAAATAAACAGCAGCTAAATATACTTCTAAAAATTTAATTCAATAAGCATTTATTCCATCCGGCTCTATATTACTCCAGAATACATATCACATAGCTTTTTTTTCCTTCTCCTCTCTTACCTTGGATTGCCCAGCATTTAGTCTTCCATTGATTCTTAGCACATCCGCCAGTAGGCAAGGCAAGGTGAATTTCACAGGGCCCAGCTTGCCATGTGCTGACAATTCTGTGAGGTTTGGTAGAGGAAAATGCTAAAATTGGGCCTTTCCATTTAGCTCCTTCTTCCGAACCCTAAGGATTATCTGTTGCAGCATAAATAACTGGAAAAATATACCCATATAAGTAGGAGTCAGGAATTCAAGTGATCTATTGTAGCCTCCACCAGCACTGAGATATGTGACCTCAGACAATTCACTTAACTTCTCTGAGCCTCGATTTCTTTACTGTTCTTTGAGGTTAATAATAGCTGCTCTATTTTCCTGAAAATATTTTTTGGAGGGATCCCCCATCTCTATATTTATGCACTATTCATCCCTCACACCTGTAATATATTCATTACTCTCCTCTTCCACCTAGAAATTTTAAGTTCCTTCAAGACTCATCTCATACGCAACCTTCCAAATAGTTTTTCCTCATCCTCCCTAAATTGATAGAGCCCTCACTCCGTAAACAATTCCATATTCAATTTCTATCTATTCTACACAGTCTTTTTATCTTTATGTGTCTCCCCTGATAGAATGTAACCTTCTTAAGTGGGGGACTGTTTAATTTTTGTCTTTACCTAGCACCTGGCATGGTGCCTATGACATCAGAGGCACTTACAAATGTTTATTCATAGATTGGTCAAATGAGGAGATGTGTTTGAAAATGCTTTGCAAAATATAAAGCACTAAATAAACCTTAGATATTATTCTTGATTTCAACTTGATCGCATGAGATAGAACATGAAATAAATGATAATTACCCCCAAAATAAGATCATTTCCCTTCATCTTGAGCCTATTTTAAAAAACTTGCACTAATGATTACTTTTTACTAGAGGAGAATGTATCCCCAAAGACAATATTTCTTCTTCTCAGTCCTTTGAAAGAAGTTTACTTTAATCCTATCAACTGAGCCACCAAATCTCAGTACTTTAGTGAAAGCAGATATGTGCACTGTTACACTAAATAGCAAGGACCCTGGCTTCTGAATTTCTTGTGGATGGTAAGCATTACAGTGTCATCTGGGAACAATACTGACCTTATCAAAGATTAACAAATATACTCTAATTATATATACTCATGAAGAAAAGGGAACACATTGCATCTCTTTCTTAGTCAAACATTTGTCTGAAGAAGATTGGGACTCATCATATCTTAGTGCCTTACATGTAAGAGGCACTTCATAAATATTATTGACCTTAATAAAACCATTTGGAAACACATAGCATGATTAGGTTATGAAGAAACCACTGGGGAGAGAGAGAGAGAGAGAGAGAGAGAGAGAGAGAGAGAGAGAGGAGAGAGAGAGAGAGAGAGAGAGAGAGAGAGAGAGAGAGAGAGAGAGAGAGAGAGGGAGGGAGGGAGAGGGAGAGAGAGAGAAAAAGGTGAGCTTAATATGATTAGATTTCATCCAATTTGGAACTCACTAGGGTTTTTTGTTTGTTTTTGTATTTGTTTGTTTTTTTTTCTATTCTGAGGCTTTATGGACTGCCATAACTGAAACTGATATGTGTTTTATCTTAAGGCTGATGACTTACTGACTTACCTTGTAAAGCTGCCCAGGCCTGGGTGACAATTACATAGTAACCTTCCACTCAGCTAGGAGGTATGAATTTGGTATGCAGTGAAGAAAGCACCTTCTCACCTCTTCACTTAAATCACCATAGCATCACCTCAGTAGCTTGGGGATTTGAGACCATGCAGAGGCTTCTTTGTATTGAAAGAATATAACAGAACAAGACCAGAGCTGCCTGTTTAATTTGCTTAGTGCTGGTCTTAGGCCAATCTGAAGAGACAGATGCTCTTTTGAATAGCCTGATATCCCATCTCAAGTGGAGCACCATATATCAAGCAAGTAGCAAGGATGCTGGGGAAAGCCTTTAGACATAAATTCCCTCTGCCTCAGGAACAGCATGATGTTAGTAGTTGAGAGCTTAGAGATGTGTTAATTCCCTGCCAATATTTTAAAAGTGAGTTTGAGAGGAAAAAAATTCAAATGCTCTCTAACTTATTTTGAATTTCCACATGCTATAAAGCTGGATCATTATTGTAGTGAATGTGCATGTGTGTTTTCACACAAACATTGTGAGTTGACAAGTTCTCCTGCCCATGTGCATGCACAGTTGTGTACGTTCCCCCAGCAGCAGGCAGAAGGGAAAATTTGTAGCTCTGCCAGTCTCGGCAAAACCATACCATCTTCACAGGAAAAAAATGTAGTTGTAAAAATCTGCTCATTAATTCCAACTACAACCCTCCCTTCTCTCGCTTCCCCTTAGTTTCCCTCCCTATCTCACAGACAGATCATCAGGATGGAAAACACTGATGTCTTTTCAGATGAATCTCTTGTCAGACTAATCTCTTATCATCTAATGAGGAATATGTCTGCCACCCCTTTTTCTTTTCTCTTCATGACTCCCAAAGTACAAGCTGCCAAGTCATTCATAATAATGACATTTTTGATGGGGTGGAGGGATATATGTATGTGGGGTGAGGATGGAGTGACTTCCTGTATGAGTTAGGCTTCAGGCCACAGTGAGACTAAAACCATTAACCATCACGAAACCATCATGGTATAAGCACCATCTTAATGGATAAGAAATAAACTCAACTGGGTAAGAGCAGCTGGCTCACCCCAGGTACTGAAGGCATGCTTCTGTCATTGCTGGCTCCATCACCCACTTATACAGCTCTAATCCTGGCCTTTGCTTGTGGATGATGGACTTATTGATTGGACTGAGGGTCATGGAAGAGAAAGCTCATCTACCCTTCTTCCCCCTCAAATATTTGATAGAAACACAAGGACAGTGCTTAGTCAAGAGGATGATCACCTCTCTTCCCTCAGTACATGGCACACACCCTTGCTTTCAATAGCCGCTCAATGAAGGCTTATTGATTGGTCCAAGGGACTTAAGCTGAGGGTGGGATGAAAGGTGGTTCAAGAAAGTTGGTTGCCTTCCACACTTTTAACTTTGATCACCAAAAAACAAAAGCAATTCACTTAGCAGATCCTACTTGTGTTCATGTTATGCTTCTGGTAGGAACTTCTCAGCTTCATCTTTCATGGTACCCATATCTTTCTATGTAATTGATGACTTGACAGAAAACATGACAGATATTTCCTCTCCCACAGTCCCATGGGTTTTCATTTATTTGCCTGTTTATTTTGTTCATGTCATTTGTACAAGATCAAGAAGAATGGGAAGCATCTGAGGAGCATCAGCTTCCAATTTGATATATTATGGTCTCATGTTAAATATTGCATCACAGGTTTATTCCTACAATAATCAAAGGTTTAGGAATGAAGAAAAATGGACTAGATTGAAGATATTTAAGACACCATTAAGTTCTATCTTGCTGAAAATCTGGGAGAATTATCCAATATACAACACTCATTTTTGCTAGCCAGTGTATGGTGTTATTCATAGAACAACTTGAGGACAATAATTTTGCACACATGATAGTTGCCTTATCAAGTTCCAAGCCAAGATCTTACAGTCCCATTATCATAGCAGAATTTCAGTCCCAGGGGCAGTGTTATACCAAGGAAGATATCTGTTTCCATTTTCCTTTGAAAAATACACATTTCAGTTTAATAAATATGCTTAACTAGGAAGGTTGGAACATGGTTGACATCACTCGCCTCATATTTTCAGTTCCATTTTCAATTTTTAAGAGAAAATAAAATGGTGTCCACCTGTAGGAGATCACTAATGATGATTTTTTTAAATGGTTATACCCAGTCGTTTAACAGGACCTTCTTTTTAGACAAAGGGTGATAGGGAAGTTCATATGGCCCATGCCTAGGAAGATGGTCACAGTTAGACTAGGATAGCAGTGATTGCCTTTTACTTGGGTTCTAAGATATATCCAGAGTCAAGTTGTTTGTAGTCAAAGGATGAAGGAGGGCCCACATGTTTCATCCTCTAGTGTGAATTCAACACAACAGTAGATGACATTCTCTTCTTTTTTGACTGAGAGGCTGAAAATGTTTTTTTTTCTCTCTTTCCCTTCTTCTCCTGATCCCTATAAATAGTCCTATAATACTGTTACAAAGACATTGTGAAAACAGACCAATTTCTGCAGAACTTCCAAGCCCCATATTGGTTTTTACACCCATGCCACTGCAGGCTCTGACTTCTCATGCCAGTCTTCTACTATGTGACTGAAAAGGAGGAGGCAAAAACAGACTTCTTGGTTCCCCATCTTGGTGTGGGTCTTTCAGAATGGTTGGTTTGGGATGTCCTTCCACTCTATTTAATATCATTGTTCGAAAAATGTCAAGAAAAAATCAAGAGGAACCCCTTCAGTTGGTTAAAAGTTAAGAGGGGAGAAAAGACAAAGGGAGAGCAGATATTCAAATCAGGTCTCATACACTCAGAAATCATGGCTCATTTCTATCACTCCCTTAGATGATTCAGCAAAATAAGAGCATTTGCCCATGGTCCTCCTACTCCCATGGGAGGAGAAACAGAAGGTGTCACCATCGGACTACTTGACTGTTATAGTCCTCTGTGACTGTCTCATCCTCCTTCTGCCACCTGTGAGCCCGATGCTCCTTTAGCAGCCTCCGTTCCTCCCTCCTCTTCTGCCTGTCCCGTTGGTGTTCCAGCTGTTTGGTGTGATGGTAGCGTTGCAGGAAAAGGTCTTTTGCATATTCATAAAGTTGCATGTCCAGAAAATTCAACTCCTCAATGTGCTGGCGGGCCCCTTCATTGATATCCACATTAGAGGCCCGCGTGATGTTGAACTGCGTGAATGGTGAGATAAATTTGAGATTGAATGTCCTCTCAAATAGGAATTGAGTTTTCCGTTGGAATTCTGTAAGCCCAAAGAAGGCCATGTTCTTCAGATTGTTCTTGGCACTCTGTAGAAGGATTGTGTTCCGCTCACTCTCATTCATGAAAGTCAAGTTGTAGCATCCCACCAGGCTAAGGTCTGCCAGCATACGGACCTGGCGGTTGTTTGCCAGGTTATAGCCACAATCCATAAATTCCCTCAAGCTGACGCCAGACCAGTCATCCCCTGGGTAGCAAGTAGGTAGCTCATCTGGAGTTGGGCTTCTCCCATCACACATGTGAAGAGATGTCTTCCAAGTGGCCCCTCTCTGGACATGTTTCCACTCACTCAGGTAACGGGACACTGGATCCCTCAGCATTGTGATATAATAGAAATTCCTAGAATAAATTACAAAAACAAATTATGAATTGTAGCAATGCTAATATCAATTATCACTCTCATTTACCAAGCACTTTAAATTTGTGAAGTGCTTTGCCTATGTTATTTCATTTAATTCCTATGGCCCTATAAATGAGGTGTTATGGCTATTCCCATTATATATATGAAGAAAATGACAGAGTTTGAGTGACCTGATGGTGCTATAAAGCTAGCAGGTATATGAAACCCAATTCAACTGCTAGTCTTTCAAGCATTAAGTCTAGATCTCTCACCACTGCTCCACCTAGCTGCAATAGGTTTTTGTACTTCTACTATTTTCTAGACTGAATCTCGAGTAACAAAATCAATCTAATTTGTTTCCTTTTCAATTCTATATATTTTATTTTTTGCATCTACAAATATTATTCTAAGAAAGATCTATGAATTTCACCATATTGCTAAAGGGATCTCTCTCTCTCTCTCTCTCTCTCTCTCTCTCTCTCTCTCTCTCTCTCTCTCTTTCTCTCTCTCTCTCTCTCTCACACACACACACACACACGCACACACACACACACTCACACACACATACGCAAAATATTAGGAACCTCTACTTTAGACCAGAAAGAAAGAAAAAGAAAGGGAATGGACCATGTAGAGAAAAACTCTTTTGACTGATTATTTTTGCAATGGTTAGGGATTGGAGGTGTCTCTTTTATGGAACTTACGCTATCATTTCAAGGATCACAGAAAATCAGTCACTTCTGAGAGCACCTTTCTTTCCCTTCTCTTCTTCCCTCCCACCAGTTGGACCCCACAAGCAGCTTCTATTCAAGACACTTAGATAAATGAATGCCACCAACTCTATTTTTTCTGCTGAGATGAAGGACCAAGGACCTTAAAATATGACATAACAATGCTAATCTCAAGGTCTTCTAGTCCTTACATAATTCCTCTATGTTCTTCTTTCTGTCTGTGGTTACAACCAAAACAAGGAATCCTGAGCCTTGCCGTCTGTCCCACAGTCAAACTTTCTTTTGTGCATTACCTCTCAAAATTAGTTTGTGAGTTTCTTTACAACAGCAACTGTCGTGCTTTTTCTAGTTGAATCCCCAGGGCTTAGCACAATGCTTGGCATATAGTAAGTGCCTAGTGCATTTTTTTTTTAATTCATTCATTCTTAAAAGCTGTGAAATGGCAAAGAGATCTTAGAGGAATGAACAGTGCTCTGTATAAGGGAAATTTACTAAAAAAAAAAAATTTGCTACAATCCTATAGCACAAGTTCTCAAACTTTTGATCTCAGGATCCCTTTATACTCTTAAACATTACTAAGGACCCTTCCCCAAGTGTTTTTTTTTTTTCTTTTTTAAAAAAGAATACTAAACTTAATGAATTTATTGTAGTAGAAATTTAAGCACACTAGTATTGTTATGAAAATTTTGACCTCCTGGACCCTTGGCAAGTACTCGTAGATCCTTGCTTTAAGAACCATTGCTATAGTATCTCCAACTTAAATCTCCACTGGTCTTCCACATCATGCTACTGATAGCCATCTCAATTATCTGTGCCAACAGGGAAGCGAGACAGCCCAAATGACTCTCCAAACCCTTTGGAATACATTAAAAAAACCTCACAATATGAATATCTTTGACATCCCGGAAATTCATAATACTTCACACAAGAGTGAGGCCACATTCCCAACATGAAGAAATAAGGTGGAAGGGAGGAGGACAGCCTCTATGTTCTATCTCATTTCTTCCCTTAGTGTTATTTATTGCTTAAAGTGGATAGAGGGAAAATCACTTTTGAATTTGTGCCTAACCTGAGCAGCTAAACTCTCTCCTTCCCTATAATCAACAGTTTGAGTGGTAATTTATTGATTTTCCTTAAAATTATTTGCTGGTAGTTGAGAAGTAGAGGATATAGGAAAATGTGAATTATTCCTTTTAGACTAAGACAACAGAGGAAGAGGGAATGCCAACAGAAGTATTAGAAGCAAAGCACTGGTACTCAACTTCCCCTTAGCAAAAGTGTAATTTTAATTTGATGCAGGGAATCACAAAATTGTATAATTTCCTCATTGACATCTGATTTTTACCTGAGTGGTAGATACATAATATGTTTTTCCAAAGCCTAGTATAATCTGGTTTAATGGTTTAATTCCAATGATTTTTGTTTTGTCGTTGGGTAGAAGTTTGATTTGGTTGGAAACTTTTTACTACAGATATACAAGATGCTATTGCATTTGACTATGATTCAAGATCAAAAGAAAGACATGAGAGGAAAGGAAAAATGGACCAAAACATTGACTCTCTATGGCCAAACTGACCCTGAACCACACGAATATACAGGAAAAAAAGTAATGGGAAAAATTAAGAGTTTCATGGTAGGATTTCTGTTAAGATGCTTATTTTGTGAGATGCAAAGTTTATTTCTCTTTTTAAGCCTAATACTTTTTACTAAACCAGCATCACTTTAAAATGTTATATCCGATATCATGTAAAACACATACAAGTTAAAAGAGAGAAGGGACTTCGTAAAGTCATACAATACAGACCAAAAGAAACACATTTACTTTACTTTAAATCAGAAAGGAAAGTCTATTTTTTTAAGTCTCTTTAAGAGACTCCCGAGGTAACATTTACTAACTCCTGTCTAAACATTACAGTATATTAATCCACTATGACAGAATAACTATTCCATCACTAGAAGGGAATTTCCCAAAAAGTTCAATGGGGGTTAGAGCTTTAAGTAACATGGGGTGTGTGAGACACTGGAACAGGAGGCCACCATTTAGGAATGTAGTATACTTTCTTCCCAGAGGGAACTTTGAATACTTGTGTCCCCTATCAGCCTGATCTTCCACTTGGTAATATTGGCCTGAGGCTGCCATCCCAAGTGGCCTCACCTAGACCTTGTCTTCCCATTTCTGACCTTCCTCCGGGAAAGGGCCAGATTACCCTTTTACTTCCCAAGGCCACATCTTCAGAAAATTCTCCATCAATACCCCTATCCCATACTTTGTGCTCATCTATTTCGCACTGTACTTGTGGATCTGAGATAGCTAATAATAATAAGCTGATAATATCCACAAATGAGAGTCTCGTTTGTTTGTTTTGCTTTGTTTCTGCAGTGAAATATGTTTGGGGAGTGTATGTGGTACTATCTCTGTCAGTCTTACTTTGGTCCTAAATGGTGACTTGTTCAGTTTGTGAATCTACTACATAGGCAGCATGGGCTGATTTGTGTTTCATCCTGTACATGTTATTAGAATTCAGTCAAGAAGTTACAAAATGATAAGCAGAATAATGACTACAGCAATAACAGTAAAGCACATTGAAGGATGCCTAAAGTCTTTCCTTCTAAGTAGCCAAAGCCAACTACTCCTTGGGCCAGGTAAATGACATCATAAGGGAAAACTCCGTTTTCCCTATTAACTGAACAAAACACAAAATACGCAAGTGAACAAATAATTTTTTGACCAGGAAATGATAGATCAGTCCTATTAGAACATCTTAATCTTAGGAACCAGATTAAACACCCATGGCAGCTCAAAGGATTTAAAGTTAAGGATTTCAAAGTTTCCATAAAGCAAAGATTTAGTTGGGACCCGACTGGAGTATGAAGAAAATTCTTTTGTCTACTAGTTACAATGGGCTGCAAAATTCCCCCTGTCTATTTTCCCTTTCTAACAGTTGAGGTACAATCTTGGAAATCTACTTAATCTCCACATTTGACTGAAATTGACCAAGGCTAAACTCTTCTCTTGCTCAAAAATTTTGCTGCTGAGGATTTTATTCGATAATACCTAATCTGATCAAAAGGTGATTATCTGTGAAGCAGTCAAAAATACCTAAGCATTCTGTAAGCCAATAGGCAGTGGGCCAATTCCTAATTCCAGTGAACACTGACATGGGGGTATAAAAGCAGACAGTTGGGACCTTCCTACAGTAGTATACAATGTTCTTATAATTAATGGTATAATAATTTTGGCACTGGGTGACAGATAACATTTAGGAATTTCTTTAGCCAGCCTTAATCTCATTTCTTTAATGGATCCTGCATAGCAGTCAAAATAGAAAGGAATTTGGATATGTTAAAATAAGCCAACAGGTTTTCAGAACACTCAACTCTTCAAAAATGTCAGAGTGCAGTTAAAATTGAGTCTCCTCCTCCTTCTTCTAGTCATTTCTCCACTTACAGATAAAGAATATCCAAAAGAAATGGAAAATAAATAATGATTTACTTGTCTAACTGTTAGTTAAGATTATTTTTATACAATATTTTTTATATTGAAGAATAATAATGATAGGGCTCTGGAAAGCCACTCCCTGGAAGAGAGAAGGATAAATATCTGAGGAATGAATCTTCAGAAAAAATAAAAATAAAACCAAGCTTATGCAAGTGGATGGACCTGGAATTCTGAGAAATCTGTTCTGGATATGCCCATTATCTCAGCTTTCTTAATAAAAGGAGACTATCCCAGAGAATAGAAGTAGAAAGTGAGTAGTAATTCCATTAAGACATAGGGACTTGGGTACAGCAGAAGAAACAGTCGGTGTGTAGCTTTTATAGAGTCACTCTATAAGAAATAGAATGACAATATCTACTAATTCCAGGGTGTTAGTGGTGAAGGCAAATTTACATTCTATCCTAGAGCAATCAGTAAAGAAAATGAATATTACCATTTTATAAAGCCTCTTGTGAGGGTTGCGGTGTGGAAAAGGAATGGAAGATTTGCCTTTAATTTGTGCCAACCAACCAATTCTTTGACTATGCTATAAGGGGGTACCTGCAACATTATCCTCAATCAATGTCTTTTCAGTAATATCATTAAAAGCTTTTCATCAAACCCAAATGTAAAGCTATGAAACTCCATTGTAACAATACCCAGCAGAAAATCAATTTATGGCAGTATTCCTAGGGAATTAATTGTATCCCCCTTCCATGTCCTTTCCCCTAGTTGTCATATTAGAAATATGTAACTGCATTAGAAGTGCATATTTGTATTAAGATTAGAGTAAGATATTTTTCCCAGAACTTTGTCAGTTCTTTCGATTTTAAATTTGGTTTATTCTATTCACATACCACATATGAATTCATATGTATACAGATATATGAATATACATACACATATACAAATATTACACATATAGGCATATGAGTTTCAGAGTTAGCATATAAACTTGGCGTCAGAATTTGTGGTTGAATTCCGAGTCTTTCATGAAGCAGTATAGTACAATGAAAACAGAACTAGCACTGAAGTCAGAGGACCTGTATTCAAGACCCACTTCTGACACTTACTGTCACTTAACTCTTGTGGGCCTTAGTTGTCTCACTGCTGAAATGGGTACAATATGCTATTTACCTCATGTGTTATCTGGGGAAAGTAATTTCTATATATTAATATTATACCACTTCTTATGTTGTTGTTTTGCCAGACCTGTGCTTTCAATGGTCATTGCTTTGCCATGTAGAGGATTAGAGAGTTGCCTAGGGCAACGAATGGTTAAATGGCTTGCCCTGGGTGATGAAGTCAATGTGTATCAGAATCAACACTTGAATCTATGTCTTTCTGATTCCCTGCCCAGCTCTTTATTTCTGCCTTGGCAGAGAACTACTACCAATAAAATAACTTATTTTGACCTATCAGCATTTCATATGCACCATGTTCCTTCTCCTTACATGGGACTGAGTAAAATTGTAACTTAATGTTACTAAAAAATAAGAAATGCTGAAATATTGAAGGTGCTGGACTTGAATTCCTTAAGGCAGTGTTGTCAAACTCCAAAAAGGAACAGCCTGCTGGTTGCATAGTGACTTAGAAAACCACAAATTAACATTATCTGTAATGTATACTGTTTTCATTTATTTTCTTAAACATTTCCCAATTACATGTTTTTCTGGTTCTACCTTAATTGGGTCTGAGTTTGACACCTCTGCCTAATGTCCCTCAATGCTTTGAATCTATAGTCTAATGATCCTGCTATGTGACAGTGAGACAGGTACTATGAGTGTAAATACAAAAACAGAAAAAAGAATGGAAACCATTCTTGCTCTCATTAAATGGTATAGGTTATTGGCAAGCTGAGTTAATCTTGACCTTAAAGAATGTATGTGGTCTTTAGCCCATTTTCCATCATTTTCATATGCTTTAAAGGAATCAGAGTGAAAATTCATATAATATCCTAATACATCGACTATTTTTGGGTTAATGTGCATGC
Organism: Bettongia penicillata ogilbyi; assembly: GCA_023548195.1. Taxonomy (NCBI): domain Eukaryota; kingdom Metazoa; phylum Chordata; class Mammalia; order Diprotodontia; family Potoroidae; genus Bettongia; species Bettongia penicillata. Next base: position 543,007 of record JAJHZJ010000599.1, read on the forward strand.
AGATAAAGTCAATGCAGTGTGATTAAAGAGGAGGCAGAAAGAATATTCTTTCCAATTAGTAAGATGAAATTAGTGAAGATATGTTTCTTTTATAGTATACGTGTTGGATTTGCTTTTCTACTGTTACACAGTAGAAAGTGCTCTGTAAATTCATTGCTTATGAAATGTATATTTTTATTGGAGACCCTGAGGTGCCAGACTTGTCCTTAATAGTAGGGACTGGAAGTAGAGGAAGGATTTCTGTTTGCTATTATATACTATATGTACTGAGCATATTTTTCTTACTGTAAAAATGTGTGTCTAGGAGGCAATAGCCCCAGTACAGAGACATGACTAATGACTCAGAGACATGAGACTTAGTGAGGGAAGGGGCAAGAGAAGTACTTACTGGGTTATTAAGGCCAAGAAGTATTTGTTATTATCACATTACAAATGAATATGATAGCAAGAGTGTGCCAGTAAGATAAATTTTGTGGAAGAACCATCAGGTGCCATTTGTTTGGATAGAAAAGAGAAACAGCCTAAAACAGAGACATATACACAGACATATACATGTGTGTGTATGTGTATAAACATATACACATGCATATATATATATGTGTGTGTGTGTATGTGTGTGTCTGTCTGAGTATGTGTGTTTGTGTGTGAGACATTGCATCACCTTTCAATAAAGGTTTGCATAGTCAAAGCTATGATTTTTCCAGTAACAGTAGAGTACCTAACCTGAAAGCAGGAGTGCCTGAGTTCAAATTAGGCCTCAGAGACTTGATGCTAGCTTCATGACACTGGGCACATCACTTAATCCCACAAATCACTTAACTGCCTGAAAGAGAAAGAGAGAGGGAGAGAGAGAGAGAGAGAGAGAGAGAGAGAGAGAGAGAGAGAGAGAGAGAGAGAGAGAGAGAGAGAGAGAGAGGGGAGAGAGAGAGAGAGAGAGGGAAAGAGAGAGAGAGAGAGAGAGAGATGGACTATAAGGAAAGCTGAATGGCTTCCCACATATATGTCTAGGTCTAGGTCTAGCTAGGTCTAGATCTAGGTCTATGTTTATGTTTATATGAATGCAAGGCCAGACCACTTCCAAAGGTGGGGGAGCTAACAAGACAGTCTAAGGCAAATGAATAAAGAAGTTAATACTGTAACATAGAGTTTAGGACTGGAGAAACAATCTCTTTCTTTCTGCAGCCAGACTTCAAACTCCCTGAGGGCAGGTAGGATAGCATACCTAAACTTGGTTAACTTCCCCAGAGTGTAATATGGGACTCCACATATGGTAGGCATTGAATTAACATGCTTTTACTATTGTAGTTCTAACAACTAGGACAAACCTACAAAAATGTCAGACCGAATTAATTAACTAGAAACCAAGAAAGAATCTAAAATTTAGCACAGTCTTGCTTAAGATCCTCCACGTGGGGGGGAGCAGACTTCCCCCAAGGTAGTCCATTCTCATTTTGAATATCTCTAATTATTAGGCAATTTTTCATTGCTTCATGTCTTTCCTTATCTAAATTTGCCTTTTAAAAAAATTCTATTGGTTACTCCTGGTTTTGCCCTCTGGGGAGGCAACCTGAGTTCCTTCAGTTGATCCTCATACAGTATGAACTTGAAAACCTGTATCATTATGGTTGTGTTCCTTGAACATTCTTTGGTAATCAATGTTCTTTTAAAACTCTTTTGTCCAGAATTACAACTAAATGCAGCAAGTCCTCAAAGACATGGAATTATGATATTACTTGTCTCCTGAGGAGTCTGATTTCTGGCCAAGAAGCTACAGTTAGAAACAAACATGGAACAATTGATGGGTTTAAGATTGGGAAAGGAGTATGACTAGGCTATATATTGTCACCTTATTTATTTAACTTACAGGCAGAGCACATCATCTACAATGCCAGGTTGGATGAATCAAAACTTGGAAGTGAGGTTGCCCAGAGAAATATCAACAATCTCAGATATCTCAGATATGTGGCCAATAACACTGTGATGGCAGAAAGTGAAGAGGAATGAAGATGCCTCTTGGTGAGGGGGAAAGGGAGGAGTGTAAAAGCTGACTTGAATATTAGCATCCAAAAACAAGCAACAATGAAGCTAAGATCTTGGCAATTGTCTCATCATTTCCCGGCAAATAGAGGGAGGAGAAGTAGAAGCAGTGCCAGATTTTATATTTTGAGGCTCGAAAGATCACTGCAGATGGTCAGTGTAGCCATGAAATTAAAAGACACTGGCTCCTTGGAAGGAAAGATATGGCAAATCTGGATAGTATACCAAAAAGCAGAGATGTCACATCACCTTCCTGACAAAAGTTTGTATAGTCCAAGCTATGATTTTTCCAGTAGCAATAGAGCACCCAAGCTGGAGTCAGGAGAACCTGGGTTCAAATTGGGCCTCAGATACTTGACACTTAGTAACTGTGTGACCCTGGGCAAGTCACTCAACCCCAACTGTGTGTGTGTGTGTGTGTGTATGTGTGTGTGTGTGAGAGAGAGAGAGAGACAGAGACAGAGACAGAGACAGAGAGAGAGAGACAGAGAGAGAAACAGAGAGAGATGGAGAGAGACAGAGAGAGAGACAGATAGAGAAATAGAGACAGAGAGAGACAGAGGGACAGAGAGAGAGAAGGAGAGAGAGAGAGAGAGAGAGAGAGAGAGAGAGAGAGAGAGAGAGAGAGAGAGAGAGAGAGAGAGAGAGAAATTTGGACCACAAGGAAAGCTGAATGCCACAGAATTGACTCTTTCAAATTGTGTTGCTTGAGAAGACTTTTGAGAATCCCTTGGAGAGCAAGGAGATCAAATCAATCAATACTTAAAGAAATTAATTCAGACTGTTCACTGGAAGGTCAAATACTGAAACTGAAGCTTAAATATTTTAGCTACATAATGAGAAGATGGGACTCATTGGAAAAGACTCTGATGTTTGGAAACCTAGAAGGCAAAGGGAAAAGGGGATAGCAGAGGATGAGATGCATAGATAGTGTCATGGAAATAACAAACATGAACTTGGACAGACTTTGAGATATTAGAAAAGCCTGGCATGCTATAGTCCATCAGGTCACAAAGAGTCAAATATGACTGAATGACTGAAAAGGAACCAAAGCCCACAGACAATCAAAAACAAATCCTCCAAATTTTATTTGATCAAAGCTAAATAAAAGCTAAAAGCAAAAGTAAAAACCTCCTTATTCCCTAAAACAATGCTTTTCTCGAAGCACTCCAAGGTCATTTTAGCTTTCTTGGCTGCTGAAGTCCCTTAAACCCCTGGATTTCTTTCAGACAAACTGCTGTCTAGCCATGCCTCACCGTTTTTGGACCTGTGAATCTGTTTTAAAAAAAGAATGTCTATAACTTTACATGTTATAGTTTTATACTTTCTTACTACTTAGTTTCATACTACTTAGTTTTATCAGATTAGATTTAGCCAATCAAGATTTTTTGGAACCCCGCTTAATCCTTCAAAGGATACTCTTCCTCAGATTTGTGCCAAGTGTAAATTTTGCAAAGATATCATCTATGCTTTTATTTAAGGAAATGATAAAAATATTTAGAAGCAGTGATCATAGGGTCATAAAATTATAGCCAAAAAAAAAAACATCCAGTCCAACTCCTTCGTTTTATAGAGGAAACAACTGAGATTCAGAGAGGTTGTGACACATAGCTACTATGGAGAAGAGTCAAGACTGAATGTGTATCCTCAAAATCTAAGATGGACATTCTTTATACTGTATTATGGTTGCCTCCAGATACTTGGTACACTTTACTAGAACCTATTTCTATGTTGACAAAGAAATATTAATGACTACTCTGGATCTGCCATTTAAGCATTTCCAGATCCATTAAATTTTATGACCTATATTTTGTCTTTCCATCTTTTCCATATTGTGACTTTAAAATAAAAAACCAGAAAAAAAAGAATATTGTGACTTTATCAAATATCTTCCCAAAAGTTGTCTAAACTATATCTACTGCATTATACAATCAACCTGTTTAGTAACCTTGCCAATAAAGAAATTACCTTTAATGATTTCATTATCTTCCGGTTAAAGGAATCCCTCTAATTATAGCCAGTATTAATATGTAGCTTTTAGGTTAATACAGTGCTTTATAGATGTTATTTGGTTTTGGGGGCGGGGGAAACTAATTTATGTTTTGCATACAGAACATTGAGAGGAAAACAAAATGAAGTGCATTCAGCTTTACAGGAAGTTCCCCCTTTCAGGGCCGGTTAGGACAAACTGGTTTTAAGCCATTTAGAAGACAGGAATATTAATCCTCATCACAATTCTGAAGAATATATATTACAGTTATTTTGATCCACATTTTATAGATTATTAAACTGAAACTCTAACAGGTGAGTGGAATATTGCACTCCCCCTATTTTCCATTCTTTTGAGCATGCAGCAGATATCCTCTTCCAGCTCTGGGACCAGTCCTAGGGCCAACATTGGGAAACTTTTGGTGCCAGTTTCTAGTCATGTAAGACTCATCACTGAGACTCTGGCTGCTATTCCAGAAGTGCTAAGGGCTCAGGGGACTTTTGCAAAGAGAGTATAGTTTCTGGCTGCCTTATCCTTGGTTGCAGCTCTCAAGACCACTAGATCCCTGGCTTAGTGCCTAAGGACATAGCTAGCTAGGCTATGCATTCACTCCACTGCTGCTGAAGCTTGTGGGCAGATCTCCAGATCTTTCAAGCTCACAAGGCTACCTGTTCAAGGGAAGGAAACACAAATGATGTAGGACAATGAAGAGAGCTGGTAGAAGTCTTAAGTAGTCTGGCTAAGTCCCCTGGTACTAGTTGTGGGTCAGTTTTGGGAAAGGTTCACTCTTTCCAGCAGACTTTCTCTCCACAGGAGACCTTGTTGACTCAAGAGAAAAGGAGCAAATTGGGAACTGTTTCCCAGTTTTAAAAGTCCCCAGTCTTCGATCACCTTATTCAGCTGATCAAAACCAAAGTACTCTCAGCTAGGTTAACTGTATATGCACCAAAGCTGGTGGTGGAGAGGGAAAGCAGATCCACATTACACTAATTAACAACCAGAGTTAGAATTTCAGTCCTGTGTGATTGAAATCCTAATCTCAATGTTTCCATGTGATCTGAGGCAGAGAATATGGGAGCATGCTCCAAGGAATGACAAGGAGGGAGTGTGGAGACGAGACAAGGGAGGAAAGGAAAGTAATTACACTGGTATATACCAAACATGGGATATAAAAGACTGCTCCGGACCTCATATTCAATGTCTTTCTAGTGTACCACACTGCTTGTCTGCATAAAATTATTCGCTTCTATCCAAGAAATATTACTTAAGAAACAAAAAGGCTAATTTTATTGTTAACTTCTTCTAGAACAGGTTTTCTTAACCTTTTTCTCCTGGGGACCCCTTTTCACATTTGTTGGCATTGCATGGCCTGAGGGCATACGGGCATGCACAGTACAAAGTGTGCATGCTTTGTTTTCAGAACCAAGGCTGCAGTGTAGTTGCATCATGCAACACAGGCAAGCTCTGCCTGAAACACCCTGGATCCATGACACCTTTGATTCTGCATTAATTTTTTGTTCTTGCTTGTTCAGAAATCTTTTGCTGTTGCCAAATTTTTGGCCACTCCACATGAGATAGCGATCCACATTTTAAGAAAGACTGTAGAAAACTATTAAGGCGCACTTTTAATTTAAAACAAAAACACTACACATTTTTTTTTTTTGCATTATAAAATCTACTGCTTGGAGGCATTGAGGAAAGTTCCTAACATCGGGTTAGCATAGATTTCAACCTGAAAGGGATCTTAGGGATCATCATCTGAGAGAGTGAATGTAAATACTAAATAGTAATTATTTCTCTTTTATCCAGGAACCCTGAGGGTCTCCCCTCCCAATTTGATTTTTTTTAAAATTAAAGTGGCCATCCTTTGAGTTGGTTGGTTGCTGTCCTTTGTTTTCGAAGAGAACCAAAGCAACATCATGATAAAGTGAAATTTCAGCATATCCAACTGTGGCTGATCAGACCAATACAAGCTCGGAATGCTCAACTACAGATTGGGCACGGATAGCTCATATGAATTTTTGGAGTGGATACTCCAAATTTGGGCATCCTATGTTTACTTTGTGCTGTCTCAATTCTTCTTTGCTCATAGAACACAGCACACTTTCTAATGTGGGCACCCCATGCTGAGCAGTCCTGTGCCAGTGTCTCCTATGTTGTTGCACAGTCAAATCCAAAATTCTTGAGGGTGTCCTTGTATTGCTTCCACTGACCACCATGTGATCTCTTACCCCATGTGAATTCTCCATAAAAGTCTTTTTGGCAAGCATATATTTTGCATTTGAACAATGTGGCCAGACCATCGGAGTTGTGCTCTCTGAAGCATAGTTTGAATGCTTGGCAGTTCAGCACAAGCAAGGACTTCGCTGTCTGGTACCTTATCCTGCCGGGTAAGCCTCAGAATCTTCCTAAGACAGTTCAAATGGAAGCAATTCAGTTTGCTGATATGGGGCTGGTAGACTGTCCATGTTTCACAGGCATACAACAATGAGGTCAGCACAATGGCTCTGAAGACTTTCAGTTTGGTAGTCAATCTAATACCAGTTCTCTCCCAAATTTTCTTCAGAGCTTCCCAAACACTGACCAAGCGCTGGCAATGTGTGCATCAACCTCATTAACAATGTGTATATCTCTGGAAAGTTCATTACCAAGGTAAGTGAACTTATCCACAGCATTCAAAACTTCTCCATTTGTTGTAATCGATGGTTCTACATATAGATGGAGAGGTGGTGGCTGATGGAGCCCCTGTGCTTTCTTGATGTTAAGTATTAGGCCAAAATTAGCACACACAGCAGAGAATTGATCCATACTTTGTTGCATCTCAACTTCAGAAGCTGTATTAAGTGCACAATCATGTGCAAATAGAAAATCATGCACCAATACTCCCTCTACTTTGGTCTTAGCGTGTAGCCTTTTCAAATTGAAGAACTTGCCATCAGTATGGTAATTGACCTTGATGCGATGTTCATCCTCATTGAAAACATTTGACAAGATGGCTAAAAACAACATGCTAAAAAGCATGGGAGCAAGCACACAGCCCTCTTTCACTCCATTAGTGACTGGGAAGGCATGAGACTATTGTCCACTATCCAAAACCTGGGCAAACATGCCATCATAAAATTGATGTCCAATACTAATGAACTTCTCTGGGCAGTCCAATTTTGACATAATTTTCCATAAGCTCTCAAGACTAACAGTGTCAAAGGCCTTGGTCAGAGCGGCAAACATTGTGTACAGACCTCTGTTCTGCTTCTGGTATTTCTCCTGGAGTTGTCAGGCAGCAAACACCATATCGACTATTCCTAGGCCCTTTCTGAAGCCACACTGGCTCTTAGGTACATGACCATCTTCCAGGTGAAGAATCAGCCTATCAAGGAGGACTCTAGCAAACAAAAATGAGAACTCCACAGGATATACCAGCAGGATAGTTCATCTACCTCTAAGAAGGCAGCATTTAATTCCATCAAAATCAAAGTACAAGCAAAGCATAGAGAGATGCAGGATTCCTGGCTCATGAAGAAGGCAGATGAAATTCAGTTTTATGCTGATCGTAACAATCCAAAACACTTTTTTGATTCCCTGAAAGCTACTTATGGAACGAAAACCTATGATGCATTACAACTACTCAGTGCTGATGGAGCCACATTGATTACTGATAAGGACATGATCCTAGAGAGAGGGACTGAACATTTCCATCATGTTCTCAACAGACCATCATCAATCAATGCTAAGGCCATTGACGATTTACCTCAGATTGAAGTCAATCCCTCCTTAGCTGAACTTCCAACTGAAGAAGAAGTTTTGAAGGCCATTAGGCTCCTTTCATATGGCAAAGCACCTGGTGCTGATTCTATTCCAGCTGAGATTTACGATGTAGGGAGACCATTTTTCATACAAAAGCTGACTGAAATTTTCCAGGTTATGTGGCAAGAGGAGGTTATCCCCCAGGAGTTCAAGGATGCCTCCATTGTCCATCTCTATAAAGGTAAAGGGAATAGAGTGTCCTCTGACAATCACAGAGATGTCTCTCTCTTAGTCCTTGCTAGTATCCCTTGAGTAACGACTTACAGAAGCCTATTCACTGAATGGGCATATCTCACTCAAAAGTGAGAATGTGATAAAACCTGAGCCTGAAAGGGCCAGGGTCTCACCTTGCATCCTGGGCCATCTCCAGTCATCCTGATGAATATCTAGTCGCTGAACCCAGATGGCTCAGGAGAAGAAAGAGATTGGTGACCTTGCACAGCCCTCCCTCCCTCAAATCAAAGTCAACTGCAAGCCATCTTAATGTCATGACCCTCTTTGAGAATCAAGGACAAACACAACAACAAGAAGTCTTCTAATTTATACAATATTGTCTCTCTTTGATTCCTAAATAATGCAGAAATGACTCAGGTTTAAGACTTCACCTAAGCTAGATCTAGTTGAAGTGTGGTTTTGTTTTTCTGCTTTGTTTTGGAGATTTTTTTTGCATTTTTCTTTACATTAAGTAGGTTGTTCCTTATCTCTATAATCTGAACTTTCACAGAAGTCCCCACATCATTTCATACCCAGACCTACAAGAGGTACCAGGGAATTTTTTCTGCAAGTAACTAAGAGCATGTTTGCATTCAACATCATGGAATGGCATTTGAGAATTCTAGAACACAAGGCTGCCCTTCTACATCTTCATTCTGACCTCTACCCCTGAGCTGTATAGAGTTGCTCTATTTGTACTTGACCAATGCTCAGAATAAAACTAAGTTCCTTCTTCCTGTAGAGTATAGCTTGGCCATATTCTTTGTACTCTAGTTTCTATACTACACCATAACTGATAGAATTCCTGAACTTAGAGCTCCAAAAATTAGGCTGTACTTTGACATAGTGATGAAAAGGAATTTTATGCAAGTCTTGAAAACAAATTAAGGACTTTAAGAATGATGTTCCAAGTCAATGGAAAATTGGGAGCCATGATTACTAAGACTCAGAATAGGGCAGGTTCAGAACATTACAGTGTCTATGGGGTAGTGTAATCATTTTCCAATATATTCTGTATTGTGATGGTAAAGTACAGACATACAAGGGAAAATTCTAGGCTAAACTGCCACTTAACACACTTATCTCACACGTGGAATTCTTGTCCTTTTGTTTACAGATTGTGAACCTGTTGAGTAAGGAGTGATAAAGACTCCTCCGAAATGAGAGAGGGCAAAAGGTGATGGGGCTGATTGAAGATGCCAGGAGTCTAGTTGCTCCATTATTCTTTTCCATCAGCCCGAGATCAGACTGACTGGAAGGAATAATAATTTGGTCAAGATGATCCATTTTATTTTCCTAAAACTCTAGCAGCATTAAATGGGAGAACAATGATTGCCCTTGAATCACAGGCCATAGGAAAAAGGAGAAATGTGGTAGCTTTAAGCTATGACTTTCACTCACCCAGGAATGACTTCGGATAGGCTCATGGCATTTACTGATGCCCCACAATTAAATTAGTTTACTTTTATAGTTCCTTTGTGGAAAACCCCTTTTCTAGATAGAGTATTATTTTTTCTATTTATTAAACTGATTGAAGATAAAATTTGTTAGATTTTTTGAAGTCAATTTCTGCTTGTCAGTGTTATGCCTAAATTTAAAAAAAAAATCTTTCTGATCAGAGAGAGAGAGAGTCTCCACACTTGATGAAACTGTCAGAGAAACAGCCCTTTGACAGGCAGTGTATAGAGTATATATTGAGTCAAACATTCAAGTTTCTGGATGACATTGGTCATTTCTCAGGTGATGATAATTTCAGTTGTCACACTTCCTTGCAGGGAGAAATGAATTTCTCAATAAAATCATGGAGCTGAATTATAGTAACATTAAATATTTTTTTAATGAGAATCACTAACATACCATGATTTTCACTAGATTGTCGCAGGTGCCTTCATTTCTCTCAAGTGGCATTGCAAAAATAAATGTAAGGGAATACTTATCCACAAGCTTGTGTTTTGCTCTCTAGCTGAGTACAATTCACCCCACTACAGTCTAAGATGTGCTTGGAAAGGGCCTTTTCTTATGCATTATTCAGGATCTTCAGTGATTATTTGTTTCTGAGGCATTGAGCACCACACAGCATCTCTGGGATTTGGGCAAGAGGGCAATTCCACTGTACTCCACAAAGCTTTGACAGATGCATCCTGCAATCCCACAGGAGCCCACTGCTCCTGAGATGAGCCTGATACCCAATCTCACACACAGCCCTAATCTCAGCCTGGGATAGAAGAACTACTGGTAATGTGCTAAGTGTGCTAAGAAGGCAGTACTACTAAGTCATCTATTTCCCAAGGTTTTCCCTTTGGAGCTGATTTTGCAGGTTCTGCATAAAAGGTGCGGGAAATGACAAAGGTGGGAATTATGTAGGAAAGCAAGGGATTACCACAAAACAAGTTTTAGAGCAATCATCTTAGAAACGGAATAAAGTAAGACATGACATTTGATACCAAAACAAATATATTGCTATATATGATTGCTTTGATAGAGTACTTGCTGAATAATTTCTGGGTAAGACAAAAGAAGGCAGATTTCATTATTTGTTTAAGTATCAGAGGATTCAATTCTTCTATTATTTTCTTCTTTGAATCTACTAGCTGGATGGAATGACTAGATTGTTTTCAGAATACAAAATTAAAGCAAACCCAGGATGAAATAATACAATTAACATCATTGGGGTACTGTGCAATCTCAGATCTGTCATTTTGTGGTTCCTACAGACAATAGTAGAGTGAGCATTGGACAAGGAGTCAGAAGAATTAGGATCATATATCTAGAACTTGAAGGGAAAGCAGAGCTCAAATAACTCCTTTAAATGATGAAGGAACTGAGTCAAGTCAATAAACATTTATTAATCCCCTACCATGTGCCAGATACTGTGTTAAATCCTAGGGATACAAAAAAAAGATAAAAAAAATTCAAAACAAAAACAGCCTCTGCTCTCAAAGAGTATGCAGTCTAATGGGTGTAGACATCCATACACTAATGTGTGTGTGTGTTCGTCCTTCGTTGCTGAAGAAGATCATGACATCGGAGAAATAATGAGATGACTTGCACTTGACTTTGTTTTTGTTTTTTTTTTTGAGTGAGGGAGGCTGTACAGGTCACCAGACTCACTTCTCCTCCAAAGTCATCTGAATCCAGTGACCAGATATTCATCAGGATGATTGGAGATGATCCAGGATGAGGCAACTGGGGTTAAGTGACTTGCCTAAGGTCATGCAGCTAGTGAGTGTCAAGGGTCTGAGGTAAGATTTGAACTCAGGTGCTCCTGACTCCTGAGTGGTGCTCTATCCACTGCACCACCTAGCTGACTTATACAAATAAATTATACACATAGGATGAATTGGAGATAATTCTATAGGAAAGACACTTGTATTACAAGGGACAGGGAAAGGCTTCTTGCACAAGATGATGTTTTAGCTGGACACTAAAGGAAGGTAGGCAGCTAAGTGGTGCAGTGGATAGAGCATCTTGTCTTAAGTAAGGACGAACAAAGTTCAACTCCATCTTTAGACACTTACTAGTTGCAAGTTTCTTAACCCTGTTTGTCTCAATTTCCTTTATCTTTATCAAGACACCCACAAATTGGGTCATGAAGAGTCACACACGACTGAACATCAACAAAAAGAAAACAGGACGAAGACTGAGATGAAAAGGGAGAGATTAAGGAGGTTAAGTGATTTCCCCAAGGTCATGCAGGGAGCTGTGAGTATTAGAAGTGTATTTGAACAACATAGGTTCTTTGACTTCAGTCACTGATTTTTTTCCTCTGTATTATACTGCCTGCTATTATCAGGCTCATTTTACAGACTCCGAAGAGACTCAGAAAGGCTAAATGGTCTACTAGGAGTCACACAGCTAATATGTATTAGATGGACGAATGAACCCTGGTCTCCCTTGTTGCCAAAACCAGCATTTTTCCGCACTAGCCGCACTTAGTTCTTAAGTGTCTTAAATAGGCAGCAGTATTGAGGGTGTTGTTAGCACTTCTAACCATAATGGGTGGGAAGAAATACCTTCAGTACATCTCAATCTCACAAAAAAATGTTCTTTAGTTATTTACAACCAATAGCGAATGCACAAAACCAGAATTCCCTAAACCACAGAAACAAGAATACCTAAAGATTCTGATTCAAGTATAGAGAAGAAAAAGTTTGTTAGGGAGTGGGAGTGGGACAAGAGGACTGGGAGAAAGTTAATGTCACCTTTCTTTTCTTAACACCTTGAACAAGTATTAGACTCATGACAAAAAGTTGCAAATTAAATTGTGGAGGACAGGAGATTCATACATCCATGTCCACAGAAGCATGCCCCTCTGTCCAACTGTTTCTTTGTTCTATTTTAAAAAATAAAATCTTGATATCTGTTTTTGTTAAATTTCCCCCTGTACCCCTCCCTACCTTAAAGAGAATCATTTAACATAACAAAGTGGGTTTTTTGTTTGTTTTAGGAAAGAGAAAGAAAGAAAGAAAAATAACTGATCAAATATAGAAAAAAAGTCTGCCAATGCAGTGTTTCACAACCATGGACCCCTCTCTTCCTCCATCACATGCATCTCTTCACACATGTAAGAGCAGGTTAATTCTTTTATGTCTACTTTGTAAACGGCTTATACTTGTCTTCTGCAATTTTGCATGATTAAGTTTTGTTAGTTTTGTGGTGGTTCTTTTCACTTATACCATTTTAGTCATTGTGTATATTGTTTTCCTGGTTCTTATAACTTCACTTTGCATCATTTCATTTAAGTCTTTCTATGCTTTTCTGCCTTCAGCATATGTAATGTTTTTTAATAATACAGTAAAATTCCATTGCATTCACATGACACAATGTGTTTAGCAATGATGGGCATCGATTTCACTTCCAGTTATTTGCTACAACAAAGAAAACTGTGGCGCATATGGAGTTTTCTTTTTGTCAATGACCTCCTTGGAGCATTCATTTTGTAGTGTAATCTCTGGATATTTGAGTCACTTTATTTGCACAAGCTGCTTTTCAAAAATGGTTGTACTAATTGACAACTTCACTAAGAATACTTGCTGACCCAACGCCATCAGAAGTAAAACAATATAACTATTTATGATAGCATATATGCTGAAAGCTTTGCTATATGGCTTGCTGGGAAAATAGTCGTTCCCATTTGTAAACATTAAAAAAAGAAAAAAACTCTGGGTTCAGTTAATTCCTATTACCCAGGCTATCATTCCATGTTCTCTTTCCTTGAGCTACTAAGTGGTTGAACATGCCATGACAATGACTTATCCATGGAAACTATTATTGTTTTGAAAACATCTTCTAAAGCAGAGATCTATTTTTCCCCAAATGATGAGAGAGTACAATAACCACTGTCTAGCAACTCTAACTCTGGCTGTCCTATTCCTATTAGTTTCGATAATTCTGACAACTTGATTGAGTGTTTGTATTTTGGGAACTGGGAAATATTGGTTTCTGGATCATTCTGGTTGTTAAAGGGTAAATCATAAGCATTTTATTGTAAGATGTGATAGAGAGGCTGTGTAGTTTAGATGTTAGGGAGTTCCCTCTACTGGTGTTATGATAGATCTGGCCTCATATTATATGTTCATAAAATTTCAGTGCTAGAAGAAGTCACAGAAGGCACCTAAGCCAGCCTTTGTTATTTTATTAATGAGACAACATTAAATTCAGGTTGATTAAATACCTTGCCTAAGGTGGTATAGCTAGTCAGTAGCAGAGCCAGGGTTAGAAATCAATTATCCAAAACCCCAAACTGGTAGCCTCTCCATTGTCCTCTTTGGTCTTATTGAAAATAAAAATGATAATTGGGATACTTGGATGGATCTGGAAGTAGCCTCACCATCAATTGGAGTATTTCTTCCTTCACTGAAGAGTGCGACCCATGAATGTCTTTTTGCCTCTTTTCATCATCTTTTCAACTTTGTCTTCTGATAAACCCACTATAGAAGGTCTACCTCTGATTATCTTCCTATAGATTTCTTGACATTATATGGGTAACTGGCATTTGTGGATTATCTACTGATTATCTCTCTTGCTATATGACTGGTCTATCTCATTTGATATGGCTGCTGCTGCTGCTGAAGAAAAGGAGGAAGAAGAGGAGGAAGAGGACAATTGGCATTTATAGAGCACTTTAAGGTTTGCAGAGTATTTTATATATGTTTGAGCCTCACAACAAATCTGTATGATAGGTGTTATCATATCCCCAAGTCATAGAAGAGGAAACTGAGAATGAGAGAGATGACATGACTTACCCCAGTGTCACACAGCCAGCAAGTGGCTTAGTCAGGATTTGAACTTAGGTCTTCCTTACTCCAAAAACAGTCTATGCACTACTCTATCAGCTACCTATTATTTTCTATACATACATATCTTTGATGGTGATGCTTATGTAGCTTCTTCTGCACAATTCTTTCTTTATCAGTTACATATCATAGCCTCCTCATACATGCCAGACTCTACCTTTTTGTCCCCTTTGAGTTATCTAGAAATTTAGTTCTTCAGAAACTGATACATTTCAGGAAGGACAGAGAGCACACAGCTCAGCCCAGGAAGTATGGAGTGCATGCAGAGAAGCCCAGGAAACAGGGAGCGCTCACAGCACAGCCCAATTTGGCAGGGACAGGATCATCAACAGGTTTCAGGGAGCCACTAGTAGCAGCAGTTCTCAGATTGCTCAACCCACAAAAGTCACAGACAGCTTCAAAGGTCAGTGGGAGGGCTCCTTCACCAAGGAGAGGGAAGTGCAGTCTGGAACTCCACCCCCAGCATCAGCCACTGCAGCAGCAGCTTCCATGTTTGAACCCCATCCCCAAACCACCTAGAGCCCCTGAGGGAGTTGAGCAGCTGATCTGACTCTCAGCCCTGAACTGGGCCCTGACAAAAAACTCAAAAGTCAAGTAACTGGCTGGAAAAATGCCCCCCCAAAGGGAAAAAGAATAAGATAATAGGTTATTTTCTTGGTGAGCAAGTATTGACTGGAAAGTCATGGCATCTGCATCCAAAACCTAAAAAAATTAATATGCAATGGTCTCAGACCATGGAAGGGCTCAAAAAAGAGAGGAGGAGCAAAAATTGGGAAGAGAAATGAGAGTAATGCAAGAAAACCATGAAAAGAGAGTCAAGAGCTTGGTAAAGGAGATGCAAAAAAATGCTGAAGAAATTAACACCTTAAAATATAGACTAACTCAAATGGCAAAAGAGGCTCAAAAGGCCAATGAGGAGAAAAATGCTTTAAGCAAAATTAGCCAAATGGAAAAGGGGGTTAAAAAGTTCACTGAAGAAAATAGTTCCTTAAAAATTAGAATGGAACAGATGGAAGCTAATACTTTATGAGAAACCACAAAATTACAAAACAAAACCAAAAGAATGAAAAAATATATAATGTGAAATATCTCATTGGAAAAACAACTGACCTGGAAAATAGATCCAAGAGAGACAATTTAAAAACTATGGGACTACCTGAAAGTCATGATCAAAAAAAGAGCCTAGACATCATATTTCATGAAATTATCAAGGAAAACTGCCCTGATATTCTAGAACCAGAGGGCAAAATAAATATTGAAAGAATCTACCGATCACCTCCTGACAGAGATCCAGAAAGAGAAACTCCTAGGAAAATTGTACACAAATTTCAGAGTTCCCTGGTCAAGGAGAAATTACTGCAACCAGCTAGAAAGGAACAATGTGAGTATTGTGGAAATACATTCATGATAACACAGAATCTGGCAGCTTCTACATTAGGGGATTGAAGGGCTTGGAATATGATATTCCAGAAGTCAAGGAACTGGGAATAAAACCAAAATCACCTACCCAGGAATACTTCAGGAGAAAATATAGTCATTCAATGATATGGAGGACTTCCAAGCATTCTTGATGAAAAGACAAGACAAAGAAATTTTGACTTTCAAACACAGATCAAGAGAAACATGAAAAGGTAAATAGGAAAGAGAAATGATAAAGGACTTTCTAAAGTTGAGCTGCCTACATTCCTATATGGAAAGACAATATTTGTAACTCTTGAGACTTTTCTCAGTATTTGGGTAGTTGGAAGGATTACACACACACACACACACACACACACACACACACACACTCACACACACACATTATACACATATATATGTATGTATACATGTATGTGTATATACGTATATGCATATGTGTGTATATATATACATATATTATATAGACAGAGCACAAAGTGAGTTGAATAAGAAAAGATGATATCAAATAAATAAAATTAAGGGGTGAGAGAGGAATATATTGGGAGGAGAAAGGGAGAAATGGAATGGGGCAAGTTATCACTTATAAAAGAGGCAAGAATAATCTTATTCAATGGAGGAGAAAAGGGAGGAGGTAAGAGGGAAAAAGTGAAGCTTACTCTCTTCACATCTGGCTTAAAGAAGGAATAAAATGCTCACTCAGTTTGGTATGAAAATCTAGCTTACACTGAAGGATAGGGAAGAAAGGGATAAGTGGGGTGAGGGGGATGATAGAAGGGAGGGTAAATGGGAGAAGGGAGTAATTAGAAGTAAATACTTTATGGGGAGGGACAAAATCAAAAGAGAGAAGAGAATAAATGGGGAGGCAGGATAGGATGGAGGGAAATATAGTTAGTCTTACAGAACATGACTATTATGGAAGTCTTTTGCAAAACTGCACATATATAGCCTATGTTGAATTGCTTGCCTTCTCAGTGGGGATGGGTGGGGAGGGAGGAAGGGAGAGAACTTGGAATTCAAAGTATTAGGAATGAATGTTGAGAAATGTTTTTACATACAACTGGGAAATAAGAAATACAGATAATAAGGTATAGAAATCTCTCTTGCCCTACAAGAAAAGAGAGAAGATGGGGATAAGGAAAGAGAGGGATGTGATAGAAGGGGGGCATTTTGAGGGAAAGGACAATTAAAAGGCAAGGCATTATGGGGTTGTGGAGGGGAGAGATGGGGAGAAAATTTGTCCTCAAAATTTTGTGGAAATGAATGTTGAAAACTAAAAATAAATAAGTAAACATTAAAAAGAAACTCAAACATTAAAGAATACCACAAGGTATTAGAAATGAGAATAAGAATTAAAAAGTCTATCTATCTATCTAGATATATTCTGTGATTAAGTTATTTTACTACATTATGTAACAAACAACTTTTGCATAAATCTTTATTCCAACCCAGAGACAATTTGTCTTGTATGTCTCTACAAAAAGTAAGAGATACAGAAGAGATAGGTCATAGAATATGAAGCCAGCTGTTCTTTTTTCCCTCTTTAACATGTTCTCCCCTCTTATTATACCTATTTTACAGTTGGGGAAACAGAAACACTGAAAGGCTCAGTCACTTGTGCTTCTATAGCTAATAAGCATCAGAGGGAATTTGAACTTCTCATGAATGAATTATTTATCTCTCTTGCCTCCAAGCACAACACTTTTTTTCACTCCTTCACCTTGGCTGATCCTTTTTTCCAAACCAGTGGAAGCTATTCTGTTTTGCATGTTTCTACCATCAAAAAGCAGTACAGAGGAAATGATGGAGGTGATTTGAGATTTGGGGAAGCAATATTTAGAGAGGAGTTTGACCTATTCAGAAGACAAAAACAATCCACAAAAATTCTTTGCTTCTACCTGAGTTCTTGTGATTTTGAAATTATGGAAGTGCGACAAAGAAAGTCAAATTCCATTCCTTCTAACACTGGGATAGGTAAAGGAAAGTTGAAAGTGACAATGGCAATCAGCCCGAATCAATGAAATCAAGTGAGGCAAGCTTGAACTACATCTTGTGACTACTGAATATTAGAGGGGGAAAAATAGTAATAGGGTTTTAAAGAAAAGATATACTTGGTATTGCTTAAGGTTTACCTATCATCTAGTCTGCCAGAGCTCTTCTATACATCCAAAATAATTAGTTAAATTATCTTAACTGACAGAGTTCAGCCAACTGAGTTCACCATCTCCTTCTTCCTCCTTATTTGGTTGGAATTGTGCATTCAAGCCTTTCATTTTGGAGACTCAAATAATGCAGGAAAGATAATATATCAAGTGCTAATCTGGTCAGAGCTACTGTGAATTTATTGTGAAATATTTTATGCCCACCATTTAAGGAGGGTGACCAAGTCAGTTATGTCTCGTTCCCTTCCAGACTACATTTTGGATTTTTTCTACTAAGCGCCCAGTTACCTTTGTCCACACTTCTCCGTGTCCTCCTCAGCTTCCTGGCATATCTTACCCCATTGCAATATATGCTTTTGGAGGGCAGGGATAGTCTTCCTGCTTATATTTGTATTTCCAGTCCTGAGCACAGTCCCTGGTGTATAGTAAGGATTTAATACTAATTGATTGATTGATTGATTGATTGATTGACAAGCAATTCATTCTTTCTCTCCTCAATACTACTTTTCATGTGTAAAATACACATTCTCTCTCCCCCTTTTTCCTTTCGCCTCTCTATCAGACCAGGTCTATGCTCCAGATTTCAAGTGTTGATTCAAACTAAAGTGCTGCACCAATCTTTATGAATATTGACACGTAAAAGACAGTAACTTCATCATAATTATACATTATACATTACTGTGCTTCTTTTGCTCTATGTTATAGCCAACTGGCTTCTCTGTTCCTATATGACAATCCATCTCCCATTTCCTTTGCACTAGGAATTTCTCCTTCCTTCCTTACCTCTGCCTCATAGAATCCTTCACTTTTTTTTTTAACAAAGTTTAGGCAACTCCAATATAAAATTTTACCTCATCTGTTCAAATGCCTTTTCCCTCCCTTCTTTAATTACCTGTTTAGTGATCTAAACAGAATGGTTCCTTCTGACTTACTAATATAGGTTCCCAGGTAGAATCAACCTACAGGTAGAGAGCATGAAATTAGAATAGAATTAAATTTTTCCACTTGTTGAAATGTGTTGAATATGGCAGAAAATGAACTGTATATACAATTTTGCCTTTTGAAGTAGGGTTAACTTTACCTCTTTTTTCTCTGTGTTTCACAAACAGCATTAGAGCGCACCTTCTCTAATATATTCATGCCTCAGAGCTCAGAGTTCTTTCCTCTCATTGGCCCTACTTTTTGTTATTTTTATTACCAATACTCTCTCTCTCTCTCTCTCTCTCTCTCTCTCTCTGTCTCTCTCTTTCTCTCATACACACATATATAGCAGATTCTTTTCTTTACTGTCAGGAGCAATACTACTTTAAACTTCACTTTCAAGTGATTCCTTTCTATTCAGTTTACATGTTTAATTTCTGGATGCTACCTGAACTTTCCTCAATTGAGGAACTCTTTGATTTACAAAGAGGGTCCCTCTTTCAGCAAGTAGGTCTGCTGCTATATGACATGGATGATGAATAAGGAGGGAGAGAAAATCTTTTTTTCTCCTCCAAAAGAAGATCTGGGTTCTATTCTATTGTTGACTCTTTCTTGCACTTACTCAATAAACAGACTAAATAAGAGAGGTGTTCATATTTTGTGAAGGGAGCACCTGAGACTATTGCTAACATAGGTGCCCTATTTATTGCGCTAATGCCTCACTGACTTTGACTATATATCAACTGAGCTAGAGGAGGGATGGGGAGGGGGTGTCAAAATGGCATCTTAAGTATTTGTCATCTGAGAGAGAGAGAGAGAGAGAGAGAGAGAGAGAGAGAGAGAGAGAGAGAGAGAGAGAGAGAGAGAATCAGTCTATATGTTTAAATAGATGTTGACAGCCATTCAAGTCCTAGGCTCACTGGCAATTTGTATCTGCCCTAGTGGGACAGAAATACTAAATAACTGCTATGTTCTCTATGGTTTCTAGAGAATCAAAGATCTTCTGTTCCTCATAACAGTCTCTGTGTGGGGCAGTGTCAACAGCTTGTCAAGGAATATGTGTATTTTTGGTTCTACCCAATAAAGATTAGCTCTGAGCCCCCACCCACTGGCAAAAACCCAACTTTTTTCAAACAGCTATCTAATGTTGTATATTGCTTTTCTCTTCCCTCCCCCTACTTGGGAGTACTCTTCTTACTGTTTCCCACACATGTCATTTTTTCTCTGCTCTCAGACCTTTTGAACTTGCTGTTTCCTTCAATTGGGTGCCTTTAATGAACTCTGTCCTCACTTCTGCCATCTAGAATGTCTTATTTTTTGAAAATTCTGTTCATTTATGACCTTCTATATGAAAACATTCCTGATTCTTCCAGCTACTAGTGCCAAGTAACTACTAAATTTACCTTGTATTTATCTTGTATAAATTTTGGATGTATTTATTTATAAATATATTGGGGTTTTTGGATAAAATGTAAGGCAAGGATGGTTTCATTTGTCTCTGTATCCCAGTGACTAACATAGTGCCTGGCACATAGTAGGCATTTAAAATACTTAATTTACTGATTGATATTCAACTTGCTATATTTCAATGAATGTCAATCTTTTGACCTTGGCAGAAATGATTTGGCCTTCTCAGCAGTAGGCATGAAAGTTGGACACTGGGGACAATATTCATTCAGCATAGAATTGAATTGACCTTAAACAGTATATAATAAGCAGAAAACAGTGCATAATAAGACAATAAAACGTCTATCAAGCAGCTGCAAGTCCATCATACTTCTAAACTCTGGCAGGCCCCCAGACAAATAATTGATCTAGATCCAGGCTCAGTTTACATGCAACTCAATTCTGCCTGTCTTGTCACTGACAGAGAACTCTAACTATAGCTAATTTATCACTGAACTGGATGAGAGAACACAGCAACTGATCCCAGTAAGAAGAAAGCCTACCATGGCTATTGTCATTCTCAGTTTCTTCTAATCTTGACTTTAGCACACCTCTGTCATCTCACTTCCTGTTACCTGTCCCCATTCAAATCTCTGGTAGTGAAGTGGGGGGGGGCAGACAATTAGAATTTCAAGCTTAAATTCCCATTCAGGATGTGAAATGCAATAGAGACTTCCTTCTGCATCAAAAAATTGAAGCATCACAATGAATGTTTGCTTAATTGACTCCTCTATGCAATGAATTCTTCTGCTCTTGTGTTTTGTTAAATCTGGTTTCCTTTTGACTGACTGCCTAAGACGTTGTTATAAACGTTGCCTTACCCTGAGATTTAGTCTCCTCAGAATATCTAACCAATCTTCATCATGTCCTTCTTATTTCCTTACATGCTCTTCTGCTCATTCTATTTGTTCTAGCCAGCAAAGTAAAGCCACATTCATTCCCTTTAGAGCCCTTTACATTCTCCATAGTCCATAGTTGCCTTCATGTTTTCTTTATACCAAGGACAGCCATTAACTCCAGATAACCTCCTTCTCCTCACTGAGAATTTCTCATGCATTAATTCTTATCCCAACAAAGTCACGGGAGGGCTCCTCACTTCCAAGTCATGTTTTGCAATGTCAGTGTCACAAAAAATAAATACATTAAATATTTTGTGCACAGCACAGCACAAAGCATGATCGCTTCATGCATCTAGCTTAAAACATATACAGGAAAGAGAAACAAATTAGAAACCAAGACTAATTCAAGAAATTTAATCCCACAAATCCCTATGAAACACTTCCCCAGTGAGGGATACCATGCTAGATGCTAAGGTGGACACATAGGTTGAGATAGTGCTTGCCCTTGTTCAGTGTTTTTGTTTGTTTTTGGCAAAGATACTAGAGGAGTTTGCCATTTCCTTCTCCAGTTCATTTTACAGATGAGAAAACTGAGGCTTGCAAACAAGGTTAAATGATTTGCCCAAGGTCACATAATTAGTAAGTGTCTGAGGATAGATTTGAAATCAGGAAGATGAGTTTTCTGACTCCAGGCTGGGCACTCTATCCACTGTGTTACCTAACTACCACTTGTATGTTTGCTGTTGAAGTTTTTCAGTCAGATTTCACTCTTCATGACTCCTTTTGGAGTTTTCTTGGCAAAGATACTGGAGAGGTTTGCCATTTCCTTCTTTAGCTCATTTTACCAGTTAAGAACTGAGACAAATAGGGTCATGTGGTTTGTCCAGGTTCACACAACTAATGTCTGAGGCTGGATTTGAACTTAGGTCTTCCTGACTGTAGGACAAGCCTTTTGTCCTATTGTATCATCTTACACTTACAACTTTTTATATCCTAGTGGGGTTGGGGTATAAAACATATACATATATAACTGTACTACTAAGTAGAGGGAGAAGCTATATAAAAGGATCAGATAAAGTATTATGAGACTTCACAAGATGGAATAATAACCCATATATTATAGTACAAAGAGCAAGGGTCATGGAGTCAGAGAGGCAATGTAGTCTAGGGGAAAGAACTACATTCAAATCTTACCTTTGTCACATTTCCTGAGTGACTTTGGGAAAATCATCTCAATTTCTCTCTACCTCAGTTTTCTCATCCATAAAATGAGAGGGTTAGACTGGATGGTCTTAAATATTCTTTCTTGTTTTAAATCTATGATTTTGTGAACTATGTTTTCCCAGTTTTGCTACCCACATGAACTTCAGTAAATTACTTAGTCTTTTTGAATCTCATTTCCTTCTCTATAAAATAATTAGAGTTGGACTCACCAGCTGGTCTCCAAATTTTTTTATTACTTTAATATTCTATGACCCTTTAACTTGCAAAATTGCATGAATTCTGAGCTAGACCTGACTCAGACCAAGCTACTGGTAGTTTAGGTTCAGTATGGGACCAAAATGAGACTCCCCTACTTCATTTATCAGTTAAGAAAAAAAAATTTACTTAGGCCAGGGCTGGGGAACCTGTGGCATCAAGGTCACATGTGAACCTCTCTAAGTCCTCAAGTGAGGCCCTTGAACTTAATCCAAACTTTACAGTACAAATCCTTTTATTAAGTCTTAGGTCACAGCAGGAGAAAGGTTAGGTATTGAGGTCAACTTCAGTTGATTTAGTTTCATGAAGCTTCCTTGCTTGATTTATCAATTATAATCCACCAGCCAATGATATGAATGTCTGTAGAGTCCTTTGTAGTTGCTTTATACTCCCACAGTGAGGATATATATATATATATATATATATATATATATATATATATATACATATATATATATATATATATATATATTATAGACCCCTAATTCAACCAATCTCTAGGAAAGTCCTGTTACCTTTTAAGGTAAAACTTGCATAACTTGTATGGAGGGAGGATTGTTTTTTTTGTTTGTTTGTTTGGTTTTGTTTTGTTTTTTAACCACATCATGGTTGTATCTTTTGAAATCTAACATCAATAAATAAAGTTATTAATCTCAAAAATATATGAGGTCCTTTCTGCTTCTTAATCTCATGACCTTCTATGTTGTAGATATGTAATAGGAAAGAAATTTCAGGATTGTGGTCCTAGTGTACAGACTTTTCCATACTAGATGAAAATTCCAGTAATGACTGCTCAGTGTCTCTGTTAGCATTACTTTTAGATAACAGTCTATTTCCCCCATACCCTGCAAAGAATATAACTGCTCTTAATGTTAATCACTCATTAGTGTCATGGAAGAAATCAACCAGACACAATTTTTTAACCTTCACATGGTCTTTGGAGCCCCAACCTGGAAGCAGCTGATATTTCTCCCTCTTTTCCATTTTTCACCCTTCCTTTAGCAGTTATCATCCTTGGCTCTTTCTCTTTACTTGCAATGATAGGGGGGAGTTGGTAATTTTTTTTTTTTCAGAAGAGATGCCAGCATCATTCTCCACAAAGTTCTCTGTGGAAAACCAAAGTGTGCTACAAGTAGCACAGAGCCCTAATCAGATTCACTCCAAAATCAGCTAATTCAAGATAATAGTTGAACTCCTTCCAAAAACCAAGGCTTCCCAAGTGAGAGCTCAAAGGGAATCTTTGCCACGGTGGATTCTCGAAGCATTGCTATAAAGCTACCTAATTAATAAAGTAATGTACAGTAATTTGGAATAAAATATGCATGGTAATTTAAATCCCCTAGAAAAAAAATCAATTTGTTCTGTCTAAACTTTGCCTTGGATTCCCCTTTATTAATTCAAATGTAGAGCACAGTGACCTTAAGTAGTAAAAATTCTTCAGGCATGCCTTCACTGAAGCATGATGCGTTTCTGGATTTCTATGTCCTTTTCTAAGAAATTTTTTAAATTCTCTAATCTGGGAACATTTCTCATGCAGCCTTCTTTGTTATCTGTAGATCTTAGAAAATGACCATTAAGAAATTAACGTAATTTTTCAAAACAAAACTAGCCAGGGGCAGCTGAAGATTGCTTCTCTGTTTAGCTAATCAATAAATGGATTAAAAACATGGGGATGGGGCTTAAAAAAGCTGGATAATGAATTCTTCATGCTTTTTTTTCTGGAAAAAAATCTCTAATGAGGCTGTCCTGTATAGTATTTCTCTATATTCTCTATACCCCAATCATTAATCAAGGTGATAAGGATATAATTCAAATAATTCTAAGAGATAACTAGCCTTTACTCTTTAAACAGATACTTTTTTCATCCGAGTCCTCTTTAAAATCCTGTGAATAAAGTTAATTGTTCCATATATGATTCGAGATCATAAAGTAAAATGATTTCTGGCTTATAGTTTTTCATCCATATTTAGTGAGATAGATTATAGCCACAAGGGGGCCCTCAATTCTTTCCAAACACTCGATCAGGAAGCAAATGCCTTTCTGGGAATTGATCTCCACGAATCAATATTACCTAGTAATGAAAATAACAGTGACAGGCTGCAGACTTTTGCCAACTTCAGTTCATTCTCAAAGTTCCTACCATTTAGTTACTGTAGGTCAATGTTGGAATAGGTTGCACTCCTGGTATCTTGTAACTTCTAGAACCTTAAAAAAAAAAGCTCATGCCCAAGACTACCAATTTTATCAGGAGTATAATTAGAATTTGAAACATGATGTTGCTAACTATTGAATACAGTGACCTTTTTTTAGAATTAGATATGCCCTGTTTTCACTGCCACCACCAAGAGCTATGGAACCAAGAGGACAGAGAGAGAAAACAAGGTGACCTCTTTCCCCAAAGCAAAGTAGAATGCATTAAGGCCATTATTCTGTAGGCATTCAGCTCATTCTGAGGTCTCATCCGTGCTGATGATGTTTACCATCTGTACCATGCCATGCATTCGAAAGTTGAGTACTTATTTTAATTTTATATTAAAATCCAGAGACACAGACAGAATTTGGCTTAATACCAATGCAGAAAAGGGAGCTTCGGCAAATATGAGTCAATGTGGAAACATGCCTTTTGCAAAGCAACAAAAGAAAGGGGTTCACCAGCCCTTTTTTCTATCCCTGGGAAATTAAGGAGAAAGTCTAAGAATCTTTCTTGCAAAGGTGGCATGAGGGTTAAAAATTCATCATTTATATTTTCTTGAAATACTGTCAGAATCAGGAATGAACTTGTAGATTCAGAAAGCCTTCTTCCTTCAGTTGAAGGTGGTTTCACAGTTGGCTATAGCAG
This sequence comes from Bettongia penicillata ogilbyi, assembly GCA_023548195.1. NCBI lineage: Eukaryota > Metazoa > Chordata > Mammalia > Diprotodontia > Potoroidae > Bettongia > Bettongia penicillata. Next base: position 568,452 of record JAJHZJ010000599.1, read on the forward strand.
ATCTCAAAGAAACACAAAAAAAAACAAACAAACTTGGCAATGGATTCTCTGTTGCAGGAGTACTAAAAGCTTACTTCTTAGAAAGGTAGGGATGTCATTCTAGGTAAATAACTCACTGATTGAAGGAGCTCAGAATTCTACTGTGGACACCAGCAATGCCAAAGGCATATGATACCAAAGATCATCACAGCATCTTTGACCTTCTTCCCATTCTCCTCTCTCACAGTAGTCCAGGCCTCTACTACCCCTCTTCCAGACTATAGTAATAACTTACTAAGTTTACTTTCCAGACCTCTTGCATTTTATTGTCCTTCATGAATTTGTTGAACCAGCTCATTTGTTTTTCTGCATATAAAACCTGCCTTCTTTCACCTTCATATCTTCCCCCTGCCTTCTCCATGCCTGATACGTCCCCTTCCTTAGATTATTTAATTCTCTCTAAATTTACATCATGGGCTACTTCCTACTCCAAGCCTGATTTGATCCCCCACAAATGCCACTGCCCTTTACCCTGGAAATTGTTTGTATATATTTTTCATTTTTACTTATTTTTATAGGTATATATTGAGATGTATATTTTTCTTTTTTACTTATTTATGTCCATGGTGTTTCTCCCCACAGAATGTATAAGCTCTTTGAGGGTAGAGGTTGTTTTTTGTAAGTGTGGGGTCAAAATCAGCCCACTCCATTTTAACTCTGTTATCTTGATCAAGCAAATAAAAGATCTTAGACAAAATGCAAAAATTTCTTAAAACTAAAATGATTTGCACAAACTTTGAATTCAAATAGGCTTGAACTTGGCCATGCCCCAGAGACCATCTATAAATTATTAAGCATATGGGGAAGGGGAAGGAATTCCAGAAACTGTTTTAAGTACAGGGTTTTAGCTGAATTCTCTGATAAAGAGCTGCTTGAGAGAGGGAAGAGGAGAAACCTCAGCTTCAGCCTTGGTTAGGTCTCCTTCCCTCCCATTCCTCTCCGCTACCCCTCAGCTTTGACCAGAGGAGGACTTTCAACAGCCAAGAGAGGATATTGGAGAGTGAATCTTTCAGTTGCTGCCCTAGCATCAGATTCCCAAGACAGTTGTAACTCCCATCCTAAATAACACCCTTGGGTGAGGTGCCAACAACGTATTCATCATTGAGAGGTAAGGAAAACCTGGAATTATAACTCTACAAGAAGCCCAGTGAAGAGACTATGTCATGCCTAAGAGGATCTTCTTGAGCATCCCTCAAATGGGAGAAATCAGCATCAGTAAGTTACCCATTTACCACATATATTCTCTAAACCTGAAGCCCACTTGCCCCTAGACTCTATATGTACTTTTAAGAGAATATGCCACAGACTTTTAGGGGAATGTTTTGAATAAACTGTTCCTATTTTCTACCTCAGTCAATATCCTTTTCTTAAAAGCTACTTAAGACTTAATGAGTAAATTATTCTCAGCTGATAATCTTGGTGGGACAAAAAACCATTGGGGAGGGGGGCAAGCCAATGGCATTAGAGTATCACTCCTGCCCCTTCATGGGTACTTTTGAGATGAGGATCAAACTCATCTTTCAGAGTGGGAGTTAGAAAACTTCAGCATATGTACTGGCTACATTTTGTCTGTGTCCCCCCATCAGCTAACACATTTTTTTGACATATTAATGAGTACTAAATATAACACATTTTGAATGAATGAATGAATTGAATTGAATAAGCAATGACGCATGATGGAAAGAGTTGAAGATCTGGGACAAAAAGTCCTAAAATAGAAACCTGGGATGTCCAGTAGAAATTCCTTGAGAGTAAAGAACTATGACAATTTTATTTCTTTATTTTCAGCACCCAGTTCAGTGTTTTGCCCAAAGTAGGTGCTTAATAAGTTGTTCCTTCTTAATACATCCATTTTAGTCTAAAATATATGAATTAATCTATACTTGTGTAACAGTAGCTTATATCTAACCTGTTTCATATACTGGAGCAATAGATTATAGACTTTTTATTTGGGCAAAGTTAAATTTTCTTCTTATTTTTTTCTATATTTCATGATAGCAGAGCATTTCCCTTCATTTTAGTATGCATATTATAATATTTGGGAAACAAATTCACAGTCATCTTGTCCACACCCAGTTTTTTAAGTTTTGTGATCCTATACTAGTTGAGAATGTTGTAGATGAGATTCTTGGATTTGTATGGATGGGGTCACCTGACCTCTGAGGTTCTGTCAGACTGCTATAGTCCTCTCTTATTTCTTTTTGTATGTTTTAATTATATGTCCTCTCAACTTTTCTTTTCATAGATCTTCCATTTTCCTTCTATTCCTCTTCCAGGGGCTTGTATTAACATTGCAGGAGGACCATAAGTATCCTTTCAAATTCATTAGTAACTCTTAGAATTCTGGCCTTGATCAGAGTTGTTGCTGAATCATTTCAGTTGTGTCCAACTCTCTGAGACCCCTTTTGAGGTTTTCTTGGCAAAGATACTGGAGTGGTTTGCTATTTCCTTCTCCAGCTCATTTTATAGATGAAGAAACTGAGGCAAGCGGGGATAAGTGATTTGCTCAGGGTCACACAGCTGGGAAGAATCTGAGGCTGGGTGTGAACTGAAGTCTTCCTGCCTCCAGGTCCAGCACTCTATCCACCGTGCCACATAGCTGAGTTACCCCTTGATTATATTTCAGTCCTGGAATTGAAATGGGTGGGGTCTTGGTTCCATGCCATGTTTGACTTGCAAGGAAATGAATTCAGCTGCTGCATCTACCTACCATCTAAACTGTACTTTAAGGGGTGTAGAGATTTACATATATGATCTCATATTTTCTCATTTGATCTTCATAATAGTCCTGTGAGGTAACTATTATTATTGTCTCCATTATACAATGAGGAAACTAAGGATTAGAGATGTTGAATTCCTTGCCTAGGGTCACATAGCTGTCAAGTTTATGAGACAGAATTTGAAATCAGGTCTTCCTGACTCTAAGTTCAGCACTCTTACCCACTATGTCATCTAACTGTTAACTTTGGTTGGGATTCCCTAAATTAGAATCATCAAACAGAGGAGGGAGGGTGATCTAGTCCAACAGTTAATTTTACAAATGAGAAAACTGAGGTCCATAAGACATTGAGTGATCTACACAAATTCACAGAACTCATGAGCCAAAACTAGAGCTAAGAACCCAAGTCACCTCACTACTAGTACAGAGTTCTTCCTAATTTTCCCCATTACCTGTTCATCCTTTCATAGCAGTAGGAACAGGATCAAGATAGCTTAATTCTGTTCAGATTTGGAGGCAGGTTTGACAGATTCAACTCTGATCGCATTCATGTTTCCACCTATCATTTCAAGTCTTAGATTTAATATCTAGGCAATAACATTTCCAATGATGCTGTGAGGCTAACAAAGTCATAGTAGAAATTCTTGAATAAACTCAATTTTCTAATTTCTTTAAAATCATGTCCCCTTCCCCTTATTTAGTTATAGCAAGGATATTGGACTAAGGGGTAGGAAGGAGGGTATAGGCCAGAAATATAAGTTGGAATCATAACTGAAATTTATTAATAACTTAGAAAAGTCATGTCTTCTTTAAAGTCTCAGTTTCATTAGCTGTCTGGTGGTAATAATAGCACTCTTCAACATACTTGTCACATGGAAATTTCGTGCTATATTATATGCGTTCTTACACTGCATTCAAGTGGAATTTCTTGCTCACTCTCCACTACTGAGTGAGACGTGAATTTTAATAAGAATACTGAGATATCAGGTGGTACTAAAGGGTACTTTGGTTAGAGGGAAGGGTGGAAATTAGGGATAAGTAATGAAGGCTGGCTTCACCTAGAAATTAGGTGAAGTGACAGTTTATACGTTATGTGTTGGAACATGCTTGTGTACATTCAGTAATAAAATGATACAATGCATTCTATTTATTTAATACTGGGTATCACTTGGCAAATACCATTACAGTTTCTAATTCAATTTTCTCAAATGTGTTATGTTTTTATAGATGTTGGTGTGCATCATTTAATCTCTCAATATACCTCACATATCAATCATCTAAATTGTTTTGGTCATGTATTCAATGAGATAACTTTTAAATCCACCCCCCTCATGAAGAAATAAATAGTAACTCTGTTATTTACAAAACAAGTGATCACAAGACTTGATTCACTCATTTTTTCTGTATCATTTGTGTTAGACTACTGCCTGGATGGACATGGGGATCTAATATGCCACTTCCAGTTCTTATAATTCAGAGAGAACAAATATATCCATATCAAAAACATACAGCATACAAAATAAGCTTGAGAAAATGAAACTGATGATTCAGACTTAGCATAAAACCTAGAAGGGCAACAAGGTAATGGTGCCCCATATAAAGTAATATTACTGTCCTCAGACATTCACTGAATACCTAAAGCAGATAAAAATGACCTTGTTCATTATCTAAGTTTATTCCAAAATCAAACTAAATTTCTAGACAAAAAGGTCAACTCCCCTGCAAGACACCATTTTTCCCCCAAATATGAAATGACAGGTAAGAAGAATTAAGATTGAGAAGTAATCCTGGTATGTTGGTGAGAATATGAAGCAATTGCTCTTTTCCTGGGATTATTGCATTTAGGGTATGACTTGAAATTCTGTTTTATTTGTGAAAAGGAGAGCAGGGACAGGGAAACAAACGAGAACTTACGCTGAAATATGCTGACCTAAAAGGAGTGAACTTACTGAAGAATGCAAAATGTGGCAAGTCAACCACAAGTTAATGCAATAAATGGTTGTGTGTGTGTGTGTGTCTGTCTGTCTGTCTGCCTATAGTTAGACATTTTCCCAGGGATATTGATCAGAAAATGTATAGGTTTTCTTTATCTGAAAAATCTTCTCAAAAATCAAAGGGGATTATTTGTGGGTCCCCCCCCTCAAAAAAAGAAACTTCCCAAACAGGAAGATTTTGAAGGATAGTAGAAAGAAGTCAAAAGAGTTGCATTAAAACTCATTTATAATGTAACCAAAATATTTTGCCCATCTTTAAGAATACAATTTTATTTTCTTGAAAACATAAAATTATGACTCCCCTGAAAATGATAGATGATAGACAAAATATATAGGTACATTTGAAATCATCACCAGAAAGCTATATAGAGTATACCACGTTTTGTAAGTGACACCCGCCCCCCCACAAGGAACAGTTCACCTGTCAGATCTATGGAGAAGGGAAGAATTTATGACCAAAAACGAGATAGAGAACATTATGAAGTGCAAAACTGTTTATTTTGATTACGTTAAATTAAAAAGATTTTGCACAAACAAAGCCAATGAAATCAAGATTAGAGGGAAATTAGGAATCTTGGAAACAATTGTTACAAACAATGTCTCTGGTAAAGGCCTCATTTCTAAAATATATAGAGAACTGAGTCAAATATGTAAAAATGCAAGTCATTCCCCAATTGATAAATGGTCAAAGCATATGAATAGGCAGTTTTCAGATGAAGAAATTAAAGATATCTATAGTCACATAAAAGTACTCTAAATCACTTTTGATGAGAGAAATACAAATAAAATACAGAATACAAATACAAGTACAGTAATACAAATTTGAGGTGCCACATCACACCTACTAGATTGGCTAATATTACAAAAAAGGAAAATTATAAATGTTGGAAAAGATGTGGGAAAATTGAAACACTAATGCATTGGTAAGTTGTGAACTGATCCAACCATTCTGGAAGGCACTTTGAAACTATGCCCAAAGGTCTATTAGGTCTGATTTCAAAAGAGATCATAAAAAAGGCAAAGGACTCACAGGTACAAAAATGCTTATAGCAGCTTTTTTTTTGTGGTGGCCATAATTGAAAATTGAGGGGATGCCCATCAATTGAACAAGTTGTGGTATATGAATATAATGGAATACTACTGTGCTATAAAGAAATAATGAAAAAGTAGGTTTTGGGAAAGCCTGGAATGACTTACATGAACTGGGCTGAAAGAAGTGAGCAGAACCAGGAGAATATTTTATACAGTAACAGCCACATTGTGTGATGATCAACTGATTGAATTAACTTTCTCCTCAAAACAATGATACAAGACAGTTTTAAAGAACTCATGATAGAAAATGCTGTCTGCATCCAGAGAAAGAACTATGGAGTCTGAATGCAGATCAAAGCATACTATTTTTTTCTCTCTTTTTTATTTCTCATGGTTTTTCCCTTTTGTTCTGATTCTTCTTTCACAAAATGACTAATCTGGAAATATGTTTAATATATACATATATAGCCTATATCAGATTGCTTGCTGCCATGGGAAGGGAAGGAAGGGAGAAAAAATTTGGAACTCAGAATCTTAAAAAAGTGAATGTCAGAAGATAATTTACATGAAATTGGAAAATAACAAAATACTATTAAGTGTGTGGAAAGAAAGTGACCTCCTCTAAACTTCCCTTCCCAACATTGTCTTGTTATTCAGAATAGTACTTGCATAGTCTACATATACTTCTAAAAGGTATGAATTGTGTTAAGTGATATACACAATACATTTTTAATAACCAATATGTAGGAAACAGAGAAATAAATGTAATTCTTACTAAGAAGTTTAAGAACAGCTATTCTAAAAATGACAGTGAAAACAGAGACCTGCACATGAAATTGGTATGAATTAAATACTATTGCAGTGAAGACCCCTGGAATGAAATCTTATAATAAGCTAAGTGTTTTTCAAGGACCCTCCCCCCAAATACTTATATAGTCTACCCTGAAGGACTGTTTAGGAAAGCACTTTGTAAAACTGAAGGTGCCTTAACAATATTAGTTGTGGTTGCTATTATTTTAGGAGCCTATCAGTTTCCCAAAGCACAAAGTAAATAACCTGAACTGTATTCTAGGTGATAATTATTTTTCTTTGATGAATTTTCATGGACCTGCAATCTCTAAATAACCAGCCAAAGTCACATGACACTTGTTAAGTAGAAAAGAAGAGTTGTTGATTCCTCTCCAATTCACAGAAAATTTAGGCACAGGTCTCAAATTATATAGTGAATGGCAAACTCTGGTATAATTGATAATATATGTTTATAGGTCTAACGGTTAAAGTTGTGTGTATGGGTGAAGGTACCACCTTACTCTGAGCCAACAACACACTGAAGATTCATTTTCTTTACAGCCAGGGGGTAAGTAACACATGTTTTCATTTTTGCTGTTATTTTTACACAATAAAAACCATTATTTTACCTCATTAAAGAGAAAGTGAATCTCACTGTCTAGGGGCCTGCTGTTCTTTCATACAGAACAACTTGTTTCCTTCTTACTTAAATGAAAAAGACTTAGTGGAGTTGCAAGGTCTTTATAGAATTTATGTCAGAAGGTCTCCTATTATTATCAAGTGCATTGTTCATAGTATAGAAGCCCATAATTGATTCTGCAAGAAAAAAAATAGTATTGAAATTTCTTATTTTTCAGTAACATAAGATGTTGGCAAATTAGACAAAACTCTTCTGATAATATGATTTCTATTGACAATTTCTTTAAAGAGAAGGCAATATTCCTCATTGTTTAAACACATTCATGTACACATATATGCATGCATGTGTCCTTGTGGCATAAATGAAAAAAAAATGAAAACTACCTTTACCCTGACCCTTTCTGTAACACTTAATTCAAACTGGAAATCTATTGTCATTTTTCTGAGATATACTAATTAAAGATATACTAAATAAGAATGTAAAGAGGCACCTCATCTATCAAATATCATTCATGAAGGGCAGAGTCACAGAATGACTGAGTTGTGAATGAATTTTGAAATCATTTATTCCAGCTTCATAATTTTACACAAGAGAAAACTGAGGTCCAGCTCGTTGATTAGTCATTTTTCAGTTGTGTGAACAATTCCTTGTAATACCTTTTGAGACATTCTTGACACAGATACTTGGAGTGATTTGCCATTTCATTCTCCAGCTCATTTTATGGATGAGGAAACTCATCCATAAACAGGCAAACAGGACTAAGTGACTTGCCCAGGGTCACGGAACTAGTTAAGTGTCTGAGGCCAGATTTGAACTCTGGAAGAGGAGTCTTCCTGACTCCAGGCCCTCTATCCTCTGTGCTACCTAGCTGCTCAGAGGTCCAGTAAGGTACAGTAACTTGTTCAAGGTCTCCTTGCCCTGTTGCCTAAACAGAGTTTTCTAAATTCCTTTTAACTCCAATTTCTCTTTTATTTTTCCAAATAAATGCATTTCACAGACAAAGGAAACTCATCTCTTTAAGTTCCAACATATTTTTATTTTGATTCCTTTTGATAAAACATTGCCTCAAGCATAATATTTATTTTCAAGATATTGATAGACCTTGGGAATGTCAATTAACTTCTCTTGGCCTCAGGTTACTCATTTTAAAAATGAAAACAGTATTAAATAGCCTCTGAATTCTCTACCATTTCTATATCCATGTTTCTGTAATATTAAAGAGAATATACAAAATATATGAACTTTTTTGATGACATTCATTATTATTAACATTCATCATTATATTCAGGAGCTATTGAGAAGGAATGTTTACTCTTATAGTGACTGACCCTATCTGGCTATGTCAAAGGAATAGAAAATAGAAAAAAAAAAACCTCATATGTTTTAATGGTTCTTATATTTCTTCCCTTTGTTGTCATTGCTATCAATGTGTTCTACTGTTTCTAATTCTTATTTTATAGAAAATCATCTGAACGAACAGTGTTTCCTACTAACTAATGTACGTGGATTTTATTTATGAGAACTCATTATTCCTCACAAGATCTTTGTCTCTGAATTCTGAGAATATAGGAGGAAGACTTGCATTTTTGTCCCAACTATAGCATTTATAAACTGTATGACATTCAAAAAATTAACCTCAACTACGTAGTTTCTTCACTTGAAAAGTGGGCAAAATAATGCTCGTTGTATCAACCCCATAGAGTTATTGAGTATTAGCTAGATAAAAGGCTTTGTCACTGTGAAAGACACAGAGAATTATTGTTACTGTTATTAAATTTCTTGGTAAGTGTTGTTAACTGTAATTGTAAACTAAATAGTACCTTTATTTCTAATTTAATTAAAAGAACTAATTCATTAATTATATCTTGGTAAGTGATAAAGCCCCTGGGAAAATCAGGATGCATTTCCTGGATAAAGTTGAAGTTTGAATATGAAAATTGTTCACTATCTCTCTTGCTTAAGATGGTGCTAAATTTGGAAGACAAGATGGAAAAAAAAACATAAAAACCAAACCAAGACAAAAAAACCCATAAACTTACAGAAAAGACCCAAACATTAATAAGTATGGACTTTTTATTCCTAAAATGTATCTCAAATTCATAGCCTGAATATTCTCTGGAGTAGTTTAAATCAACTGAAACATAATTCATAGTTAGGAAGCAGCATGTTAGAATTGTATCTTAATAAATATTTTATTACAAGGCTTCACTTAAAAGCAATGAGAACATTATCACAGTGCTAACAAGAACCACAATTCGAATGTGATGAGCATAAAGTAAAGCATCAAAAACTTTCCTGATTTCTAATTCAATAGCTCGAGTATTGAGAAATCTTTATCATTATGCTATATACAAAAAAAAAGTCAGATCATACTGCTACTTTTTCTCAGTCCCTCATCAAATCATTCAAAGACTACTGCAATAATTTCCTAGCTAGTCATACTACATGTAGGTTTCCCTCTCTTACAAATCCTTCTTATAGTTACTAATTTTTTTTAAAAATTGTGGACCAACTAATCAACTTTTATTTTGATGCTATGTTCTTCATATATAGAGAACTTCCACTGATATAATAGCCTCTATCAATTCAAATCATCACGTACTGTGCAATTTAGATTCTTAGAGAGGTTCCTAGAGCTGCTGTTCGTCTTTCAATCTCAAAAGACAACATAGCATTGGAGAGGTGATGCCATGATATGCAAATTGTGTTCATCCATTGTTGCTGAAGAAGACCATGCCATCAGAAAAATGATGACATGACTTGCACTTGACTTTGTTTCAAGGGAGCAAGGGCTGTACAGGTCACCAACCTAACTTCTCCTCCAGAGTCATCTGAATCCAGTGACCAGATATTCATCAGGATGAATGAAGATGGTCCAGGATGCGGTGGGGGACCTTGACCTTTTCAGATATTCTCTTAGAGGGAGGCAATACCCATTGAGTGAATAGGCCTCTTTAAGAAGTAGGTATGTGGGTATGTAAGAAAGTGGGTAAAAGATGTTCAATAAGGATGTGAATTTTGGACACTTCCAGTTAATTCCTTTCCTGATATGCAAGTGAATTGGATTTAACTGAGGAAAGGCTGCGCAAAATCACCATTTTCACCTCCAGAGCCATCTGGGCACAGTGACCAGATATAGATCAAGAATACTGGAGATGGCCCAAGATGCAGTGAGGAAACTTGGCTCTTTCAAGCTAAGGTCCTAAACAGGTCTCAGTTTGACTGAGGCAAAGTCTATTCAGTAATTAAAGGCTTAATGAGAAATGAGGCAAAGAATGTCCTCTTTAAAAAAATAAATAGATCTGGAAGGGGAAGACCCTCAGGGTTTCTCACCAAAACAGAGTCTTTAAGAGAAACAGAAAAAAAATTCAGAGGGAAGGAAGGGAGGAAAGTAAGGAGGGAGGGATGGACAGAAGGCGATAAGAAGGGGAGAAAAAAGAAAGGAAGGAAGGAAGGAAGGAAGGAAGGAAGGAAGGAAGGAAGGAAGGAAGGAAGGAAGGAAGGAAGGAAGGAAGGAAGGAAGGAAGGAAGGAGGGAGGGAGGGAGAAAGAAGGAGAGAAAGAAGTGGGAGAGAAAAGGAGAGAAAGAGGGAGAAAGAGAGAGTAATTAAAGGCTTTCAGATTTCATAATTAAGAAATCATTGGTAACTTTGGAAAGAGCAATTTCATCTGAGTGATGAGATCAAAATATTGATTTCAGTAAGCCAAAGAGCAGACAGTCCCCTCCCCCAGGAAGTTTGGTCCAGTGGACAGCTCCTTTTCCACTCACAGAGATTGCTTTTGTCTTTTGTATTCAAGGACCATGACATTAGGAAGGTAATGCCATGACATGCAAGTGAATGAATGAGCACTGACAGGTTAAGTGACTTGTCCAGGATGACAATCTACATATTTCAGAGACAGAACTTGAAGCAAGATCTTTTTTTATCTGAAAGGTTATCATTCTATCTTATATTCCATTGCCTCTCTTTGTTACCAGAGCAATCTTTCTAAATAATGGTTTCCATATTATCACTTTCTTGCTTGACAATTTACTAGCTCCCAACTTCCTACAGAATACAATCCAAAATCCTTAGCTTGGTAATCAAGGTCCACCATAATCTTCCAGCCTATATTGTGAGTCTACTAACAAGAACTTTCCTTTATATGTTCTGTAATCCCTTTCCCTAATTTTGTTAGTTTTTTGTTAATATGAACAATGTATCTCCTGAAGTGGTCCCATTACTTGAAACCCACAGTGGGTTGATTACACTGGGGGAGAGTCAGGGGGACCATTTGCCATTGCACATAATTATAAGTTCAAATGATGTAATGTTAAGGGAATTTGAAGATCTTTCCTACCCCTTAATAGGCCCATGTAACCTGCTTTGAGCTTTGGCATAGCCCACGCCTTAAGTCACATGAAGTCCATGGTGGGAGGAGCTTGCCAAATGGGTAGAGCAAGAAGGATAGAGCAGGAAGAGAGAGTGAGGCAGAGCTGAAGCAGAGCAGCTAGCATGAGTTGAGAGACGGAGTGATTTTGCCTAAGGGTGCTTGTTTGTGGGGAGGATTGATGGAGGGAAACTTTAAGGATGGAGGGGGATCCCTGCATTAATAATGTGTATAAATTTCTTTGTCACTATGTTAGATTTGACTTTCTGGTGTTGAATAAATGCCTTGATTTTTGTCTTTGAGGAAGTGAGTTTATATTTTATGAATTTATGGTGGAAATATGCATGTATATCCATAGTGGCTGTAGTGGGTATCACATTGACATGACAAATGGCAATGAAGATGAAATATAAAATCTCTGCTTGGAGACAGGAAGTCTCTAGGGAAAGAAATAGGTATCCTGGTATGGGAGGATTTACCTCCCTGGCCAGTGGTCTAAAAGATCAGGACTTTGTGAAAACTGGGAACCAAGGCTACAGAAGGGAGAATCCAGAGATGAAAGATGCTTGCAAGGAATACCAATAGAATCAGGGAAAGAAATTGATGAGATATGTAGAAGAGAATGAGCATTGTTAAAAAGCTATTGTATTATATGTAAAAACAGAGAAAAATTGCTGAAGGAAAAGGTTCAGATGAAAAAAGAGTTAGCTGATTTTCAGGAGAAGTTTCTATGCTACAATATCTGCACTTTCCTTTAGAAGAGCCAGCTAATATGTCAACTGGAAAATAATGAACTCTTCCTTGAGTAGTAATGGGAGAGATAGCAAAGGGAAAAGTACCAGCTCAAATTTGGCAAATAGATTATATTAGATGGCTATGCCAAGATAAAGGATGCAAATTTATATGTACTTATGTTGACACTTTTTCAAGTGTACTAGTGGCTAATCCCTATAAGAATCCCTATTGTTCCAGAAAACCACCTGTAAAACTTTAGCTATCGTAAGTTTATATTATGGAATCCCAATGCAAATTCAAAGGGACAATGGGTCACATTTCAAAGGTAATGAAATGAAAAGACATTGTATATTAAATAACATAAAATGGATATATCATATTCCATATTATCCACAAACATCTGGATTAATTGAAATAATGACTGGATTATTGAAAGAGTAATTAAGAAAGTTAGGTTCTAATAATTCTAATCAACATTGGAAAAATAATTTGTTTACTACTTTATATAATGTGAATAGTAGATTATTGGGAGATAGTACACATCTATCCAGAATGATGACCCCAAATTAGAAAAGAGCAAAAACATAAAATTCCAAATACTGAGTAGTGGACTGTGAGGTAAGATTTCCCAGCACCTTATCCAGAAACACCTGGTTTGATAGGATGCGATTTACATTGTTTTTGTTGTTTTTTGATATACAATTTATTTATTAGTCAGTTCTTAACATTCACTTCCACAAGAATTTGAATTCAGAATTTTCTCCCCATCTCTCCCCAATTCCCACCCCAGGACAGCATGCACCCCATCCACCCCTTCCTGCAATCTGTCCTCTGACCCTTCTATTTTCCACCCTTCTTCCATCCCCTTTCCCCTCTATTTTCCTGTAGGACAAAACAGATTTCTATATTCCATTGCCTGTATAGCTTAATTTCCAGTTACATGCTAAAGCAATTTTTAACATTCATTCTTAAAGCGTTGAGTTCCATATTCTCTCCCTCCCTCCCCACCCATTCTCATTGAGAAAACAAGCAATTCAATATAGGTTATACATGTGTAACAGTGCAAAGCACTTCTGTAATATTTATGTTGTAAAAGATTAACTACATTTCCCTCTGTCCTTTCCTGCCCTTCATTTATTCCATTCTCTTCCTTGACCTGTCCTCTGAGAATAGAGTTTGGTTCTGATTATCCCTTTCCCCAATTTGCAGTCCTCCTATTATCTTGCGTGTGCTAGCTCCTTCCCCCTTGCCTTCCTGCAGGGTAGAATAGATTTCCACATTCAATTGAGGGTGTGTTATTCCCTGCTTACGCCAAATCCCATGAGACTAAGGTTCAATTATTTCCTTTCATCTCCCTCATCTTCCCATCCACTGTAAAAGCTCTTTCTTCCCTCTTGTATGTGAGATGATTTGCTACATTCTACCTCTCTCTTTATCTTACTCCTAGTAAATTCCATTCAACAGTAAATTTTATTTTTATTTTATTTTAGGAATTCTCCCTTCATATTCAGCTCACCCTGTGCCCTCTGTCTACATGTATATGTAGACAGAGGGCATAGGTATGTATGTATATAACTACATACATGTACATATACATACCTACACATATATAACACACACATACACATGTACCTACACACACACATATATTCCCTCAATTTACCCTAATACTGAAAAAGATCTCATAAGTTACAAATAACATCTTTCTATGTAGGAATGTAAACAGTTCAACTTTAATGAGTTCCTCAAAGTTTCTCTTTCCTTTTCATGTTTCTCTTGATTTCTGTATTTGAACATCAAATATTTTTTTTTCAGTTGTGGTGTTTTCAACACAAATGCTAGGGAGTCCTCTATTTCACTGAAATTCCATTTATCCCCTGAAGTATGATACTCAGTTTTGCTGGGTAGGTGATTCTTGATTTTAATCTTATCTCCTTTGTCCTGTGGAATATCATACTCCAAACCCTTTGATCCCTTAGTGTAGAAACTGCTAAATCCTGTGTTATCCTGATTATATTTCCACAGTACTTGAATTGTTTCTTTTCTGACTGCTTGCAATACTTTCTCCTCGATCTGGGAACTCTAAAATTTGGCTCCAATATTACTAGGAGTTTTCCTTTTTGGATGTATTTCAGGAGGTGATCAGTAAATTCTTTCCATTTCTATTTTACCTTCTGAGTCTAGGGTATCAAGGTTGTTTTGCTTGATAATTTCTTGGGAGATAATGTCTAGGCTCTTTTTTGGATCATAGTTTTCAGGGAGACTAATAAATTTTAAATGATCTCTCTGGGATCTATTTTCCAGTCAGTTAATTTTCCAATGAGATATTTCACATTGTCTTCTACTTTTTTCATTCTTTTGATTTTGTTTTATAATTTCTTGGTTTCTCATAAAGTCATTAGCTTCTATCTGCTCCATTCTAATTTTTAAAGAACTATTTTCTTCAGTGAACTTTTGGACCTCCTTTTCCATTTGACTCCATTCTGCTTTTTTAAAGCATCCTTCTCCTCATTGGCTTTTTGAACCTCTTTTGTCATTTGGATTAGTCTATTTTTAAAAGAGTTATTTTCTTCAGCATTTTTTTGCATCTTCTTTAGAAAGCTGTTGACTCGCTTTTCATGATTTTCTTGCATCACTCTCATTTTTTTTCTCAATGTTTCCTTCACCTCTCTTACCTGGTTTTCAAAATCCCTTTTGAGCTCTTTCATGATCTCTAAGACCATTGTATATCTTTTTTTGGAGGTTTTGGATGTACAAGCCTCGACTTTGATGTCTTCTTCTGATGATATACTTTGTTCTTTCTCATCCAAAAGAATGGAAGAAAATACCTTTTCACCAAGAAAGTAACCTTCTGTAGTCTTTTTCCTCCCTTGTGGGGGCAATTTCCCAACCACTTACTTGACTTTTGAGTCCTTTGTCAAGCGGAGCATATATTCTAGGGATCTGTAAGTTCTCACTTCCTCCAAGGTGGTACAATCAAGGAAGAGTTTACTACTCTCTTGGCCTGGGCTCTAGTCTGTGAGCAGCCACAGGCACTCTTTTCTGCCCAGGATCTGCGTGTAGGATTCTGTCTCCACAGCTGCTACCAGCTCCACAACACCAATGTCTTTCTCACCCAAAGACTGCCACTCAGAACTGAGACCCAGATTAACTGCTCGATTCACCCAGGGTCTTTAGGTCAAGGACTACAAAAGTGGACACTGCTGCCACATGGCTGCTACCACCCTGAGATGGGGGCTGGGGCCAAACAGCACACCCCTCTCACCCAGGTGAAAGAGCTTTCTCACTGACCTTTGAAGCTGTCTTTGACATTTGTGGGTTGAGAAATCTGGGAACCTCAGCTATTACCCATGATTCCATGGCCTGAAGCCTGCTCCAGTAAGGCTGGGATGCATTCCTCTCTGAGCCCAGTGTGATAGACCTTTGCTGTTGACCTTCCAGACTGTCTTGGGTTGGAAATCTCTTTCACTCTGTCATTTTGTGGTTTCTCCTGTTCTAGAATTTGTTTAGAGTCATTTTGTCTAGGTATTTTATGGGATAAGGGGGAGAGCTAGAGCAGGTCCAACTTTCTACTCTGCCATCTTGGCTCTGCCCCCTGAGTCTGTGATTTATATTGTTTAAGGGATTTTTGGTTGAATTGAAAAGAAATAAGAAAAATCTCTATAGGTATATGTGTGAGAATTCCTAAAATTGATGGATTGATATTACCTAAATCAGGATTAGTAGCTTGAGGAATACATGTATTGATTGGAATAATGGATTCTAATTATCAAGGAGCAATTATTGTGGTATTTCAAAATTTAGGTGGAGAATCTATATAGTTTTATAAAAATGATAGAATAGTTCAAATGATTACTATTCCTTGTGAAACAAAACCCCTTGTGAAAAATGACCTTACTTATGAAATAATTGTCAGAGAAACTGAAGGGCCTGGTTTTTTTATAGAATATTCATATATATATATATATATATATATATATATATATATATATATTTATTTAATAAAATTGGGAGCTAAAGAATGGGTAAAACAGAAGCCAGACAATGTTCCAAAAGTTTTGGAGATTATACCACATGGGAAAGATCACATTGTAAGTTTGTTCACTCAAGAGAAGATGATTACCAAATTGTGCCCTTAATGCATATATTTTACTATGAATAAGGCTATGATAATAGGTTCATGGACTCCAGAAACATGGCTGATGCTATATTTGTCCTGCCTCTGGTTATTTTCTCCTTATTCTTTTTGGCCTTTGTTTGTTTAACTTGTTTACTATATTTGTCTCCTATAGGCTTAAAGTCCTCCACTTGCAGATGACTGACTGCTTAACCTGGACATCACCCTTTGTCTATGACTGTGATGTGTCACCCCTGGATATCACCCCTGGACCTGGCATCAACCAAGCTCCAGATACCTGCTAAATACTTGACCCTTTGAATGGAACCTCTCAAGGCAAGGACAGCTCTACATCTAATATCAGCAGGAAGTTTTTATAGAAGAAGAGACCTTCACCCCTTCACCAAAACCCCAAGGGACTTTGGGTGCCATTTGTTTGAGAGGGGATTGATGGGATATTTATGCCCAAACCCGCACCCTAAGATATTATTTTTTGTGTTTATTTTGTGTTATTTTTGTTATCCCTATTATGTTGTTATGAAGTTATCCCTAAATTCCCATTGACTTATTAATGGATATGAAAGGTCTTGGGGTTGAATGTTAAGGAAATTGAAGATCTTTCTTGCCCATTAATAGACTCATATGACCTGTTTTGAATTTTGGTCTAGCCCACAGCTTGAGTCATATGAAGCCCATGGTGAGAGGAGCTTGCCAAATGCGTAGAGCAAGAAAGGTGGAGCAGGAAAAGAGAGTGAGGTAGAGTTGGGATATAGTGAGGCAGAACTGAGGCAGAACAGCTAGCATGAGTGGGAGAGGGAATGATTTTGCCTAAGGAAACTTGTTTGTGGCGAGGCCTGATGGAGAGAAGACTTAGGGATGGTGGTGTTCCCTGCATTGATAATGTGTATAAATTTCTATGTTACTATGGTGTATAACAGTAAGCACCTCAACATACACAGGGGGGCCTCCTATCACAGATGGATTTGGCTTTCTGGTGTTTTAATAAATAGCTTCATCTTTGAGGAAGAGAGTCTAAATTTTGTGAATTTACCCTAGAAATACTCATACATATCCATAGTGGATACTGTGGGTATCACATTGGTGATATGATTCAAATTTCAGATGA
The DNA here is from genome assembly GCA_023548195.1 of Bettongia penicillata ogilbyi. NCBI lineage: Eukaryota > Metazoa > Chordata > Mammalia > Diprotodontia > Potoroidae > Bettongia > Bettongia penicillata. Next base: position 586,013 of record JAJHZJ010000599.1, read on the forward strand.
TTCAAATTTGAAAACATGCAACCACTGCAGAGAATTTATTATTTGTGCCCATTTGAACCTAGCTGTTTATACCTTGTACTTTCTTTATACTTTTATTTATATTCTTTCTCCCACCTGTATTTTTCTCCATTTTTCTAAATCCTGTCCATCCTTCAAGGACTATCTCAATTCCCATATATATTCTTTGATAACTACTACCCTTAATATCTCAGCTAGAAATTATCACTTCATCCCTGTGCTCCACTAGTATCTATTTTGTCATTATTATTATTGTCATATATTTATACCTTATTATATATCATTTTCTCTAGTTATGGTACTTTATCATATATATTATATATATACATCTACATAGACATACACACATATACATATATATATATATAAAACATAATCTCCCCAACTAGACTATAAATATCAAGAATGAGTTAACTGTGTTTCTATACATCTCCTACCATGACTTACACAGCATTGAGATCTCAATAGACTTTCAAAAATATTTATTGATAGACTGAAGTAATTTTTGAAACTATTTTTCATGAAAGAAAATAGTTTGATTTGACATTACTAAGAAAAAAATCCCTTCTATTCAAAGAATATATTTGTCTACAAAAAGGCAAAAGTAGTGAGAATTTCTTAAGTGCTATCCATTAGCAAATGGAAATTTCTGTATTTTGCTGAGAAATCTGCACTAGCATAGGATAACAGTAGTGAGAACCTGACTTGGAAACATTTGATAAGAAAATGATCTATGGATTTGGGTTGACAACAAGTTTAATCTTGTCTAGGTACATAGCTCCTGAAATAACTAACAGAATTTCAGCCTGCATTAATAGAAATGTAATGGCCAGATCATAGAAAGTTCCAACTACCATATGGCAACCCTATAAACCACCAAAATGTTCCCAAAATGTTGCCATCTTGTCAAGTAGTAAATCAAATGATTCAAATCAATGTTGAAAGAAAATATTGGCACAAAAATTGGAGAGAGAACGTTGAAGAAGCATCAAAATTATTCATAAAAAAATATGTACTAGGTAAGACCATGCATATCAATAGCTATGCATATATAATACATACATGTAGTACATGTCTCATTGGTGACATAGTGTAGTGTCACAATAGTGACAATTAGCTAATTTCAACTAAGGATGATAAGTTAAATATGAAATTAAACTTGATCTGTTTTTATATTCTTGCAAGATTAAATAAAATTATATGATTTTTTTTTAAAAATCAGATCTTATCATCCCATAACTCTCTCTTTTGTAGCTAAACTCTTTGAGGAGATACTGGATATATTGAACTACCATCATTTCCTTGTCTCTCACTCTTTTCTTAACTTTCTAAAATTTGGCCTCCAAACTCAGAATTCAATTGAAACTACTCTCTCCAAAGTTGTCAATGATCTTTCACTAATCAAATCTAATTCCTTTTCTCAGTCCTCATCCTTAACTTTTCTTCAGTCTTTGATAATGTTTATCATCATCTTGTTAATATTCTGTTCTAACTAGATCTCAACTGGTTTTCTACTTCCTGTCAAATTATTCCTTTTCAGTGTCCTTTGCTGGATCTTGAGCTCCCAAGGCTTTGTCTTGTTCTCTCCTCTTTTATCCTTCTGTATTTCTGATGATTCTCAGATATATTTTTACAATCCTAATCATTCTTCTAATTTCAAGTATTCACCCTGTTAGCTGCCCATTAGACATCTTGAAGTAGATATCTTATACATAGCTTAAACAGAACGTGCCTAGAACAGAACTCCTTATCTTTCTCCCAAATTCCTCTCCTCTTTATAATTTTCCTATTTTATCAAATGCACCACCATGTTCCCAGTCCCTCATGTTCTCAACATAAGTGTCATACTTGACTTCTCATTCTCTCTCTCATCTATCCCATATCCAACTAGCTGCCAGAACCTATCAATTTTATCTTCATAACATCACTCCTATATAACCCCTTCTATCCTTTGACAGATATTTATACCATGACCCTGGTATAGGCCCTCATCACCTCATGCTTGGATTATTACAATAATCTGCTGATTGGTCTGTCCCATTCATCTTTCAAAAGTACAGGTCTGGCCATGTCACCTCTCTACTCAACTAGCCCCAATGCCTCCCTACACCTTTAGAATCAAATATTAAATTCTCTAGCATTCAAAGCTTTTCTTTCTGGTCCCCTTCTGTCTTTCCAATCGTCTTATAATTTATTCTCTACCATGTGCTTTGTGATCCAGTCACACTAGCCTCTTTGCTGTTCCTTCCACAAAACACTCCATCTTATGTCTCTGGGCATTGTTTTTGATTGTCTTGGCTTTCTTTAAGTCAAACTCAAATTTTACTTCCTATAAGAATCCTTTCGTGATTCTCCTTAATGCTAGGGTCTTCCTTCTGCTGGTTATCTCCAATTTCTCCTGTTAATATCTCCTTTACACATATTTGTTTGCATGTTATTTCCCCCATTAGACTGTAAGTTCTTTGATAGTGGATTGCTTTTGACTTTCTTTGTATCCCCAATGCTTAGCACAATGTAGTACAAAGCATGCACTAAATGATAAATGCTTTCTGAAGTAATTACTGACTGACCACACTGGAATATTGTATTTAATTTGAATTCCTATGTTTTAAGAGTGACATTAGTAGGGCTAGCAGTTTGTTTATGTGTCTGGGAATGATATAGTGTAAAGAAATGGTTCAAGATACTTGGGAGGTTTAGGGGAACAGAAGAGTAAGGGAAACCAGGATACAAAGAAATACAACTCATTACGGGAAGTATACTTTCTTTTTCTCTTATATGTACCCATAGAATGTATTACCTTGTTATATACTCGATGAATAAATCCCTTTTGTAGTGGGGAAGATTAGTGGTGAATAGAAGTAGAAACAAAAACTATTTTGAAAATTACTCCTCTCTCTCTGCTGACAGCAAAATATTCACAAAATTCACAAAATATCATGGTCACACCAAATAAAATCATGTCTCAACATCACTTAATTTCTCTTGGCATACATTTCATCGCTAGTAAAATGAGTGAGATGAACTAAGTAATCACGACAGTACCTGTGTGTGTGTGTGTGTTTGTCCTTCACTGCTGAAGAAGACCATGCCATTAGAGAAATGATGACATGACTTGTACTTGACTTTGTTTATTTGATTGAGGGAGGGCTGTGCAGGTCACCAGCCTCACTTCTTCTCCACATCCATCTGAATCCAGTGACCAGATATTCATCAGGATGACTGGAGATGACCCAGAATGAGGCAATTGGGGTTAAGTGACTTGCCCAAGGTCACACAGCTAGTGAGTGTCAATTCCTGTACTGGTGCTGTATCCACTACACCACCCAGCTGTCCACTAAAGTACCTAGCAGCTCAATAAATCTCAATGTTTCTAAGACCAAAGAAGCAAGAATTTTGATGATATTCGGCTGGCTTGAATGTAACGCTGGGTTCATTCATTTGTTCAAGAAATCTAGAGTTCTAATCTTGGATTTAATGCAGAAACTCTCTTTGGTCTTGAGGAGAAAAAAAAAAAAACAACTTCAATTTTGAAGAGTTAATCTCACCTGCCCCACAGAGTAATGTCAGGATTAATGGACTCCTCTATAATGGTGCCCAAGTCCCTCCCTAGTAGTAAGTTAGGGACTCAGGCCATTAGCTGCAAATGGTGCTCCAGTGGCCTAAAAGAATTAATGCTTCTCCCGAAAGCCTCTAACATACTGAGAAGAATCTGGTTCAATGAGCTAATGAACTAATCAGTTAGAGTCAGAAAATGTTTGGGCTGTAAGGGACCTTAGAGATCTTCTAGTTCAATCCCCTCATGCTACTGATGAGATAATTGTCAAATGTTCAAAGATGAAAACTGTTATTATTATGTACTTTGTTAAAATCCTGAGGATTAACAAAAGTGGGAAGAGGGACTAAATGGATTTGAAAAGCCTGAAAGAGTGAGGCACAGCAGTACGTACATCAACAAACCACTGACCAGGCTCTTCTGGGGGAGTGAGATGAAACCTGCCAAAAGCTTACTTGTCATTCACTTTATCCTGAATTCTCTCTGATAATAAAAACAGTTGGGAAACTGGTTGGAACTAGTCATTTCAAAGTCCTTCAAATGTGATAGGATTTCCATAAATAGATGTATTCAAATTAGTAGAAATTGATCCTGCTTCTAATCAAACAAACATTTGCCATTTCTCTCCTTCTCTATGTTTATCAGTATGTTCCTGTCACATACATTTTCCTCTATTAAAATCCTGCTATTATGTTTTACTGTATTTAGTTACTTCTTTGGAGAGTGGGATGACCCTAAGTTAGCAGAACATGAGGCTCTTGCACTTCTTACCAATTTTGAAAGACTTTAAGAACCATTCTGGTGACATACTGTGTGTATGTTATCAAAGAACAAGCTTAATTAAAGTGAGAGAGACTCATTACTAGGGAGTTGATTAGATTAAAACCATCAAAATGGTGCACTGGTTGTGTTTATTGCAATCTCTTCAACATAATAATCTCTAAAGAAGGAAATATGTGTCAGATTTACAATTAATGGAGCTTAATCAACAAGACTGGAAGACAGAACTACCCAGACTGCAGTGTAAAGTAAGTTTAAGCCAACTACATAGGCTTGTGTTTCAGGTCATTACAGCTGTCCTTCTACAGCTGTGACTCACTCAATCTGCTAAATCTCACAAGAGGTGGGAAAGAATGATTTGTCTCATTCACACAAAAGAAAATAATTGCAAATCTTAGGATGGAGAGTGGGTACAGAGCTCCCTAGAATTCATGTGCCTTCTGCGTCCAAGTGGAAGGAACTATAAGCTTAACTGATGACAAGCCTCTCCTCAACTGTATTTACTCTGGGTAAAGATAAAGCTGGGCTCCCATAGCCCCAACTCCAGAATTCTGAGGATATTTATTCTTTGTTTTCTGTGGAGGAATAAAGGCGAGTATCATAGAAATGGAAGGAGGAGGGGGCCAATGGAAAGGAAAACTAGAGACAAACTACTAAGAATGCAGAGAAAAAGCTGAAAGACAAAGCTCTAGTAGAAAATATCTCTAAGCCTAGTTCATAAGCAGATAACACAATCAGGACACTCATAAAGACAGAAGAGAAAAATGAGTAAAGAACTTTTATAATCCATGATATAGGGGGGAGGAGCCAAGATGGTGGAGTAGAAAGACTCATGTAAGCTAGCTCCAAACCCACAGCCCATAAATTTCTTGTAAAAAGAACTCCCCACAAATTCTGGAGCAGTGCAAGCCATGCAGCAATGAAGCAAAGGAGATTTCCGTTCCAGAGAGCCCTGAAAAACCAACCCCAAAGGTCTGTCGCACACCGGACAACCTCGCGGCCCCAGAGGAGCAGATTCAAGCAGGCATCAGGGACGGCACCTCCAGCGGCCACAAAGGTAACTCCACCCACAGGTGCTACAGGTCAGTGAGAAAGACTTCTGGGCTGGCCTAGAGGGGAGCAGGGTGTCTTCAGAACTCAGGCCCCCTCAGGAGGCAGCGGCAGAGGCAGTGGCGGCCATCCAATGGGCTCAGGCCATGGAAGAGCTCAAAGAGGATTTTGAAAATCAAATTGGACAGGTAGAGGAAAAACTGGAAAGAGAAATGACAGAGATGCAAGAAAAGCATGAAAAAAAGGGTAAATGCTAAAGGAGACCCAAAAAAATGCTGAAGAAAATAACACCTTGAAAAATAGTCTCGCTCAATTGGCAAAAGAGGTTCAAAAAGCCAATGAGAAGAATGCTTTCAAAAGCAGAAATAGCCAAATGGAAAAAGAAGTTCAAAAGCTCATTGAAGATAATAGTTGTCTCACAATTAGAATGGAACAGATGGAGTCTAATGACTTTCTGAGAAACCAAGAAATCACCAAACAAAACCAAAAGAATGAAAAAATGGAAGAGAATGTGAAATATCTCATAGGAAAAACAACTGACCTGGAAAACAGATCCAGGAGAAACAATTTAAAAATTATGGGACTACCTGAAAGCCATGATCAAAAAAAAGAGCCTAGACATCATCTTTCATGAAATTATCAAGGAAAACTGCCCTGATATTCCAGAACCAGAGGGAAAAATAAGTATTGAAGGAATCCATCGATCACTGCCTGAAAGAGATCCAAAAAGAGAAACTCTTAGGAACATTGTGGCCAAATTCCAGAATTCCCAGGTCAAGGAGAAAATATTGCAAGCAGCTAGAAAGAAACAATTCCAGTATTGTGGAAATACAATCAGGATAACACAAGATCTAGCAGCTTCTACATTAAGGGATCGAAGGGCGTGGAATAGGATATTCTAGAAGTCAAAGGAACTAGGACTCAAACCAAGAATCACCTACCCAGTAAAACTGAGTATAATACTTCAGGGGAAAATATGGTCTTTCAACGAAAGAGAGGACTTTCAAGCATTCTTGATGAAAAGACCAGAGCTGAAAAGAAAATTTGACTTTCAAACACAAGAATGAGAAGAAGCATGAAAAAGTAAACAGCAAAGAGAAGTCATAAGGGACTTACCAAAGGTGAACTGTTTACATTCCTACATGGAAAGACAATATTTGCAACTCTTAAAACTTTTGAGTATCTGGGTAGGTGGTGGGACCACACACACACACACACACACGCACACACATACTTGTACAGACGTACGTGCACACACATACAGAGACAGAGAGCACAGAGTAAGTTGAATCGGATGGGACCATATCTTAAAAGAAATCAAGGTAAATGGTGAGAGAGAAATGCAATGGGAGGAAAGAGGGTGAAATAGAATGGGGTAAATTATATCTCATTCAACAGGCAAGCAGGAGACATTTTAGTGGAGGGAAAAAGAGGAGAGCTGAGAAAAAAACAAAAAGTTTACCCTCATCACATTTGACTAAAGGAAGGAATAAAATGCACACTCATTTTTGTATGAAAACCTATCTTACAATACAGGAAAGTGGGGGAGAAGGGGATAAGCAGGGTGGGGGGGATGATGGAAGGGAGGGCAATGGGAAGAGGGAGCAATCTGAAGTCAACACTAGGGGAGGGACAGGATCAAAAGACAGATTAGAAACAATGGGGGGCAGGATAGGATGGAGGGAAATATAGTTAGTCTCACACAACATGACTATTATCGAAGTCATTTGCAAAACTACACAGATATGGCCTATATTGAATTGCCTACTTTCCCAAAGGGAATGGGTGGGGAGGGAGGGATGGGGAGAATTTTGAACTCAAAGTTTTAGGAACAACTATTGAGTATTGTTCTTGCTACTAGGAAATAAGGAATACAAATAATGGGGAATAGAAAGTCATCTGACCCTACAAGACAAAAGAGACGATGGGAACAAGAGAAGGGAGGGAGGATAGAAGAGAGGGCAGATTGGTGATAGGGGAAATTAGAATGTTCGGTGTATTGGGGTGGGGGTTGGGATAAATGGGGAGAAATTTCGGAACCCAAAATTTTGTGAAAATGAATGTAAATAGTTAAATAAATTTATATTTAAAAAAATAAAGCCCATGATATATTGAATAATATTAAATACTACTGAGAAAGATAAAAATCTTCAATTTAAAAAATGGAATTGTATAGATTGTTCATAGAATAATAGTGGTAAGAATCTTCAGAATGGTTTCAAAGAGAAATATTTATTTTAAAAGAAGCCCTATGAATGGAAATTAGGACAGAATTTTGAGCATTCAGAACAGAAATGACACAAAGAGCAAGGCAGACAACTAAAGACATAACCTGGGAAATCTCTCTAAAAGTAGCTGACACCTAGGGGAAAAAAACACATTCATTTAGAACTCTAAATTTCAGAAGCAGAAGAATATTTGGTAGATGTAAATCAAAACAACACATTTGAAAGAATATGTGAATTCTGCTCAACCCAAAGCAACTCATCTCAAAGATACGTTACACAAAAATCACCAAATGATTATATATCCCTGAAAATCACAATAAATAATGGAATATCAATGAACGAAGGAAATTAAAGAAAAACACAAGGGAACTTCCTAGAACTTTTAAAAATAGTTCACAAAAGAAGATAATTACCTACACAGATTGCCACCAGCAAAAATTCATGCTTGAATGGTTAGACTTCAATTCTAAAAAACGAATCGTGAAAGCATCCAAGAGAAAGAATTTCAGTTCCAAAGAATGTCACTTTAAATGGTCTAAGATTATTTTCACATCCAAAGTAATTCAAAAAAAGAGATTAGACTAAAATTATCCAAGATGAAAAGGTTTCAGATGCCTCTCCCTATCTCCATCAAATAAAGATTTCGAAATGTTAAATCCTTAGGCTTCAATGAAAAAAGTAGGTCTATCTACAAAAAAAATGTAAGTACTGAAGACATTAAAAAAAAAAAAAAAGGAAGGGAGGGGAAGATGAGTAGAACATTTGACTTGTAAATATCCTGAAACACAAGGAATATTAATGAGTACAATTATCAAGAGAAGACTAAGCAATAAAATCAATTCTTGAAAGTTTTTAGATTTTTTTTTTAATTAAAAAGAAGTTGGATTCAAGGGTAAAAGACAAAACAAAAAAGGATCATCAAGAGGTGAAAAGAATATAGGATTTTAAAGGTTTTAGGCAGTCAAAGAGTGGGGAGAAAAGAGAAGGAAGGAATTGAATTAATATTCCATGGGAAAAATCCCTTGACCCTCTAACAGAGTATCAGTATCTTGTCTGGGGGACAACACAGTGGGAAATCTCTGGTGTTGAAAGCATTTAGCTGGAGATGTATTCCCAAACTGCCTAGAGTTGAGCAGAATAAGATTAGCAATTTCTTAAATTTCTCAACAAACTTGGGGGAGGGGGGTGCCTCTAAGAAACTGGGGAAAAGCAGGGGAAGGTTAGGATTTTGTTAGAGGGGGTAGAATGGAAGGCCACTCTTGTCAAAAAGGAGAAAAGAAAGGTGGTCATTATTTACCTTGGGAAATGAGGCATAAATGTAAGAGACAAAATCTTTATAATGGGTTTTAATTGTGGGGAATGGAAAACTCAGGATATTATCCTTAATAAGCAGGAGATTTCTTTCTCAAGAATGCCTTCTACTCTACTCAGGGGTAACCAGCACCTAGGCTAGTTGGAGAGGGCATGACAAATAGATCTGAAGACAGGCTTTATAAAAGGTGAGTAGTTATGGTAAGGAGAGGAGGTAGGAAAACATCTCATGAACTGAGAACCAAAGTAACACCACACTTTATTGCCTCCTTTCTGAATCGATATTTCTAGTAGTAAAGCAGCAAAAGATTTCATCCAAAACAGTGGACAAATAGAAGAATGAATACAATTAGTAAGCCAAAAAGTAAGTAAATAAAACAGAGTTTGGAAGACCAGGTAATGAACTTTTTCTATCCACAGAAATTCAGGAAGCCCTTCTTTTAAAATAGAGAGGGCTTATGAGTGATATCCAGGAGTGGGGGGGCGGGTAACAATATTAATGAATTCATGCATTTTGGAAGTACTTGAGTATTGTAGAGAGACTCAAGAGAAATCTTTTCTGGAAAATATTTTGAGAATTGGGTAAGATTAAAGGCAGTTATAATGCCAGATTTAGACCAAGTAAAAGAACTGTACTTTTATATCTATGCCTTGTAGAGGGAAGCCACATATGGCTACATGCATGGGAATATGATTTGAGACACACAATCATTGAATTGCCATATACTGAGGTACATGATAATAGCAATTTACTGAGCTTTTCTGAGAAATTATTAACTTTAAAGCTTTGTGAAAGAGCATGAAAACATTCCTATCAATGGAAAGAGATTTAAGAAGACAAGACCAGAGTATCCAACATCTGAGCAAGGGACAATAAGGGAAAGTTACCGCAAGGGGTGTAGTTTGTGACTCAAGCAACTTCTTTTTAAGGGGAAAGTTTTAAAATTTCATGGGACTATGGATGGGTTCAGAATATAAGCATTATCTGGGCACATCAGTGCATTTTTACAGAATTGGAAATCCTACAGAGCAAGCAGAGACCAAACAGTAGATAATTAAGCATTCCTGCTAGAGTAGAGAGCATGTTTTATTTAAGGATCTCACCAACACAGAAACTAATGAGAATATTGGAAGTGTGACTAGCCAAAGTCCTGAAGTTATTCCTCTAAAACTGAACTTTTAGCTAAAAACAAAAGATGTTTTTCATCAATGACATCTCAATAAAATAATTGGATTCCTTTTTTTAAGTGCCATTGATTATTAAGGTTTTGCTTAGGAGAAATGGTCATATCTTGGCCTCAATCTCTCTTTACTCTAGAAAGAAATGAAGAGTCCATATATCTCTTAAAGGTAATTCAACCAGCTATTTAAACAAAGTGATACAGATATACATATGTACACACATACATATATGTGCATACAAAGCATGTGTGTGTAGTTATATACACCCATATATACATACATATAAAGAAATATAAAAGAGAAAAACATTTATACAAAATGCAAAATAAAAAAGGATTGGTAGTGTATTGGTCACTAATGGCATAAATAATAAATTTTATTTTCTTTAATATTACTACTAATTTACAAGGAAGGAAGGAAGGAAGGAAGGAAGGAAGGAAGGAAGGAAGGAAGGAAGGAAGGAAGGAAGGAAGGAAGGAAGGAAGGAAGGAAGGAAGGAAAGAAGGAAAGAAGGAAGGAAGGAAGGAAGGAAATAAGCATTTATTACGTGCCTCCTATGTGCCAGCACTTTAAAAATATGTCATTTGATCCTCTTAACAACGTGAAATGTAGTCCCTGCTATTATCTCCATTTTACAGCGAATGAAGCCAAGGCATGCAATTAAATGATTTGCCACAGCTAGTAAGGATTAGAAGCTCTACGTAAATTCAGGTCTTCCTGACTCCAGATCCTGTGTTTTACTGACTGTGCCACCTAGCTCTCTCTAAAGACAGTAGATGCTAGACCCATGTTTCAAACAAGTTTCTGACAGAGTGAAGAATGACCCAATATAATAAAGGTAACACTTAAAAAGGACAAATGCAAAGTCCTGGACTTTACTGTTGGAAAAATCAAGTTTACAAATATACCATTGGACAGGTATAAAACTTAGGGTTTTTAGTTGACTACAACCCAAAATATCAATAATGTAAAGTGACAGCCCATTATATCAAAGTGATCCTATAGTGAACTAATAGTAACATAGTCACTAGAAGATTACAATCCTATTGTATTCTGAACTAACCAGATCACATCTAAAATACTATTTAATTCACACACACACACACACACACACACGAACATTTGCAAACAATAACGTGTCCAGAAGAAAAATTTAATTAATGAATTAAAAAAAAAGATTAATCCAACATAAGGCCATTTCACCAAGGGAGGTGTTCTATTGAGGTCCCGGGCTATTTCATAATATATTATCTCTTATTTTATAGTTTTGAAACCAAATCACTATGACTTACTGTAATCCTTTGTGAATATACCAGAATCTCTATTTTCCTAAATATAAACACCCAAGCACCCACCTAGCCATTCTTCCTCCAAAACCTACTCATTAAACAGAAACCACAAAAAGGACAATCTATTAAGAGTCACAAGACATGGCTTCTAGTTTAGTTCTGTTTTAACTGTATAACTTTAGGCATATCCCTCCTTATTTACCTGCTAATATTTTGCACTTTTGTGTTTTGTTTCTTTTTTTATTATGAATTTGTCAAATATCAACAAATATGAACATTTCTTGATAGAAAGAACAATAATAACAAAAAAGAAAGCTTCAAATGACACTGTGATTCTCCATTATGGACAACTTGTTTCTTCTTTACATTTCTCATTTAACATGGTGATGCCAATTCTGTCTTACCCATCTATGTCCTCTTAAGAACTTCCTTCTACATTCTTCTGTCTATTCTTTAAGTTCATCAAAACTCTTTTCTTCTTTTTTTAAAGGAACATTATGAGTACTTTCCTACTCATTTTAATTCCTTTGTCTCTTCTTTGCCTCCCCTTTCCCCACAAAAAAAGCTTTCCCTAGGCATTCTAATCATTGATTTGGATGCCAGGTTAAGAGTTTTCTAGTCGTTTATGTTTATAGTGTTTGAATCATTGCATGTTTTCCTTGTTCCTCTCATTGAACTCTGAATTATTAGCTCATACAAGTCTTAGTAGGTCTCTTTGAGTCTATCTCTTTTTATCATTTCTTATGGCACACTAATTGTCCCTTACATTTTCATACCATAATTTATTCTGCCATTCTCCCAACTGATAGGCAGCTTACATTTTTTCTAGCTCTTTGCTACAACAAAAGGCATTTCAATAAGCATTTTTGTACATATGGGTCCTTTCCCTTTTCTTTAATTTCTTTGAGGGACTCACCACCAAAAAGATGATAAATCTAGCAATGGTGTCCAAGGGATAAGGGTAGATACAATTTAGTGATATTTAGGGTACATTTTCCAATTGCTTTTAGGAAGGTATGGTTCACTTCACAGCACTACCAACAGTACATTCAGGCATTTGAATACCCCAAACCTCCATTAATAATTGTGATTTTCCTTATATCGGTTATCTTTCCCAAACTGATGGATGTAAAGTACAACCTCAGTGTTATTTTAATTTGCATTTCTCTCATTATTAGTGATTTTGAGCATCTTTTAAATAGTTGTCAGATTTAATTTCATTTATAGTAAATGCCTTTTTTTTTTTACATTCTTTGATAATTTATCTGTTGGAGAATGGCTCTTGTCCTTACACATTTGTATCATCATCTTATATATTAAATAGGAGATATTTATCAGAGAAATATGCTTCAAAAAATTTCGCAGTTACATGTTTCTCTGCTTCTCTCCTAATTTCTCTCCTAAACTGCATTCATTTTGTTGTTCAAAATCTTTTAAATTTTATATATTCTAAAATGTGAATTTTATTTCCTATCGTCTTCTTGATCTTTTTTCTAATCAAAAACTCTTTCCATTTCCATACTTGTGAAAACGATCTCCTCCCTGTAATTCTTTACAATGTCATCCTTTTCAGGCTTTTGTTAGAGTTTATGTGGTAGACCTGGGTTCCTCTATGACTTTCACATCTCTATTTTAGTCAGAAGTCTTTACGTTTTTCTAGTATCAATGTCTTCTACTTCCACTTTCCTAAATCCTCTCTAAGACATACCAGAATTTTTTTTCTTTTCCATTCTTTGTTTTGATTATGATCTTTCAGTTATCTATGATCATTATTCATTAATCTATCATATAATCACTATGATTGAGATTATTCTTTCTCTCTTTTTTTCCATTACAGTCCAGGATCCTACAGAAGTTCATAACTTGCCAATTTTGTAATAAAGTATTCAAATCAGCACTCAGTATTGACTCCATCCCCCTTTATTGTGACAGGTTTGGAATCAGATGTTACCTATATGTGTGTAGCCCTGGACCTTGTGACATACAAATAGTTGTGCCCTAAACTTTAACCTATGGTATTTTAGTTATAGGAAGTGTTCAGTCTAGAAATCTCCCTCCTAATTTAGAGAAGGAATACTTAGTGCCTTCCAAGTGAAAGTTTGGTAAACATAATTAAAACAATCCCCTAGTGATATACTTTCTTTGATCTTTTTCTCTTTTTGGAATGCCAACTTTTCCCTCCCCCAGAACTGGATTTTTAAAACATGAGCATCCTGAAAGGCTTCAGACATCCACTATCTAATCATTTACATATTTCTGTGTTATAATAAAGAACTTTAAAGCTAAAAAGAACAAAGGACACTTTCTACTTGCAAATTATGTCACACAGAACATTTCATATTTTAGGACAGAAGCTGGACTTTGGATCAATATAATGTTTAAGAAACAGAACCTTTTTTAAAGTTTATACAGACTAATGAAAGAAAAATAATTTCTATTCTCATTCAATAAGGGGCTGGGTTCACATTTCTTGTGCAATTTAATGTTGACTGCTGAGTACTCTATTCTTAACTAACAGGAGAGAAAAATAAGGGAAAAGTATAGTTTAAATTCAGTCAGCAGGCATGCCAAATACATGGTTTGTCCAATGGTTTTAAAGAAGACCATGTTAAGGTGAGCCATGAAGAACGCTACTCTTGGGCGGAGCCAAGATGGCGGAGTAGAAGGACACACGTTTACGGGCTCCACAACCAAAGCCCATAGAATTAATGTAAAAAGAGGCCCCCATAACTTCTGGACCACTGAAAGGGGTACAGAAACGGAGTGGAAGAGATTTCCGTTCCAGAGAACCATCCCCAGGGTCCGTCGCGCCCCGGAAAGCGAGCCCCACCCTAGCGCTGCCCTGGCCGTGGCCACAGAGAAGCTGACCCAAGCAGGCTTCAGGGATGGAAGCTCCAGCAGCCAGGAAAGTCCCTCCACCCACAGAAGCTACAGGTCAGTGAGAGAGAAGGCTAGGCTGGATGAGAGGGGGAGCGGAGTGTCTCCGTGACTCGGGCCCCCTCGGGAGGAAGCGGTGGCAGAGACGGGGGCAGGAAGTGGCAGAGGCAGAGGTGTGGGCGGCAGCGGAGGCAGCAGCGGTGGCGGCCCCAGGACTCCCCCAGCAGCAGGCAGGATCTTTATTACTGAAAGTCTCTGCATAAACAACCTGAGGGAGCTGAGCCTGGGAGATGGCCCTGCCCCACCCTGCTCCACTACTGAAGGCCTCTGCATAAAGCCCCTGAGGGAACTGAGCCTGGGAGGCGCCCCCCCCACATGCTCTGTTCCTGAAAGTCTCTGCATAAAGCCCCTGAGGAAGACGAGCCTGGGAGGCGGCCCTGCCCCCACCCCAGCACCAGAACTAAAGCTCATTGATTAGCAGCTGGGCGGGCTGTGCGGAAAGCCCATTTGAATCTCAGAGCCCAAGCACTAGCTGGGCGGATCTAGGCGGGGCTGGACAGGAATCTCAGAAGTCAAGTAACTGTCTGGGAAAATGCCTAGAAAAGGGAAGAAAAATAAGACTATAGAGAGTTTTTTCCAACAAATGCAAATGATCCCGACATTCGGATCTGATGACAAGGACATATTCTTGCCATCAGGGAAAGACGTGGAGGGCGGGGCCTCGGTACCCCAGACACCCCAGGGGGATGTCAGGTGGGCTCAGGCCTTGGAAGAGCTCAAAAAGGATTTTGAAAAACAAGTTAGACAGGTGCAGGAAAAACTGGGAAGAGAAATGAGAGAGATGCAAGAAAAGTATGAAAAACGGGTCAATACCTTGGTTAAGGAGACCCAAAAAAATGCTGAGGAAAATAACACCTTGAAGAATAGGCTCACTCAATTGGCAAAAGAGGTTCAAATACCCAACGAGGAGAAGAATGCTTTCAAAAGAAGAATTAGCCAAATGGAAAAAGAGGTTCAAAAGCTCACTGAAGAGAATAGTTCTCACAAAATTAGAATGGAACAGATGGAGTCTAATGACTTTCTGAGAAACCAAGAAATCATAAAACAAAACCAAAAGAATAAAAAATGGAAGAGAATGTGAAATATCTCATGGGAAAAACAACTGACCTGGAAAATAGATCCAGGACAGACAATTTAAAAATTATGGGACTTCCTGAAAGCCATGATCAAAAAAAGAGCCTAGACATCATCTCCCATGAAATTATCAAGGAAAACTGCCCTGATATTCTAGAACTAGAGGGCAAAATAAGTATTGAAAGAATCCATCGATCACCACCTGAAAGAGATTCAAAAAGAGAAACTCCTAGGAACATTGTGGCCAAATTCCAGAACTCCCAGCTCAAGGAGAAAATCTTGCAAGCAGCTAGAAAGAAACAATTCTAGTACTGTGGAAATACAATCAGGATAACACAAGATCTAGCAGCTTCTACATTAAGGGATTGAAGGGCGTGGAATAGGATATTCCAGAAGTCAAAGGAACTAGGACTCAAACCAAGAATCACCTACCCAGCTAAACTGAGTATAATAGTTCAGGGGAAAAAATGGTCTTTCAATGAAACAGAGGACTTTCAAGCATTCTTGATGAAAAGACCAGAGCTGAAAAGAAAATTTGACTTTCAAACACAAGGATGAGAAGAAGCATGAAAAAGTAAACAGCAAAGAGAAGTCTTAAGGGACTTACCCGAAGTGAACTGTTTACATTCCTACATGGAAAGACAATATTTGTAACTCTTAAAACCTTTCAGTATCTGGGTAGTTGGTGGGAAGAACTCTATTCTTTCTTGCCATTCAGGAGATAAAGTCAACTAGACATCTCTTCCTTATAAAAAGACTCACAAGGCTTAGTGCATCATTTATCTTCCCACATGAAAAATTCATTAAATATAAGCTGAGTTCCTTAATCAAAGTTTCTGAATATCCTGGATTATTGAAGAGTATAGTATTCTTAGACAGGTGAATGGCACAATCTAAGAAACAGGAATCTGAGAAGAAGAAATGTGGATGCTGAGTTAAGAACCTGGTGATCAGAAGCACATTATACAGTAAGAGAAAATGCATCAGGTATTTGATTTCATTGGTGTGGGAATTTTCTCCACTGTTATGATTATTACACACTGTATTGTAGAAAAATCGTGAGCTCCCTGTGGCCACACAACTAGTAAGTTTCAGAGGTTGATTGAACCTAGATTTTCCTGAATTCAAGTCAAGAATGTTGTCCACTTTTCCATGCTTCCTGCCAAAGAAGAAAAATTAAGGTTAAGAAGCATCAATTATTACTATATATTATAAATCTAGACCTGAAGAAGTAGTAACAATATCAGCTATAAGGAATCCTGTTGCCAGGATGCAATGCAAAAATGCATAATGGTAGTTACCTATTTCCTGCTGCAGATTATATAGGCATAGACATATAGACCAGACATGAGTAACTGAGCGGTGTCCACTCCTGCTTCAGCATATATCTGAGATGTGATGGAGAAACAGTCAAGAATTAATAAACTCACTGACCACTACCCAATTCTACCCCACAATATACAAAGAAAAAGTATTAGATTTGGAATCAGGAAATATGAATTATAATCCCACCTCAGATATTTACCAGCTATGTGACTACAAACAAGTCTCAACCAATTAGACATCTTTTTCTTTACTTGGAACCTGAGGTTAACAGGGTGGAGTAGAAGGATGGAGAAGCTCTAGCTGTACCCTCATAGCCCATAAAATATCTGTAAAAAATGACTCTAAACAAATTATAGAGCAGCCACAAAATGACAGAGTGAAGGAGATCTCCAGTCCAAGACAGCATGGAAGGCTGACAGGAAAAGTCTATCACATCAGGCTTGGAATAGAGTGCAGCCCAAGTAGCGCATCCGAGCCTTGGCCATGCAGTGTGGTAGGGATAAGACTGGAGCAGGCTTCAGGGTACAGAATCACAGGTTGCAGCTGTGGCTCTCACATTTCTCAACCCACAAATGCCAAAGACAGTTTCAAAGATCACTGAGAAAACTCTTTCACCTGGGTGAGAAGGAAGCCTACCCTTGGCTCCAGAGCATTGGTGGCCACTAAGGAAGCAGCTTCCATTTTTGAATCTCTTGGTCTAAAGAGCCTGGGGGAATTGAATAGCCAATCTAGGTCTCAACTCTGAGTGGTGGTGCTGGGATGAGGAGGAGTACTGGCATGGTGAACTGGTGAAGGCTCTGGAGAGGGAATCCTACATGGAGATCCTGGGTAGAAAAGCTTGTGGTTGCTCCCAGACTAGAGTGCAGCACAGGAGAGGAGTAAACTACTCTCCCTTGATTGTTGCACCACAGAGGAACTGAGAACTTATAGGTCCCTAGAAAATATCCTCCACTTGAAAAAAAAGACTCAAAACTAGCTGGAAAAATGCTCAAAAAAGGGAAAAAGAATAAGGCAACCAAAGGTTACTTTCTTGGACAAAAGATACTTTCTTCCATCCTTTCAGATGAGGAAGAACAAAGCATACCACCAGAGGAAGACATCAAAGTCAAGGATTCTACATTCAAAACCTCCAAAAGTATATGCAATGATCTCGGGCCATGGAAGAGCTCAAAAAGGATTTTGAAAATCAATTAAGAAAGATGAAGGAAAAATTGGTAAGAGAAATGAGAGTGATGTAAGAAAATCATGAAAAATGAGTCAACAGCTTGCTAAAGGAAGCCCAAAAAAATGCTGAAGAAAATAACATCTTTAAAAATATACTAACCCAAATGGCAAAAGATGTCTAAAAAGCCAAGGAGGAGAAGGATGCTTTAAAAAGCAGAATTAGTCAAATGGAAAAGGAGCTGCAATTCACTGAAGAAAATGGTTCCTTAAAAATTAGAGTGGAGCATATGGAAGCTAATGATGTTATAAGAACCAAGAAATTATAAAACACAACAAAAAAAGTGAAAAAAAATAGAAGACAATGTAAATATCTCATTGGAAAAACAACTGACCTAGAAAATAGATCCAGGAGAGATAATTTAAAAATTATGGGACTACCTCAAAGTCATGATCAAAAAAAGAGCCTAGATATCATCCTTCATGAAATTATCAAGGAAAATTGCCCTGACATTCTAAATCCAGAGGACAAACTAAATATTGAAAGAATACACTGATCATCTGCTGAAAGAGATCCCAAAAGAAAATATCTTAGGAATATTTTAGCCAAATTTCAGAGTTCTCAGATCAAGGAGAAATTATTGCAAGCAGCTAGAAAGAAATAATTCAAGTATTGTGGAAATACAATCAGAATTACACAAGATCTAGCAGCTTCTACATTAAACAATTGAAGGGCTTGGAATATAACATTCCAGAAGTCAAAGGAAATAAGATTAAATTCAAAAATCACCTACTCGGCAAAAATGAATATAAGACTTCAGGGGGAAAATGGCAATTTAATGAAATAGAGGACTTTCAAGCATTCTTAATGAAAAGACTGGAGCTAAATAAAAAATTATACTTTCATACACAAGAATCAAGAGAAACATGAAAAGGTAAACAGGAAATAAAAATCGTGAGACTTACTAAAATTGACCTGTTAGCATTCCTACATGGAAAGATTATATTTGTAACTCTTGAGACTTTTCTCAGTATTTGGGTAGTTGGAGGGATTATATACACATAGTCAGAGGGCACAGAGTGAGTTGAATAGGAAGGGATGATATCTAAAACAATAAAATTAAGAGTTGAGAGAGGAATATGTTGGGAGGAGAAAGGGAGAAATGGAATGGGGCAAATTATCTTTCATAAAAGAGAAAATAAAAAGATTTTTCAGTAGAGGGGGAAAGAGGGTAGGTCAGAGGGAAAAAGTGAAGCTTACTCTCATCACATCTGACTTAAGGAGAGAATAACATGCACACTCAATTTGGTATGAAAATCTATTTTACACTATAGAAAAGTAGGGGAGAAGGGGATGAATGGGGTGGGGGCATGCTAAAAGAGAAGGCCAATGGGAGGAGGGAGTAATTAGAAGTAAACATTTTAAGGAAGGGAAAAGGTAAAAAAAAGTGAATAGAATAAATGGGGGTCAGGATAGAACGGAGGGAAATATAATCTTTCACAATATGGCTATTATGGAAGTCTTTTGCAAAACTACACATATATAGCCCATATTGAATTGCTTGCTTTATTAATGACTATTGGTGGGAAAGGAGGATAGGAGATAAGTTGGAACACAAAGTTTTAGGAATGAATGTTGAGAATTGTATTTGCATGCTACTGGGAAATAAGAAATACAGGTAATGGGGTATAGAAATCTATCTATCTATAGGATATAGCCATACAAGAAAAGTGAGAAGATGGGGATAAGGGAAGAAAGGGGTGTGATAGAAGGGCAGGCAGATTTGGGGAGAGGGTAATCAGAATGGTGAAGGTGAGTGGAGGGGAGGAGAAATGGGGAGAAAATTTGGAACTCAAAACCTTGTGAAAATGAATGTTGAAAACTGAAAATAAAAAAAATAAAGAAAATGGGGCTAAAAGTACTCACACTATATTCGTCAGAGTTGTGAATAAAGTGTCATGCAACATTTTAAAACACTTTATGATAAATATGATATTTATAATTACTACTATTTTTATTGATGATAGGATCATAAACCTATAGTTACAGACAAGGGTTAACCTGAAAAAAAATACTTAGAGATAGTATGATCACTCTTTTCAGATATCTGTCATATGACTGAACAATCCCTCAGCCTAACTTTAGGAAGCAGAATCAAGACAAATGACTAGACAAAAGGGAGGCAATTTTGGATTCAATAAGAGGAAAAAACTTTCTAGCAAGGAGAGTTATTTATATTTCTACTCTTATACACACTAGAGTAGAGGTAATTGTGGTAACAGGTTGTGATGGGAAAGACTTTCTATGATTCAATTTAAAGGAAAGGCTAAAGTTGAAAATTTCTGAAGCATGGTGGGACCAGAAACAAGGGAGCTGGGGCTACAATAATTATAAGAAAAAATGTGGTGAGATAATAGATAAAAGGAAAATGAAAAATAAGCTTAGCAGGCAGAAAGAGGTCTTATCTCAATCACAAACAGGAGTTGCCGTAAGAATCAAATTAAAAAACCAGAGTGAACTAAGATCATGTGTCTCAAGGTCAAGTTAAAAGGGTCAATACTGAGAAAACATCCAGGGATCTGAGATAGAAAAAGTGTTCATATCATATGCTGCACTCAGTTTCTTTTAGTCACATACATAAAAGTCTTTTGTCTTTTTATGAATTATCTACATCTAGATAGCTTTAAATGATGTGTTATGTGCACTGTCCAAGGAAATGGTGATGGTCTCAGAAATCATTAATAACTATTAGAATTGATAACACTAATGATAATTCATATATAATGCTTCATAGTTTATTGAAATTTTTAAATCTAAGTGTCCAGCAAAGGCTACATAATACCTATCAAAGTACAACAGATTGAGCCCAAGACTTGGAATCTAAGGTACTGAATTTCCATTGGAACTCTGCCAATTATAACCCATGTGACCTTAGGCAAGTCTTTGCCTCAGTTTCTCATTTTGTTTAGATGATTTCTAAGGTACTACCAAGGGTTAAAATATTAGCATTCTATTTTGTGGTCTGATTGGAAAAGAGAGATAACATAGCATTCATTTGCATTCAAAATCCCTCACTTCCATAGACTTAAGTGATGCTTCCTTCTAGCCACCATTCTCCTCTGCTCCTCTGTTTTATAAAAGTAGGTGTGTAGTGACCCACAGAGTTATTGCTTTTTTTCCATATAAGTAAAAAAAAAATTACGGTATGATTCATTTTAAAAATTTCATTTGTGTTGGAATTTTTGCCAAGTCCTATTTATTGGTGTCAAGTGGAAAAAGAAAATATGATGAAGCTTGAAATATTTAGATGGAAAGTTTCTCCTTTCCTGTTCAAATAAGAACTTGCAACAAATCAAATGGAAAAATTTCATTGATGAATGACCAGTTTGAATAAACTAAAAGTCCAAGAAATGATAGCTAGATGGTAGCAGTGGGGAACACCGTTTGAATGATGTGCATGTTGATTATTCTGAAAGGTCCCAAAGAGATTGCTTATGAGACCCATTAACAATGATAAGAAAAGTAATGATTTTAATCACAGCAATTTTTACTTTCACTGTCTTCTTTCCTTCTAAGGACTTCAAAGTCTTTGCCAGAATATAATAGAGATGGTGATAGATCTTTTGCCTCATTTTGGTGGATCTTACTTCTTCTAAGTTATAGTAACACGATGGAGTATTTATCCCTATTCTTTGTTGAAGGTCACTAAGCACCATTTACTCTTATACTTACTGTCATTGGCACACGTGTTAAGTAGACATTTTTTATTAATGGGAACAAATTTAAAATCAAAAGCCTTTCTATTTGAACCTCATTTCCCCTTGCCTGGAAACTAGTCCCAAAATATTTCAATTTCTTCAATGGATCTCATTGGGGTACAAATCACAATCCATACATACCTTCTCATTCCATACAATTCCTATCCATGTCTTTCCAAAGATCCCACACAGAGGCTTCTCTGGATTGTACAGTGGATGGAATGCTGGGCCTGGTATCAGGAAAACACGAGTTCAAATCTAAACTCAGAAAATTATTAGCTGTCATTTAGTTTCTACTTGCCTCAGTCTCCTCATCTATAAAATGAGGATAACAATAGCTCATATAACCCACAGTTTTGGGGATAAAATGAGATAATATTTGGAAAGTGTTTTGCAAACCTTAAATCACTACATAAAGGCTGTTTTTATTGTATTATTTATAATGATTATTATCATTAATTTTACTAATTCAAAGCTCTCTAGGTTTCCCTTTAGTTCTTTTACTATATTATAGATAGTTGAATACCATTCAAGATATGTATCTCATAGCCCTTATTTCTGCTATGTGATCAGCACACTTCTTTTTCTGATCCAAAATCTCTTTAATGTCTCTTCCATTGTTGGTAATAGACTTCAACCTACTGATACTTAACAACAGATTGTTCAATTGTCTTTTGGGTCAATGGATCAACAATTCTACTTATTCTGGGTTTGAGATTATCTGTGATTTGCAGCCCAATAGTATCACAAGGAGAAAAAACAATACTAAAGGGAGAAACTATTACATCAACGAGGAACTAGAAATAATTTAAGTTCACAAGCCTAACTTTTCAAGTAATAGTAACTTAAAGAAGGCATGGCCTATAGAAAGACTTCTAAAAAGCGTGATATCTGCAAATAGCATCCCACAAATACTCCAGATCAAACAATGAGGCCAATTTCAATATTCTTGTTCCAAACTAGTTAAAACCTATAGTAATATCATTAACCAATTAAAAGTTGAAAGTTGGGATGTGGGGATATAAAATAGGGAGAAAGAACTGATAAAGAGTAGTAGTACTGAGACAATAACTATGGCATGTTGCTTTAGAAAGATCTTTCAGGAGAAAAATAATTTCTGAAGCCGAGATAAAAATGGCCCTGATATCACAAAATGGGACTCAAATGTGACATTTAGGAGAAAGTATATCTATAGGCTTTTCCAAAAGTCTAAATAAGAACTTGGTCACTTGGAATAGACATTGCTACATGAATTTTATGCTTCCTCCTGTGGGGAAATTCTTGAAAGAAACTTAATATTCATAACTGATTTTCTCTATATTGTCAGGCAACTGGAACCCAAATGTGCAGCCAGTTCAAAAGGCACTTTATGTTACATTTGATGACCTTGTACATCAAATCAAAAACTGTTAAGAAAACATAATAATTTTATCCTCTTTCTTTCTTTCTTTCTTTCTTTCTGTCTGTCTTTCTTTCTTTTTCTTTCTTTCTTCTTTCTTCCTTTCTTTCACTGTATACATAATACTATAACTTGCTATACTGCTATTTGATTTCTTCCAGAAATTTTCCTTTTCCGGTATTAGAAATCAAGAACAGAATTCAATTCAGTAACTCTGAAAAGAATGGGGGAAAGGGGTGGGGGAAGGCATATACACCAAGTCATCATGACTCATCTATATATCATTATAGTCATGAAGTCATATACTTCATACTATAATCAATGGAATTTGCTAAATTTGGACAGCCATTTGTCAAGGACAATGCAGATTTAATTCATGCTCTCATTGAAGGGTATGGACTAGATGACCTCGGAGGTAATTGCCAATTCAGTTGAATTTAACAAACATTTACTAAAAAGTCTATAATGTCCAAGGTAAAAACCAAAAAGGAACTTGCTTTTACTCAGATAACTTACATTCTACTGGAGTAGGAACTGGAATACTACATTTGCATAGTAATTTGAAGAGGGAGGAAATACAATTGAGACGGGGAAGGATGTCAGCTAAGCTTCACAGATGAGTTGGCATCTGAGCTGAGCCTTGAAGGAAGACACTCTTTTTTATAGGCAGAAAGGTGGGGGAGAGAGGAGGAGGGGGGATGTATTCTACATAGGGAGGGAAGGTAGAATTGGCCTATGCAAATACAAGAAGGAAGGAGACGCTATGTCAACTTCAGCTTATTCTCCAATTTTGTGGGAATATAGAGTATGTGAAGAGAAATAATGCGGAATCAAACTGGAAAGGAAAATGGGAGCCAGGTTATCAAAGATGCTGAATATATTTTATCCTAAAAGCCACTGAAAGTTTCTAGTTCTGTCCAAGAGAGCCAATAAAAGTTTGGGGCAGGAAGGGTAGTGACATGGTCATATTTGTGCATTGGTAGCTGTATAAAATATAGATTGATGAGGGAAGAGATTGAGACAGAGAAACAAATTAGGACACTATCATAATAGACCAGGCCACAGGCAATAAATAAGGGTTTAAAATTGGGTAGTATCTGTGGTTGGAGAAAGGAAAAAAAGATTTAACTGGGAAATGTGCTTTTATGATTCAATAAAAAGTGAACTACTTATAGAACATTTGGTGAGAGTTGGAGATTTTTGTTGGTGTCCAAAAATAATCAACTTGCTCCCAGATACTAAGGATCCTTGAAGTCTGTGCTGGAAAGAAATATGTATTATGTAATCATGAGTACACCACCTTAGATTGTAACTTTCTTGAACACCAAAACTATCTTTTAAATGGTATATTATCTCACAAAGTAACATGCATAGGTGAATTTATTAAACGCACAAAAAATGAACTTATGCTTTACTGCTGTTCTAATTTCACATTCAAGTTATATCTGAAGTTTTGCTTTTTCATTTGGGAACAGTGCTTAGTTAAAAAAAAAAAAAAAAAAAAAACAACAATTATCCTGAGTGAACTCCTTCCTGGACTGTATGTTCTACAGGCTAATTGTAGCCTGGAGCCTCATGACACTGTTACCCTCTCATAATCATAATAGGGAAATCATGTGGCATATTGCCATCTGCTGAAGTCAAGAGGTAGGGGTGATTTCATTCTTGGTATTTATTTCCCCTGCACAGGACTGGCTACATTGTGGGCACTTAATAAATGCTCATTGGTTAGATTGATTGGGTGATTTTTTTTTTTTGTTTATTTGTTTCAAATCTCCAAAAACAAAACAAAATTAGAAGTATGGTACAGCCCTGCCTTCATCAGCCATTCCACTCTCCTTTGATGTGTCATTGGCTGTTCAACAACAGAAAAATATTTGGATTACAAAGACAAAATAGAAATGAAATGTGTTATCATCTTTTAACAATGTTTTATGAGGGAGGTAATTCTCAGAGACATAACAGTCCTCTCATTGCTTCACAAGGGATTACTTGAAACAACCACGCCAGTCCCTGAGCACCCTAGTGGAAATAAATTCCTAAGACTCCAGCCTTCTTAGAATGGATTGCCTGGATTCAGATTTATGTAGTCCTTGCTATTGTCCCAACAATTCTGTTTGCTGAGGTGTACAGCAGATTGTAAAGAGCCCTCTGATGACAGAGTGTGGTTGCGATCTTATGTTGGGGGGGCGGTGTTTATATGCTAAATGTGTACTATGGTAATGAGAGTTGTGGGAAACAAACAATATATAAAAAAACCAGGGGTTTGCAACTTGTTGTGCCCAAGGCCAGAAGGAAGCATGAGGTGAAAAGGCAGTAAATCCCCTTTCAATTTAATGGAATGAAGGAAAATATCACGTTACCATTAGCAGCCCACAACTCACTGACTTTGTCTCTAATAACAGTAGGGGGTGTTTCATATTTCACAGACGATTACAGCTTATCCTCTGCCTACCAACCATCAGCCCTTGTCACCATCACATTCATCAACTTAATACCTTTGCTAATTTTGTGCCAGAATAATGTTTTTGTTTACATAAATCCAACCTCAGTGGTAAGAAACAAATACCCGAGAGTCTCTAGTGTCATACTATTAATGGAAGTTGGAATGGTGAGGAGAGATCATCCAGTAGGAAATTACAACACTCTTCTATTGCCTATGTCAGTCCTGACTGTCAGTAAGTGGTGATTAACACCCTGCTGGGTGCAGCTGTACTTTTCCTATACAGCTTCTCTCAGTAGGAAGATGTGGAGAGAGCACCTCATTACTATGTCTTTTAGTCTGAAATGCAAAGAATAATGTGAAATAAATCCTTTCAACTAAAGGTCGGTGACTACCAAGGTATGTTGGATAAAGGACAAGCTCGCGACTCTCTTTTGATCATATTGCAAGACTAAGCAATTTGTTTCATTTCCCTTTGACATTTCACCCTGGCTCAGTTTAACACAGGCAAAGGACTGTGGAGTCGCAGCCACTCTTGGTCATCCCACCAAATTGATGTTATACACAGAGAAAAGGGAAGTGTGCTGATTAGGAAACGATTGATGACTCCAAATGTTTCCCAGGTATAGACCATCTGGGCAGGTGTCTCTTAACTAAGATTAATAAACATATGTCACCAGAAGTTTCTCATTATGAAAGACATTATAATGGAGAAACACAATTTCCTATTCAAATTGCCAGCCTGCCACAGTCCCAGATAAATACAAGCACTGCCAACTTAGAATGGAATGCCTCCCCCTCACTGCACCAAAGATACAAGAAAAATGTTCCTCCTTCTTTCTTTTAAAAAGAAACACATCCCTTAGGCTCCACTAACCAGGCCAAAACCCAATCTGGTAAAATTTCTCTCAACTGGCAATGTTAATAATTAACTTCACTATTCTGGATGCAGCTGACTCAGTGTCTCTCTCCAGCTCCTTGGCCACCTATATGCACTAATTGGCCCTCTTAATTTGGTGCCAGGTTTCAACTTGAAAGGCAAGCTTCTACTTTTTCTCCTGGCTCTTGAGTTGGAGTCTGGCAGCAGAGAAAGACCAGAGAGGATTAGAAAGAAACTTAGGTTCTCCTAAAATGTCAAAGGGCCCTGGCAAGCAAGAAACTACTAGACAAACGCAAGAGGATGGACATTTGGCTTCCAAATACAAGGCAAAACACACTGTCTTCCTCCACCACAAATGGATGGGTTTCTATCATCAAGGATTATTTGACATCTTGCAGTGAAGCTATCCATTTCAACTTTACTACCAATGTTGGCTGTTTTTCTGAAAACAGACTGTCTCATGCCCTCTGGGTCAGAAAAGGATATTTTGCAATTTTCAATTGACTTGAATTTGAAGGGAAACAATAATTTATTTCATATTTAATCTAAGGTATATGAAAGTCACACATCCACACTGGAAAGAGCACTAAATTTGGGGACCTAGATCTGAATACTAGCTTTACCTGTGTGAACTTGTGGAAGACATTGAACTTGTCAGAATCTCAGTTTTTCTTTTCTGAAAAATGAAGAGGATGAACCACTTGACCTCTAAGCTTCCTTCAAACTCTAAATTTATGATGCAATGGCATATATCCCTGAATTAAGATGCAGGGGAATGCCCCCCCCCCCCCCAGGCTTTCTCTCTCTGTGTCTCTCTGTCTCTCTCTCTCTCTCTCTCTCTCTCTCTCTCTCTCTCTCTCTCTCTGTCTCTCTCTCTCTCTCTCTCTCTCTCTCTCTCTCTCTCTCTCACACACACACACACACACGTCAATGAAAAGTAGCCTAACTTTTCATATATGTTCCCAGAAAAACACACAAAATGTTAAATAATTTACCACTACAATGATATCAAATGTTTAAATCATCAGACACTTAGAATATAGTATAGAGTATTAATTGGAATATGTTAAGGGAAATTCAGGGCAGAGGGAAAAGGAGGAAGAATGTTGAGCTACAAAAGCAAATATAGCTATTAGGATGACACAGCTGCCTGACGCCAAAAGGAATCCCACTTCTGTTTGTTCCAGGCTACTTATGACCCTCTATCTTGCCATAAGTATGGTCCCTTGTACACAGGAGGTGCTCAGTAAATGTTGCTGATGATTAAATGCCCAGTAATGTGCTAAATAATGCCTATTTAAAAGCATGTGAAAAGGACAGAGCATAAAGTTGTTAACTCCTTGTTAGGTGTTTTCAGCTTTGCGCTGAACATTTCTTCATTCGTTGCTTTTTTTTAACAGACTGAATGACTTTGACCCCCTGAAGTCACACAGGTAAAAAGTATGAGGAATATGATTTGATCCAAACCCAGTATTCTTTTCACAGTACTTGTGTTTTAAAACAAAGTCTGGATTGTTTACAGATTTGACATTCCCAAGTTCCCTGAGGGTCCAATATTCTACTTAGGATGCTACAATTTCCACAGTGAAGCAAGGTTGTCCAAGTACTTTATTTTCTTGAGGTTGGTCTTAGGTTCTCTTGGAATGTCAAAGGGCCCTGGCAAGCAATAAACAGCTGGAACAACATAAGAGAATGGACATTTGGATTCCACAATGCTAGGTAAAACAGATTGCCATCCTCCAACAAATATGGATGGGTCTCCCTTGCTCATAAGACCTGTAGGAGGGGAGGGGCCAAGATGGAGGAGTAGAAAGACTCATGTATGCTAGCTCCGAACCCACAGCCCATAAATTTTCTGTAAAAAGAAATCCCCACAAATTCTGGAGCACTGCAAGCCGCGCACCAAAACAGTGGAAGAGATTTCGGTTCCAGAGAGCCCTGGAAAGCCGTACCCAGGGGTCCGTCGTCCTCCAGACAGCGGACCCCACCCCTGCACTGCCCTGGTTGCACTGCCCCAAAGGAGCAGATCCGAGCAGGCTTCAGGGACGGAACCTCCAACGGCTGCAAAGGTCCCTCCACCCACAGGCGATACAGGTCAGTGAGAGAGACATCTAGGCTGGCCGAGACGGGAGTGGGGTGTCTCCGTGACTCGGGCCCCCTCAGGAGGCAGCGGCAGAGGTAGCAGCAGAGAGGCAGCAGCAGAGGAAGTGGCGGCCCAGGACTCCCCAAGCAGACAGGAGCTCCATTGTTGAAGGTCTCCACATAAACCCCTGAGGGAACTAAGCCTGGGAGGTGGCCCTGCCCCCACCCCAGCACCAGAACTTAAGCTCACATTGAATAGGAGCCTTGCCCGTGTTGCTGAAAGCCCTGAGGCTGGGGAACAGCATTTGAATCTCAGACCCCAAGCACTAGCTGGGCAGATCTAGGCGGGGGTGGACAGGAATCTCAGAAGTCAAGTAACTGGCTGGGAAAATGCCCAGAAAAGGGAAGAAAAATAAGACCATAGAAAGCTCCTTTCTTGGGGAAGAGATGTTCCTTCCTCCCATCGTTTGGGATAAGGAAGTACAATGCTTGCCATCAGGGAAAGACATGGAGGTCAGGGCCTCTCTGTCCCAGACATCTGAGGTGGATGTCCGGTGGGCTCAGGCCATGGAAGAGTTCAAAAAGGATTTTGAAAATCAAGTTAGAAAGGTGGAGGAAAAACTGGGAAGAGAAATGAGAGATTTGCAAGAAAAGCATGAAAAACGGGTCAATACCTTGGTAAAGGAGACCAAAAAAAAAAAAATGCTGAAGAAAATAACACCTTGAAAAATAGGTTCACTCACTTGGCAAAAGAGGTTCAAAAAGCCAATGAGGAGAAGAATGCTTTCAAAAGCAGAATTGGCCAAATGGAAAAAGAGGTTCAAAAGCTCACTGAAGAAAATAGTTCTCTCAAAATTAGAATGGAATAGATGGAGGCTAATGACTTTATGAGAAACCAAGAAATCATAAAACAAAACCAAAAGAATGAAAAAATGGAAGAGAATGTGAAATATCTCACTGGAAAAACAACTGACCTGGAAAACAGATCCAGAGAGACAATTTTAAAAATTATGGGACTACCTGAAAGCCATGATTAAAAAAAGAGCCTAGACATCATCTTTCATGAAATTATCAAGGAAAACTGCCCTGATATTCTAGAACCAGAGGGCAAAATAAGTATTGAAGGAATCCATCAATCACTGCCTGAAAGAGATCCAAAAAGAGAAACTCCTAGGAACATTGTAGCCCAAATTCAGAATTCCCAGGTCAAGGAGAAAATATTGCAAGGAGCTAAAAATAAACAATTCCAGTATTGTGGAAATGCAATCAGGATCACACAAGATCTAGCAGCTTCTACATTAATGGATCAAAGGGCATGGAATAGGATATTCCAGAAGTCAAAGGAACTAGGACTCAAATCAAAAATCACCTACCCAGAAAAACTGAGTATAATACTTCAGGAGAAAATATGGTCTTTCAATGAAACAGAGGACTTTCAAGCATTCTTGATGAAAAGACCAGAGCTGAAGAGAAAATTTGACTTTCAAACACAAGAATGAGAAGAAGCATGAAAAAGTAAACAGCAAAGAGAAGTCATAAGGGACTTACCAAAGGTGAACTGTTTACATTCCTACATGGAAAGACAATATTTGTAACTCTTAAAAACTTTTCGGTTTCTGGGTTGTTGGTGGGACTACACACACACACATACACAAACACACGTATATGCGTGCACTCACACACACACACATACACACATGCATGCACATACAGAGGCAGAGAGCACAGAGTGAATTGAATAGGATGGGACCATATCTTAAAAGAAATTATGGTAAATGATGAGAGAGAAATGCAGTGGGAGGAAAGAGGGTGAAATGGAATGGGGTAAATTATCTCTCATTCAATAGGTGAGCAGGAGACTTTTTAGTGGAGGGAAAAAGAGGAGAGCTGAGAAAAAAACAAGAAGTTTACCCTCTTCACATTTGCCTAAAGGAAGGAATAAAATGCACACTCATTTTGGTATGAAAAACCTATCTTACAATACAGGAAAGTAGGGGAGAAGGAGATAAGCGGTGGGGGGGATGCTGGAAGGGAGGGCAATGGGAGGAGGGAGCAATTTGTCCCTCGGGGAGGGACAGGATCAAAAGACAGAATAGAAACAATGGGGGGCAGGATACAATGGAGGGAAATACAGTTAGTCTTATACAACATGACTATTATCGAAGTCATTTGCAAAACTACACAGATAGGGCCTATATTGAATGACCTGCCTTCCCAAAGGGAACGTGTGGGGAGGGAGGGATGGGGAGAATTTGGAACTCAAAGTTTTAGGAACAACTCTTGAGTATTGTTCTTGCTACTAGGAAATAAGAAATACAGTTAATGGGGAATAGAAAATCATCTGGCCCTACAGGACAAAAGAGAAGATGGGGACAAGAGAAGGGAGGGTTGATAGAAGAGAGGGCAGATTGGCGATAGGGAAAATTAGAATGCTGGGTGTATTGGGATGGGAGAGGGGATAAATGGGGAGAAAATTTGGAACCCAAAATTTTGTGGAAATGAATGTAAAAAGTTAAATAAATAAAATTATATTAAAAAAAAAAAAGACCTGTAGGTTATTTTGGATAAGTCCACTTCAATAATAGACAGTATTAATTCTTTCAAAACCTCACTTCAAAGGGGTCCCAAACAGTTGAATATGCTGGATATGTCAAAGTTGATATGTTCAATTGAGGGTTCCTTTTTATTTGTATTCATTGGAGAGGATGATCATTGACATTCTTTCTAACATGAAATCAGCAATAATACCTATCATTTATATGGTGCTTTGGGGCGACTAGGTCTTCAATGGGCTGAAGTCAGGAAGACTCATCTTCCTGAGTTCACATCTGGCCTCAGATATTTACTCACTGTGTAACTGAGCAAGTTGCTTCACCCTATTCACCTCATTTCCTCATCTATGAATGAGCTGGAGGAGGAAATGGCAAACCATTTCAGTATCTCTGCCAAGGAAACCCCAAGTAGAGTCAAAACTGAAACTACTGAAAAAAATATAGTGCTTTAATGTGGCCAAAGCATTTTACAAATATCATCTTATTTTATGCTCACAATAGTCCTAGGAAATACATGCTAGTAGCCCCCCTCACCCCTTTACAAACGAGAAATCTGAGGCAGAGAGAAGTTAAGTGACTTGTCTTCTGTCAAACAATTATTACATCTCTGAGCTCAAATTTTGACTGAGGACTTCCTAACTCCAGACTTAGCACACTTCACTACCTTGCCAACTATCTGCCATTATAAAATGCTATGATTCTGCAATAAATACTATTATAATATCAGGTTCTACATTAGAATGCTATTTCCATGGCTCATTGTAATAGTACTTTGATTACAATGAATTCAGTAAAACTAAAAATTTATTATATTCAGATTTACCAGTTCTATTCCTAGGAGAATCAACTTCAGGACTTCTTTATTAACTAAGAGAGAAAAGTAAAAAATTCCAGGATGTGATCAAATAAAAACTACTCTTAAGAAGTTGCCTTCATATGATTATCTATAGATATGGTCTGACCCTTTTTATCCAGACAATAAGGGTGAATATTAAAAGATAATGATATACATTATGATAATGATATGTATATATAATATACATTATGCATACACACATACGTGTGCATGCTTAAAATATAAAGATATTCCTTTATTTGACAAAATGCACCTTAGCCTTTAATAGATTAGAAACTCTGTACAGGCAGTGTTCCTATTCTCATTTATCTTTGTACCTACCATAGGTTTTAACATGTTAATCACTTCATCAGTGGTTGTTGAATGAACAAACCAACATGACTTTGAAAGTCCTCACTGCAAACATACTAGTTATTTCTCTTGATACAATATTTGAGTCCTTATGCATATGTATTATATATGTGGCGCACACACACACACACACACACATATATATATATATATTCACATGTCAGTATACATGTGAAATGTGTTTGGGTGGGTGGGTGCAGTGTAAGGGCAGAGGGAAGTATGTATATATTTTTACCTTCCTATTCATATTTCTATCACTGTGTTTTTGTCTGTTACTCTTCTATCTCACTTTATTTCGTTCTCTGTCTTCATCTACCTCACTTAATTGAGCATAAGTTATACAGAGGCACATATGCATATAATTGGTTTTATATGTGGTAAGTGGAATTATATGCCATTCTCAATTTTAAAAACAGATAAGTAAAGTGTATTATATTTTCTTTCTCTCAAAGATAAATTATTTCTCCTTACCCATTGTGTATTTTGGTGTGTGTTTGCAAGTGGATCAATAACTCTTCATAGGGAAAACACTCCCCTCCAAAATAATCAAAACTTCTTCTTTATCATCTCAAACTCTTATGGGGGGAAAAGGCATGAATTCCAAGGAAGCACCAAGAAGTATTATGCATTAAAGAGAACTCTGAGCTAGTAGGTAGAGGATCTGGGTTTAAATCCTTTTCTGTTTCTTATTATCTATGCTATTTTGGGCAAGATGTTTCACTTGTTAGGGCTCACTCAGTTTCCTTATCTGTAAAAATAGGGTGTTGTATTGAATAGCCTCTGAAGTCCCTTCATCTCTAAACATTAAAATCTACTTTAAAACAATAGAAATAGAAATAGAAACATCTGTTCAAAAGGAATGTCACCAGATACAAATCCCCTGGAAAACCATCAAGGATTTATGTACTACAGCTCAGATCCTGGGATGCTCGAACCTAATGGCCTTCTTGTCCCTTACAGCAGATAGACCTCCTCTATTTTTCTTTTTCCTTTATCAACTCTCAATTTCATGAATAGCCTATTTCCTATCATCCAAGAAAGTCCTTCTAAACCAAACATCAATATGCAAATGAAGTTGTGTATCTAAAATACTAGTCCCAGGAGGGGAATTTCCCTGCAGGCCTAAGATTTGTGTAGAGCCACAAGCAATTACAAGTGTGTGGTGTACTGGCCCAGCCCCAACTGTGGTGCTTTTATTCCCAATCTTTCCACTAAAAGGTTCTCTAACAGATGATAGAAACCTAATGAGAGGAGAAAGGGGGGCCAAGAGAACATAGATTCAGGAAGGGAACAGGACAAGCCAGGAAGGGACTAGAAATAGTTTCTGTCGGACTCTGGGGAGGCTGGAACAGAATTCTTCAGTTGGTCAGGAGGCTTTGGATTATAAGGAAAAGGGTGGCTTTGGATGTAGCCAAAGGAAGAGACTCAAACCACTAATGAGAGGTAGGGTCTTAGGGTGAATTCATAGGCTCATGTAGGAGCTAGAAGGGACCTTGGAGGCCATCTGAAAAATGTGCAAATTAAAGATTACAAATGATAAATGATTTGTTCAGCATCACTAAGCTAGTAAGTATCAGAATTGAAAGTCAAATCTTCTTGATGCTGAGTCTAGACTTTGTCCAATGTTTTGTATGTGGTTAAATAGACATTTTCAAAGTGCAAATCACATGCTAGGCTTTGGGGATACAGAGATGAAAACTCAAAAAAAATTATTCTGACCCCTTGAAGTTCATAATTTAATGGGGGATGGAGGGAAATATGAGGAAATGTAATTTTAGTTAAGCAGTTATGTTGATTTTGTGTCTTTTAATGATTTGGGAGAATGAACATTATCAGGTATCAGTGAGAAAGGACTAAATAGGAAAGACTTCTAACTCAGAGCAGAGAGAGACAAATCAAAGGAATAAGAAAAAAATATAATAGCTATCACCATACCATGCTTTAAGGTTTGTAACTCACTTTATAAATATCTCCTTTAAGCCTTACAACAACCTCAAGAGCTAGATGTTATCACTATCCTCATTTTAAAGATGAGAAAATTGAGATGAAGCAGCTTGCCTAGTGTTACACAGGCAACAAGTATCTGAGCCTGGATTTGAATTCGAGTCTTCCTAATTTCAAGTACACTCTATCTACTAAATCATAGGTTCCCAAATTGGAGGATACTACCCCCTGGGTGTGGTTGGAATGATGGAGAGAACGGTAATAGCCTCAGGTGCAATTGAGGGTGGGTGTTGAATAAACATAAGAGGGCAATGGAAGCATAAGAAGAAAAATTTGGAAAATGGTTCTTATCTGTTTTGTCTGTTAAGAGTTAAAAATCTTAGTTATTACATTATTTTCCAAATAAACACAGAAAATTCAAGTCATAATCAATTACTGTTCAAGTCTGCTGACAGGTCTCAACAAGCAAGTATTGGCAGGCCAGTGTGCCACGTATCATAGGGAAGTCCAGCATGCATTGGCAGAAATATGTGCATGTAATGATTTGTTTACAATATAATATTCTATGGATACATAACACAACATTGCATTGCTAAAATTTCAATGCAAGAAAAACCCCACAAATTTATAATCAATCATTAAATTTGAGATGCATCATTGTTTTAAATTATATTTTTTTGAAAGACACAAATTTCAAAAAAAAGTTAAAGGGTTAATGAAAGTAGATTTCCAAGGAGGCACTGAATATTTTTTTTAAAGGATGTGAAAGCCAAATAAGTTCAGGAACCTCTGCTTTAAGGGTACAGAGCCCAGCAGATTGCCAGCTACACTAAAGTGAATTTCATGTCAAGATTTGCAAGGTACCCTTTGGCCACACACATTCCTTACACATATTCCTCATTATTTTTTTGCTTTTAGTCTGAGCTCACTATACCTGGGAGTCTTGTGTGTGTATGTGTGTATGTATGTGTATGTGTGTGTGTATGTATGTGTGTGTGTATGTGCAAAAGAAGTGTGTATCCTGGTCTTTTGGGGAAGGTGGGGAGAAGGGGAATTAGAGAGGGATCTTTTTTATCATTTGTTATTAC
The DNA here is from genome assembly GCA_023548195.1 of Bettongia penicillata ogilbyi. Classification (NCBI taxonomy): domain Eukaryota; kingdom Metazoa; phylum Chordata; class Mammalia; order Diprotodontia; family Potoroidae; genus Bettongia; species Bettongia penicillata. The sequence goes on from JAJHZJ010000599.1 coordinate 621,279, forward strand.
TATGCCATCTTAGAAAATACCTTTCAAAAAATGTTAATTGAAATTACTTGCTCATGCCCAATGAGAAGCACATCAGTGTGAGTTTCTGAATAATAGTACCTGAAAACTCTAGCCTCTCACAGTTATATCTGGTGATAAATAGTAATCAGTGTTCTGGTAGGCAAGGCTGCCAGTTGGATTTCAAGTTGGAGAGATGTCTGGAGTGGGGGAAGGAACATGCACTATATGTAATATATGAGACCCTCTTCCCAAGTTGTGCTTCAGGTCAGGGAAGGTATTCAGAAGTATCAAACACTTACTTAAGAATCCTTCTATAGACATATTGGCATGGACAGTATTTCTGCAATTCTTTCCAGTGAATTTGATATTTGGAAAACTGGAATCCAGTAGAATTAGATATTTGGAAAACTGGAATCTAAGTCTAAGTCAACAGTGAGTTAACAAGAATTTATCATCATCATCATCAAAAATAAGAAGAATCGCTAGCATTATCCAGTACTCTGAGGTTTACAAAGTGCTATGTACATGTTGACACAGATTTGATCCTCACAGGTAGGTGCTATTATTAACTGACTTTACAGATGTGAAAAGTGAGTCACAGAGAGGTGACTTATCCAGGGTCACACAACTAATGTGTCTAAGATGTGACTTACTATGTTCCAGGTACTGCTAAGGCATAGGGATATAAATGACAAATGAAAATAAAAACAAAAACAAAAAAACAAAACCCAAACAGTCCTTACCCTAAAGGGGCATGCATTTGAATGAGGGACACAGCTTGGAGATAAATTCATACATGCGAGAATGTAAAATATAGAGAGAGTAGATGAAGTTAATATGGAAGAAGAAGGAATAAGCTATGAGTCAGATTGGTCAAGATCTCCTGAAGAAGGTAGGTTTTGCGGTGAATCCGATATTGTTTTCTTCTTGGATCTACTTCCACATACTCACAGAAATTAGAATTAAAAGAGACCTTAGAGTTTATCTAATCTTACACATCAAGAAACTAGGACACAGAGAAAAAAAATAGCTTTCTCAATAATACCCAGTGAATCAATGGGATAGCCAATGGGAGAGGCAATGGGAGAGCTATGCAATCCGATGTAGCTCCCTTCTTGCCACTTGTCATCTGCTCCCTAACTCATATTAAAACATTCACCTCTACCACTTGGGGTGAGGAACCTGCAGCCTTGAGGCCACATGTAGCCCTCTAGGTCCTTAAGTGTGGCTCCTTGACTGAGTCCAAACTTCACAGAACAAATCCCCTTAATAAAAGGATTTGTTCTGTAAAACTTGACTCAGTCAAAGGGACGCACCCAAAGACACAGAGGGAAACATGTAGCCTCAAGGCCATAGATACCCCAAACCTGAGAGAGCCAGCATGGTGGTGGAAAAACAGCACTTGATGTTTGATTTGGAATACTTGGGTTCAAGTCTCACCTCTGCTATATGCGGATCTGTCACCTTCCAGTAATTTGTTTCCTCCACGTTAAAATGAGGCTAATAATATTTATACTATCCACCTTACTGGATTTTTTAGAAAAATGCATTATCATCCTCAAAGGGTTACAGAAATTTCCATTAGCAATAATGTCTCTAAAAAGCATTTTGTACAATGTTTTGTGACTGACTTGTTAGTTTCATGAAATAGATGTGATCTATTCTCTACAGAGAGCTGAGTAAAGTCACTCTTGCCTCTTGCTTCTCCACAAGCAAGACTGACGTAGGCTGCATTCTCCAGCTGGCAGTTATTTTTATATTGGATTGGTATTTGTCATATGTGTCCATGTATATATATGTATACACATGCATACATACATACACATATTTTCTGCATTAAACACCTATTATTTTTACCCACCTCTCCCTCTTCTGCTCCCAAGCCACAAATTTCAAAGAGAAAGATTTTCCAAAGATAACATTTGCACTGGTTTCCTTTCCTCTTCTGCCCTGGTAGCATTCTGCTAACCTCATTTCTTGCTGCTTGGGCTTTCTGCCAGAGGGGTCAGTGAGAGAAAGTATACTTACTTTTGAAAGGCTTCTTATCATCATTAATCTTGTATAACTTCCCCATGGGGAGAGATCAGAAGCTATAAGTATAAATAAACATTCACCTTATTTGCTTCTTTTACAATTTATTCCTTCTGGGCAGAAGATGAGTATTTTAGTCTAAGCCAGGGATTTATAAAGGGTGGCTAATCAAAAGACCTTAGATGCAGGGTGCTAGGAGATATTAAAACCAAGAGAGAGAGACCAACCACTCATCAGGCTATGCTCCTTCCACTGAACATCTCTATCTAGAAGGTATAGAAATAAGTAGAAGGGTGCAACGGGGTAGGGCTTTCTCAAGATCAATGCTACACCAAAGATTATGGTTTTAAGGCATATTCATCTTTCATTAATCAATAATAGCTTTAATACGATCTTATAGCTTGATCTTTTTTATGCCTGTAGTTTCCAGCCTCTCTGATCCCTACTTGTCCTCTATTCACCAGTGTTTGTGGCTGCTAGCTATTGTGCATATCACCTTTTACCCCACAGAAGGTACTGGTTTATTTTGTTTCTTAAAGCACCAGACAAAGCAATGTTTCCTCAGTCTGTTCAACATGTTCGTACAAATGGAATAAGCTACTGGAAGATTGTTTTCTTCCACCTTTTACTAGGCAGAACCAAATGTTATTCTTTTTCTAATGTCATATAGTTATGGGAAATACGAGTAATCAGCTGTGGAATTCATAGTTCCTTTCTAAAAAAATACCTGTTCTGTGATAAATATAAATCTGAAATAAGAACAATAATACAGAAATTAAGGAGAAAGGGGGGGGAAGGCACTGTGACGAGCAAATAAACCATATCAGTGTTTTTCCAGCACTAAGACCTCTACAGCTAGTGTCAAAAATTCAATCCTTATAGAGAAAAATAATTTACACAGGATCAAAGGATAATTGATCTGGAACTGGGAGTGACCTTAGAAGCAATCTAGTACAAACCCTTATTTACAAACAAGGAAACTGAGATCCATGAATGTTAAATGACTTGCCCAAGGTCACAAAGGTCACATTTGAAGCCAGGATCTTTAAGTCCAGAACCAGTGCTATTTCCCGTGTATCCCAGGACATCAAATGTTTAGATTTAGTAGCTAAGAGGAAAACAGAGTTGTAATCCAGTAAATTAACATGTTAAAAAATAATAAAATGATTCTCAAAATTACAAAACATGTAATTTTTGCTTTGGCTACCATAAATGATAAACTACACTAAAATGCTATCACACTCACATTAATTGCAATAAACAATATGAGTCCCAAAGGATGGATGATAAAACATACTTCCTTAATTTTGGTAGAGTGAGGGGAAGGGTAATGGGTGTAATGTATGGCTATCAAACATGTCTGCTTTGTGGGCTGGGTTCAATTTTCCTTTTTTCACAAAAGGAAGATTCAATGGGAGAAGGGAACATGGGGAAATGATTATGAAATAAGTAAAAAAAGGCATCAATAAAACTTTCTATGATTTAAAGTATGTATGGGAGTATATGAACACCACCCTACCTGTTCCTCAAACATATTCATGCAGCATTTTTGAGTTACAATTCATGCAGCATTTTTGAGTTACAAATCAATTTATACATAATTTTATCCTCAGAACTCATCAACTCAGGCAAATAATACAAGATTAACTCTTACTTATCAGAAAGAAAGAAGACTGATAATCAGTTGTATAATAAGCAGGTTAGAAACCTACAGAGATAATCTGGAACAAATAGATCCAACCACACAAAGTGATATTTAAAAGTTGACAATCAGAACATGCTACTGAATTTAATGAAACTGATAGTTGAGTGGTGCCTATGAGATCACTAAAATACCAGAATGGAGCCAAAAATCCTTTCACTGGCAAATCCACACAAAGTCAATCAACAACATGGTAACAAGAGGCATAGATAAAATGGCTGAGGTAACTAGATTTCTTCACAGAAACAGAGAAGTTAATGATATTGACTAAGACTAGGTCATTACTACCAGAAATTACAAATTGATATCTGGGGAACATGGTTGGTGAGTACTTGGCAAAAAAATGGTAGAAATTAAACAATGAATGATTATAGCTGGCAAAATTTAGCCTTTACCAAATACTTAATAAGATATGAACAAGTATCAAAAATTATACACAAGAAGTTTGCTCTCCTTCACCAACTAACAGATGACAAATCATCTTACGACAAAGTCCAAATATCTTTGAGAAATCACTAAATAAATTACTGGTATCAGAGCATTGTCACAGACAAAACTGTTGCCCATAATTATTCAAATATAACATCGACTCATAAAAACTTAAAAACAATAACCGCATAACCTCTTAACTACATGGAATGAAAAACTTTTATACTGGCATTTGCCTTCTATCAATTCATGAAGGCTAGCATCTCTCTCATATAGCATTCTGGTTGCTTAATCATGTCTTTTTAAGTATTTCATAGATGCTAAGTTTTGTTCCCTGCAGTGAGGAAATAAAAATTATGTGGAAGCAGGAAGAAATACTTATCTGTCACCTCCTGGCATAGCCCCAAAGATATTTTCAGTGAACCTATAGAAAATATTCTTAGATCCTAACACTTTTTTTCATTCCTCCCCATAAAAACATCTCAAATCATTTTATCCATCTGAGCAATAGCCCCACCAATCATTAAACATACAACAATAGTAGAATTATGTGCAGACATGATTAAATAAGGCATAGCCATTGATCTAGATAGTAAGCTTATATTCCAAAGAGCACAAAAAAGAGGAAAAGGCCCTATCTGTATAAAAAAATTACACACACACACACACACACTCATACGCACAGATAGGAATGGAATCATATCTAAATGATGACCATACAATAATAATAATATAGTAATAATTATACATGTACTTGCACACATATGTGTATTATATAATGTATATTTATGTATCTGTATACCCATATGTACATGTGTATATACACATATACATATATGTGTGTATAGATGTAGATATATGTATATAGACATATATCCTGGCAATTAAGAGAATGCTTATCAATTAGAAAATGGCAGATCAAATTGTGGTATACGAATATAATGGAATACTATTCTCTTATAAGAAATAAGGGGTAAGACAGTTTCAAAGAGCCATGGAAAGATTTATATGAATTGATACAGCCTGAAGTGGGAACCAGAAGATACTTTGTAATATAATAGTAACTCTCTTTGTCTCCTTCTGTCTCTGTCTCTCTATATCTCTGTCTACATCTCATTGTATCTGTCTCCATCTCCTTCTATCTGTCTGCCTCTCTCACCTCACACTCTGCTGGTGCTGACCTACTCACCTCCAGACTGGTACTCTCAACATGAGATCTAACACTTGGGCCTCATTACCTGGGTCTTCCTAAACTCATGCCCCAGTTCCTGGAGAAGTTTATCCATTCCTCTTTGGAGTTCCTGACCTGAGGTTTCATTCTGGTTGACTGGTGATTGGTTGTATGGAACCTAGTCCATTTAGTCCATTTATTGGCCAACCCTAGACACCAAATCATCCTTCAGTCACATATCCCATCCAGCTCTTCCCTCAAGCCATTTTTCTGCCCATCTTAACTTTCCATCTCCAGAGAACAAAACTTCTCTCCCTGGCTACCTCTTCTCTAGAATATAAGTTCCTTGAGGAAAGGAGCTATATCTATTTAAAATCTATCTTAGTATGTAGCACAGTGCCTGGTATACAGTAAATACTTTTTCATTCATTCATTCATCCATCCATTCATCCATATATTCATCTATCCATCCATTTGTTCGTTCATTCATTCATTCATTCATTCATTTGGTTCACCATCAAATAGATAAGCTTGTCTGACAAGATGTGCCACTTCTGTAACATCTACCTCTCTATTACTGTAACCAAGAAGTTAAAGAAATGCTATTACAGTCAGATTCAGTTGCCCCACTGTTTTCCATAGCTGCAATACTACTGTAGATCTTTTAGCACCATTGCTTTATTGTTCCTGTTTTTTGACACATGCCCTAATATGTAAAAAGTGCTAGGCAGTTTTTGGAGATCTTCTGGTCTTCTCTTCTTCTGCCTCTCTTTCTGTAGAGGGACCACAGAAATCTCTCTTAGTTAACCCGTTCCTCATCAGTAACAACTTCTTATTGTTTATTTCCTCCCATTTCTAAGCCAGGAATTGGTAGCCTTTGTATCTCTTTTCACAAATAAGTCATTTTGAGGCTCTAGGCTGACCCTAGATAGCAGATGCACAGGTGCTCCATTAGCCACCACCACACCATCCATACATGGAACCATCAGTTACAACAAATGGAGAAGTTTTTAATGTTGTGGATAAGTTCACTTACCTTTGTTGTGTACTTTCCAGGGACGTACACATTGATGATGAGTTTGATGCAAGCATTGCCAGAGCTAGCCCAGTGTTTGGGAAGCTCAGAAGAAAGGTTTGGGAGAGAAGATGTATTAGACCAAACTGAAGATCTCCCAGAGCCTTTGTGCTGATCTCATTGTTATATGTTTGTGAAACATGGACAGTCTATCAATGCCATGCCAGAAAACTGAATTGCTTCCATTTGAACTGTCTTAGGAAAATTCTGAGGATTGCCTGGCATGATAAGGTATTTGCTCGAGCTGAACTGCCAAGTATTCAAACTATGATTCAGAGAGCACAAATCCGATGGGCTGGTCATGTTGTTCAAATGCAAAATGTATGCTTGCCAAAAAGACTATTTTATGGAGAGCTTGCATGGGGCAGGCCATCACATGGTGGCCGGAAGAAACAATACAAGGACACCCTCAAGGTCTCTCTCAAGAATTTTGGATTTGACTGCGCAACATGGGAGATACTGGCACAGAACCACTCAGCAAGGTGTGCCCACATAAGAAAAGGTGCTGTGCTCTTTGAGCAAAACAGAATTGAGACAGCACAAAGTAAACACAAGATACACAATTTTGGGATATCCACCCCAAGTATTCACATGGACTATCTGTGCCCAACCTGTGGTAGAGCTTTCCGAGCTTGTATTGCTCTGATCAGCCACAGTCAGACATACTGAAATTTCACTTTACTATGGTGATGCCATTTTGGTCCTCTTTGCAGATGAAGGACAATCACCAACCAAGACAGCAGACCATCCTGCAGTCTCATGTCTCACCCAGCTCTTCTCTCAAGCCATCTTTCTTCCCATCCCAACTTTCCATCTCCACAGAACAAAACTTCTCTCCCTGGGTATCTCTTCTCTGGAACATAAGCTCCTTGAAGAAATTAACTATCTCTGTTTAAAATCTATCCCTAGCACTTAGTACAGCACCTGGTATATAGCAAGCATTTTTTCAGTCATTCGTCCATCCATCCTTTATTAACTTTCTGGACTCTATTCCCTATGCATGGTCAGAGTAAGGTCTGAATAGTCTCACCAGGTTAGGATGGGATCCCTGTCCTTCAGAATACCTCGTACCACCCAGTTAGAAGATACCTTTAATTTTCCATTTATAGAGTAATTCATCAGGCTTAAAGCATTGTCTCCAGTGCTTTGTGAGGGAGGTAACCCATTAAAGTTTCCTCACTTATTTATACCTTTATAGAAAAGGAAAAAAAGTACCTGATAAAAGAATTTATTGGGTCCTTTACTGATAATATGCTTTGTTGGATTTGATTTTAGTGTGGGATATAGGAAATAGAGAGAATATGAGAAAGCTAGATTTCTGAGGGGAAGAGAAGACTGGAAACACAAGTGACAAACTTCATTTATTTTATAATTTTTCTAGGTGTAGGTACCCTTCTCTAAGTAATCAGTCTTTCTCCATGGGTGTAAGGTCTCTATACCATAATAAGGATGATGAAAGTCTAAACCTTCTCACGGCTCCTTTACTGGTACCCAAGGGCCACTCAGCATTTTATCACTTTCTATTCTTATTCAAGTGCAGCCTTTTCTTTCCTGGAAAATGGTCAAAACTGAAATTGCTCCTCACTGGCAAGCATGAGGATCACTTTGGAAGATGAGAAAAAAAGTCTGCAGCTCTTGCTTCTGTAAAGATTTTCTTTCCCACAGTTTGTTAAACATTCCAGTGTCTTTCTTAACTGCGAATTCTCTCTTTGCACGTTACACCAACAGAGATATGTAGAGAGGATGGGACACAGCCAACAAGACTAGATTTACTTAATTGGATTACTCTATCTCTGAAAAGACACATCAAACCCTTGAGGGTGTGTGTATGTGGGGGATGGGGAGGAAGGGAAAAAGGAAGGGGAGAGAGCTGTAAGGGAAAGAGAGAGGGAGAGGGAAAAAGAGAGGGAAATAGGAGAAAGGGGGAAGAAGGGAGAGGGAAGAGTGAAGAAGGGAGGGAAGGAAAAGGAGAGAGAATGAGAGAGAGAGAGAGAGAGAGATTGAGAACGCACCAGAACTCCGAGCTTGTCTCTGAGTCGAGCCTGAATGCCCACGGTCAATGTAGCTGTTAATATATCACACCAGAGGGCTTATCATTTCTGTTTATTTTCCAAATGAATTCCCAAGTCATCAAAAACTGTGGCTGTTTCACATGAGAAGCTTATATTAAGGCTAAGTAGATGGCGTATTGAAGATAATTATTTGGGAACATATTTATGAAAACATGATTACTCTTTCAGTGTTTCACTTGGTGCTTTTTCCTTCAAGGTTTGACAACTGACTAATAATAATGCCAATAAAAACTAACGATAATATATTTGTCATTTCTCCACAATAGCTAAGTAGAAGCAATTTGAGCTAACCACGATCATTGCTTGAGAACGAAATTTGGATTTGCAAGTGAAAAAGGGGAGGCACGTTTCTCCCAGTAATAAAAAAAGGATATTATTTTTTGAGGACCGAAGACAACATAAGTTGTTTTGAATTGGGTTTCATCTCATTATTGATATATTTTCATTTCCTGAACTGCAACTGAGTTATGAGATGCTCTGGTTTCCTGGTGAGAGCTTTATCTTTCCCATTTTTATGGTACATGCCTCTTCAAAAGAGTAAACTTCCAGAGCAATTTGTTTAAGACCATACTGGTACTGAATATCAAGATCACTGTGGTGTGGTCATGAATACGCCAGGGTTATTACAGAGAACAAAGCATCTACTACAGCTTTGCACCTCTATATCTCTCTAAGAGGAAAATAGGACTGATCAGTTAACTTGGAAATTAAGGAAAACCTCTGAGGAATGTTGAAGTTGAAGGTGGAGTACATGCATATAGACACAGACAAAATAAAGGTAGAAGGAGAGAATTCTGGCCATGAAGTCTCAGGTCATGCTATACTTTCCTTGTTCATATCTACCCTTTTACTTACTCTGCCTCCATCCCCCCTCCCCCAACCCATCCCTCAATATCTGTCACATCCAATGTGACCCTTTAGTTAACCATTGCAAACAATTTAACATCCTATTTCAAATGCTGCCCAGTCAGTTTCCTCTCTTAATAATCTCACCCAGTGCCACAAAACCTGGAAACAAGGAGAACCTGCTGTTGCCCATATTCTAATCTGTCCCTTCTAAGCAGAAGGTCTAAGCAGGCACCTTCAGATTAAAGGAGGTCAACAAATGAGCATCACATGTTACTTTATTGAATTTGAGAGGTCTATCCTTTTGTCTTTTTTTTAATAATCATAGATAGATGTTGCCATCTAGCATCTCTGTATAATATGAGTGTTATATATGAAAATGAGCCAAGCAAAACCTTTGTTTTTTGCAGGAGGGTGGGGTTGGGGGAATAGGTGGGAGATGGAGAGCAGATGGTTGAGGGGTGGGTAGGTAGGATATTTACTGCTTTAATGTACCTTAAGGGCACATTTAGGGTCCCTTAAGAGGGACATTTGACAGGCACAGGGAAAAAGAGCCAGCTTGGACTGTGTGTATGGGCAAGTCATATAACACCTCAGTGACCTACTGCAAGGTTTTAGGACAATAAAACCATAGAGTCTGACCCTTCCCCTCCTGCACCTTCACCTTTTTCCCAGATGGTTGTAGACATCTCTTGCATGAACTTGTTATCCAAGTTCACCATCCTGTTAGACTATAAGTTACATGAGAGAAGGGATCATGCTTTATGTAAACTTGGTCTTACTCCAAGTAGCTAGCAAAGCATTCCTCATACAAGGATGCATTTGAATATTTGTTGCATTTAATTCTGAGACCACTTCCTATTCTAAAGTAGGAAGCATAGATAAGATTGTTGTTATTCAGGTTTTCAATCATGTCCAACTGTGATCCCATTTGGAATTTTCTTGGCCATGATACTGGAGTAGTTTACATTTCCTTAACCAACTCATTTTACAAATGAAGAAACTGAGGGCAAAAGGGCTAAGTGACTTGCCCAGGGTCACACAGCTAATATGTGTCTGAGGCCAGATTTGAACTCAGAAAGCTGAGTCTTCCTGAAGTTAGGCCAAGCACTCTCTCCACAACACCATCTAGCTGACCACATATAGGATTTTCTCAGTCAAAAAATTTAGTATCAAGGGGGCAAAGCCAAGATGGTGGAGTAGAAAGGCAGACTCTAGCTCTACCCCCCATACCCTATAAAATAACTGTAAAATTCTAGAGCAGCAGAAGCCACAAAACAACAGAATGAAAGAGATTTCTAGCCCAACACAGCCTGGAAGGCTGACAGGAAAAGCCTATCACACCAGGCTCAGAGCACAGGGCAGCCCAACCTTGCCCATATGGCATGGTAAAGACAGGAGTAGAGCAGGTTTCAGGGCATGGAATTATGAACAGCAGGAAAAGTTCCCAGATTTCTCAATTCACAAACTCCAAAGACAGCTTCAAATGTCAGTGAGAAAGTTCATTCACCTGGGTGATAGGGGTGTGCTATTTGGCCACCAGCCCTGGTCCTGGAGCAGCAACAGCTGGTGAGGCAGAAGTATCCACTTTTGGAGCTCTCAGCCTAAAGACTTGGGGGGAATTAGGCAGCTGATCTGGTCTCAGTCTTGAGTGGCAGTCCTAGCATGAGGAAGAGCACTGGCATGGTAGAGCTTGTGGTAGCAGTGGAGAGGGAATTCTAGTGGCAGATCCTGAACAGAAAAAAGTGCCTGTGGTTGTTCACAGACTAGAACCCAGGCTAGGTGGGGAGTAAACTCCTCTCCCTTGATTGTGCCACCTTGGAGGAACTGAGAACTTAAAGGTTCCTAAACTACACTTTCCACTGGACAAAGGACTCAAAAGTCAAGTAACTGACTGGGAAAATGCCCCCAAAAGGGGAAAAACATAAGACTATAGAAGGTTACTTTCTTGGTGAAAAGGTGTTTTCTTCCATCCTTTCAGATGAGAAAGAACAAAATATATCATCAGAGCAAGACATAAATGTCAAGGCTTCCACTTACAAAATCTCCAGAAATACATGCAGTTGTGTGAGGCCATGGAAGAGCTCAAAAAGGATTTTGAAAACCAAGTTAGAGAAGTGGAGGAAAAATTGGGAAGAAAAATGAGAGTGAAGCAAGAAAATCATGAAAAGTGAGTCAACAGGTTGCTAAAGGAGACCCAAAAAAATGCTGAAGAAAATAACGCCTTTAAAAATAGACTAACCGAAATGACAAAGAAGTTCAAAAAGCCAACGAGGAGAAGAATGCTTTAAAAAGCAGAATTAGTCAAATGGAAAAGGAGGTTCAACAGCTCGCTGAAGAAAATACTTCTTTAAAAATTAGAATGCAGCAGATGGAAGCTAATGACTTTATTAAAAACCAAGAAATTACAAAACAAACCCAAAAGAATGAAAAAATAGAAGGCAATGTGAAATATCTTATTGAAAAAACAACTGACCTGGAAAACAGATCTGGAAGAGATAATTTGAAAATTGTTAATCTATCTGAAAAACATGATCAAAAAAAGAGCTTAGACATCATCTTCAAAGAAACTAGCAAGTAAAACTGCCCTTACATTCTAGACCCAGAGGCTAAAATAGGAATGGAAAGAATTCACTGATCACCTCCTGAAAGAGATCCCAAAACAAAAATTCCTAGAAATATTGTAGCCAAATTCCAGAGTTCCCAGGTCAAGGAGAAAATATTACAAGCAGCCAGATATAAAAAACAATTCAAGTCTCGTGTAAATACAATCAGGATAACACAGAATGTAGCAGCTTCTACACAAAGGGATCAAAAATATATTCCAGAGGTCAAAGGGGATAGAATTAAAATCAAGAATCACCTACCCAGAAAAACTGAGTATAATACTTCAGGGAAAAAATAGAATTTAATGAAATAGTGTACTTACAAGCATACAAGCATTCTTGACAAGATCAGAGCTGAACAGAAAATTTGACTTTCAAATACATGAATCAAGAGAAACATGAAAAGGTAAACAGGAAAGAGAAGTCTTAAGGAAATCATTAAAGTTTAACTGTTTACATTCCTACATGGAAAGATGTTATTTGTAAGTCATGAGACGTTTTTCAATATTCGGGTAGTTAGAGGGAATATATATATATGTAGGTGTGTATGGGTATGTATGTATGTGTATATGTGTTGATATGTATATGTACGTGTTTATATGTGTATGTGTGTACCTGTATATATAAGTATATACATATATACATAGACAGGGAGCACAGTGTGAGCTGAATATTAAGGGAGAATACCTAAAAAAATAAAATGTACTGTTGAGTGGAATGTACTATGAGTAAGAGAAAGGGAGAGGTAGAATGTAGCAAATCATCTCACATAAAAGAGGGAAGAAAGAGCTTTTACAGTGGAAGGGAAGAAGGGGGAGAAGAAAGCAAATAAATGAAAGAAAATTCCCTTTTACTCTCATGGGATTTAGCTTAAGAAGGGAATAACACACACTCAATTGGATATGGAAATCTATTTTATTCTGTATGAAGGTAAGGAGGAAGGAGGTAGGAGAAGGAAGATAATAGAAGGGACAGCAAATTGGTGAAAGGGATAATCATAAGCAAACATTATTGTGGGAGGACAGGTCAAGGAAGAGAATGGAATAAATGGAGAGCTGGACAGGACAGAGAGAAATGTCATTAGTTTTTTACACTATAAATAATATGGAAGTGGTTTACATTGTTACACATGTATGACCCATATCGAAATGCTTGTTTTCTCAATGGGGTGGAGAGGGAGAGAATAATTAACTCAAAGCTTTAAGAATGAATGTTAAAATTTGTTTTACCATGCAACTGGAAATTAAGCTATACAGTCAATGGAATTTAGAAATCTATTTTGCCCTACAGGAGATTAGAGGGGAGGGGGTTGGAAGAAGGGTGGGTAATAGAAGGGAGGACAGACTGAAGGAAGGGGTGGATGGGTTACATGCTATCCTGAGGCTAGGGGTGGGGAGAGATGCAGTGAAAATTTTGAATTCAAATCCTTTTGGAAGTGATATTAAGAACTGAAAAATAAATAAATTACATATAAAAACATTAAAATAAAATAAGACTCAAAAAAATTTACTGTCAAGGTTAAGTTCACTGTTGTGCTCTGATCAATGATACCCTTGATTCAACCTGTCTATTTCCATAGTACTTCTAATAGTGCTTGACTTCTTCAAACTTGGGCTACCTCTCAGTATCCCTGTCTTGTTCCTTGACCACAAAGTGGGACTACTTTCTTGACTTCTTACCTTCATGATCCTGGCTTTAGTACTGATACCCAAAGTATATAAAGTCCCTGGCCCTGTCCTGATTGCTTATCTTCCAGACTTCTATCTTTTCATGACCTGGTAATCACATGATTTCTTAACCTTAGCCATCTTGCTTTAAGTCGTGATGGTTTTCTTTTTTCTATCTCCTACCTGGTCTACACTCACTGCCACATGGTAGGACAATGATTTCTGTCCTTAATGTATGTTTACAGAAAGTGAAAGCCCCCAGGTCTTTTCCCATCCCCTACTTTAGCACAAGTAGATGAGTTCTGAAAATGGTCCATAGAGTACAAAGGTACTCTGAGAATCTCCACAGCAAGGCCATTGTTGGTTAGGCCAATGCACTGATTTGGGCTCAGGGCAGAATGCAATAAGATACTCATGGACCACAGAATGTAATTTTTCAAAAAGTATTTTACTAAAAACAAAGGTTAAGAAGTATATAACTCGTAAGGTTAAAAAATATTTTAATTCAGGATAAAACAACTACTCCTCTCCACCTCTACATTCCCCCTAGCCATACTGGGCCAGATACATGGTCTAAAAGGGAAATGAGAATTTTGCTAAAACCAGATTCCTTTAGGCTGGAATTTTTATAATTTGAGTGGCAAAGAAACTAAAGTAAGACCTAGCAAATATTCCCCCCTGTACCTTTAAAAGGAAATCAACTCACCCTACAGAAGCAGCTGATCCTACTAACACAAGAATTACAGAGGGATGGTCAGTTCCTATTGCAAAATTTTACATATTAAAATTAATGATGATGGAGTCTCTAGGTACTCCCCTATTGAGGTTACAGTCTTAAACGTTCAAGATTTTTCTTAAACAAGTTCATGTGGTGAGTATCAAAAGTCTTTATACTAGGAAGCTCCTCTAACTGCCTAGGAGAAAATTGACCTCCTGCTGTGTAAGAGGACTGAGCTGCCAAAAATCTCTGATGGTTTGGTACCTGAAAAGAGTAGGGAGGAGAAAAAAAGAACATTTATTTGTAGTTACATCTTCAAAACTTATACAATTGTATGTATGTTTTCCTTCCTGTTTATTTCTTTCCTTTCATGGTAGCTGGTAGTGTTTTATGTTGCTGGAAAGCTTCACTTACTTCCCTGAGCATTTCTGATAATGACACATAGATTTTGCTTGCTTTCAACAGTTCATCTAAAACTGTTGTCCAAAAAGCATGTTTATCCCAGGGTAACTCCTGTATGTGCTAGTCTATCTTTTTTGACCACCATGAACAAACAATAGAACACAAATATAGTGACTACATACGCTACTCTATTTGAAGGGGAAATATTTGCATCTGGAAGTTTGTTCACTTCTGGGGAAAGAACCTCTAGACAGTGAATGCAGGAATGATTTGCCACAGAGAAATCAGAGAAAAGCAAATTTATATTCTTGCCTTGATCTCTGGAGCTATTTACCTTGACTTACCCCTCCCAATCAGTCAATTGATCCCTCAATCAACAAGTCTTTGTGGCTTGCCCACTGAAAATAAGTCTAATAACTCATTTCTCTCAAGAGGTAAAGGGACTCATTTTAGTTTAATCCACACCAAGGAATCAAATAGCATATCTTCGTTCAAATTACAGTTTTCTAGCACACAGCTAGAGGCAGAATTGTGTGTTATAAAAACCACTATCCATGTCAAGTAAATATAAAAGCCAATTAGGAATCTCCTGATACAGGCAGACAGGCATGCAAGTGAAATTCAGAAGTGCTAGTGCAGAAGCATGTTTGTCTGAGTTTCTACTCATTTATCAATTAGCATACCTTCATAGGGGAAAGAATTATATACAAGGGAAATAATTTGGGGGTTAATAAATGTTACAAAACATAGGCAGGATCCATTTGAATTAAGAAATTCATCCACTGACACTCCAGACAGGCCCCAAAACTAGCGGCACTGCACAAGGGAAGCAAAATTCAAAGCCAATAGCCTATGAGCCCAAATAGTTTTGGACAATTTATAATTCTGTACAGTAAATGGCTGACCCATAATTCACAAGCTGAGAGTTAATGAGAATATCTGTCCCTAATACCCATAAGAAAGATAAGGAGTGGTATAATGTGGTATATCCAGCACTTCTGGGCCTTCCAAGGGCAGAAGGGAAAACCTTCTGAGAGCAAAATGTGGCAAGAAATATATCCCTGACCTACAGACTTTTCACTTTCCCATCAAACCAATTCATGTATAGAGGCATAAAGGAACAATTCATCCTCACTGACTGTTTCCAAATAACTAGATGCTTTTTAATTGCTAGGGTAATTAACCTTAATGATGTAATTGTGTAGCTCCGTAAAAGGGAGGGGGTGGGGAGAATAATTTTAGCTTTCTACATGACTCAACCAGCAAAAGTAGAAAAAAAAATTACATCCTTAGAAGAATAAGGGAATTAGGAGGAAGAAACAAATTAAACAGAACACCCTCCACAGAAAACTAATTGCTTATTTATCAGTATAATCTGCTTTTGCTGCCAATCTTTGAAAAGTAAATATATACAAGGTCATTTCCCCTAGAGAATAATAAATATTAATAATTTTACAATGACTGGAGGTTTTAAGTGTCCCTTCTAAACCAATGTATCAGCAGTTCTCTTTGCCTGTTAAACAAAGAATTGATGTCTACATTAACTGGTTTTGTTTTGTTTGGTTTTAGATTTTAAAGTCTGTGATGTTCCCAGTGGTATATTCTAATGAGCCCCTCATTCTGCACTATTTTCTTATAGGCTCCTGAAATGTCTTGTAAAGAAGATAAGTAGTACCAACTCTTTGCAAAAAGGCACCTACTGAATGCTAATCCTTAGATCAGTTTGCACTTGTGTAAGCAGTTTTGAGGATTTTCCATCACGGAGTATAATCTGACTCGTGTTTATTGAGCACATACTATGTATAAAACACTGTCCTAGGGGTTGGGAAGACAATTTCCATTTCCACTTCACCCACACATACCCCTCAAATTGGCCCTTATCCTCAAGTAACATATTCTGAATTTTCAGGGCTCAGAAGGTGCTTCAGAGGTCAATTAACCTAACACACATAAATTATGAAACTTTGCACAGTCAAGAAGAACTTATTATACACATATAAGGCACTGGGCTAGATACTTACTAAATGTTTCTTAAGCAGAATTGAATTCCATCCACAACAGTCATTACGAGTAAGTATTAAGCATACCTGGAGACCTCCAGGAACATCTACTTTCCCAAAATATCCCACTTCATTTTAAGATGGTTCTACTTACTAGGAAGTTTTTCTTTATGGAACACTAAAATCTGCCTCCCTGTATCTTTCCCATAATAGTCTTAGTTTAATCTTTAAGGCTAAGAAGAAGACATCTAATCCATCTTCCCCAGGATAATCAATCGTTCAAGTGTTTGAAGATAATGTGACTCTTCTGTTCCCCTTCCCCAGGTAAAACATGCCCAGTCCCTTCAATAGACTGTCATTTGGCATGATATCTAGTCCTCTCATCACCTTAGGCATCGTCCTCCCAATACCTTCTAGCTTGTCAGAGTCCATCCTAAAATATGATATCTAGGACTGAACACAACACTGCAGATAGAATCTTACCTGGGCATGTTACATCTGGATCATAACTTCCCTTACCCTGAACAATGCACTTCTTATTTTTTTTTCAGTTTGTAAAACAAGCATTTTCACAACACAGTACAATTTTTTAAAAAAATGATTGCTTACTAGTGTAGCCTTAGTTCCTGATTGCTCCACTGACTGTCACATCATGCTGATAATTCATTTTGAGTTTGCAGTCCTCCTAGGTATTTTTCCCATGAACTACTTTCTAGCTACATCTCCCCTATGTCTGCAGTCTTTTTCATTTGGTAACTTCAGCCTGGCTCCTTACAAAATGTCAGACCTCTAAGTGTTGAATTATTTTTCTATACACTAACTCATCGAATTATCCTATTTAGGCATGAGAAAGTTGCATCATACATTATCAAAGACAGTCCTTTTAAGGGA
Organism: Bettongia penicillata ogilbyi; assembly: GCA_023548195.1. Classification (NCBI taxonomy): domain Eukaryota; kingdom Metazoa; phylum Chordata; class Mammalia; order Diprotodontia; family Potoroidae; genus Bettongia; species Bettongia penicillata. Next base: position 638,889 of record JAJHZJ010000599.1, read on the forward strand.
GAAGAGTTTCTTCATTGGAAGAAACCAAGGATCCTGAGTGTTTTGAAGTAAGTTTCAAGCCATCATTCTCACCTATTCCTTTCAGGTCATACACAGAAAGTGTTCTCTTTTAAACAGAAACTAATGCCCAAAGTTCTTTAAGACTTAGAAATTAAACTTAATATTGATCTATGAAAGAGGCAGGAATGAACAAACTTATGACATAGCTTGGCCAAGTTGAAAGAGCCCTGAATAGAAAACCTGAGTCCATATACTAAATGACAATATACTCCCTGTGTTACCTTGAGCAAACTCTTCTACTTCTGAGACTCAGTTTCCTTATACATAAAATGAGTTTGAAGCAGATAACTTCTGCAGTTTCTTTCAGATCTCATATGTTAGGATTCAAAGTTTGAGATTTGTGAAAATTTATATATATATATATATATATATACATCTACATATATACATACATGTTACATATATATACATATATTATGTTTCATATAATCAGTGACATGGTTCACACATTTATGGAAGGATTTGGAGACTTGTGGGAGTTATCTCCTTTTTGTACTGCTCATATATACAAAAAAATAGTGTAAATATGTCAACAATGACACATAACACTGGAAAAGAAAGTGGAGCAATAGCCAGATGCAAGGATAACAGATGGGTTTGTATGAAATATCAAAAGACTAATAGGTCTTTAATATAATGAGTAGATCCTCTTTGGAGGATTTACTGAAAGGATTGGACATAAATCATATAGTCTATTTGTATATCCCCTGTGCTTAGTACAGTGTTTTGCACACAGTAATCACTTAATAAATGTTTTAATCATTCAAGATGAGAAATAATGAACTGCAACCTTCAGGCATACAGACAGCACACATATCTATGAGATCACAGATCGAAGTATGTATATACCTATCCATAGACAGGAAACAGGAAAATAACATTTGAGACTGGTTCTCTGCTATGTAATCACCCTCTGTCCCCTTTGGCTTACCTTATAGAAAACTCATTTTCTTCCTAGTTTAAGCAAGTTTCAGCTGAGCCATAGACAATCTGAGGATTTGAGCTAACATACTATTCTCTAACAGCTGTGTATAAGGAGAATTGAAGAAAATACTGGATAAGAATACAAAGGCGAATGGCAGAAGTTTGTGAATATTTTCTATGAAAAAATTCCAGGTATGTCCTGAGATATACCACTTGGAAAATGTGATATGATTTGGCAATTTCTTTTCTCCAAAGTCATCTGACTGAGAGGAGTGAATCTGTGTATGTTTCTATAATACATACTCATTTGCTTTCCTGTCTTCATTTACTCTCTCATCCGCTCCTTAGTTTAAAAAGAAAAGTTGGTAAAAATATATATACAGATGTATAATTTGGACACTGAGAAAACAGATTTCAGAAAATCTAGAATTGGAATGTATACCAAATCTAGAAAATCAAGAAGGATAGGAAACTCTTAAAAATTAAGTTTTGACAATACACTCACAGATTTTCCCGAGGAAGACATGAAGAAAGCATAAGCATTTGAAAGAAACCAGTGAGACTACATAGGGAGCTCTCCAATGAGCTCAGCTATTAAAAGAACACATGATAAAAGATGAAAGGGAGGGGAACATAAGGAATAAATACAAAAATAACTGTACAAATCTGCAAGAAGATTTTCAGGAAATTTAAAACTCAGAATGACTTTTTAAAAAAAAATATAAAGAACAACAAAAGGAAATTTTTTTAATAAAAATTTATTCATTTAACTTTTTACATTCATTTTCACAAAATTTTGGATTCCAAATTTTCTCCCCCTTTTCTCCCCTCCCCCCACCCAATACACCAAGCGATTTAATTTTCCCTATCACCAATCTGCCCTCTCTTCTATCATCCCTCCCTTCTCTTGTCCCCATCTTCTCTTTTGTCCTGTAGGGCCAGATGACTTTCTATTCCCCATTAACTGTATTTCTTATTTCCTAGTAGAAACAACAATACTAAACAGTTGTTCCTAAAACTTTGAGTTCCAAATTCTCCCCATCCCTCCCTCCCCACACATTCCCTATGGGAAGGCAGGCAATTCAATATAGGCCATATCTGTGTAGTTTTGCAAATGACTTCAATAATAGTCGTGTTGTATAAGACTAACTGTATTTCCCTCCATCCTATCCTGCCCCCCATTGTTTCTCTTCTGTCTTTTGATCTTGTCCCTCCCCTAGTGTTGACCTCAAAATGCTCCTTCCTCCCATTGCCCTCCCTTCCAGCATCCCCCCTTGCTTATCTCCTTCTCCCCAACTTTCCTGTATTGTAAGATAGGTTTTCATACCAAAATGAGTGTGCATTTTATTCCTTCCTTTAGGCAAATGTGATGAGGGTAAACTTCTTCTTTTTTTCTCAGCTCTCCTCTTTTTCCCTCCACTAAAAAGTCTCCTGCTTGCCTCTTGAATGAGATATAATTTGCCCCATTCCATTTCACCCTCTTTCCTCCCACTACATTTCTCTCTCATTGTTTACCTTAATTTCTTTTAAGATATGGTCCCATCCTATTCAATTCACTCTGTGCTCTCTGTCTCTGTATGTGCATGCATGTGTGTATGTGTGTGTGCATGCACGTGTGTACGTGTGTGTGTATGTGTGTGTGTGGTCCCACCAACTACCCAGATACTGAAAAGTTTTAAGAGTTACAAATATTGTCTTTCCATGTAGGAATGTAAACAGTTCACCTTTGGTAAGTCCCTTATAACTTCTATTTGCTGTTTACATTTTCATGTTTCTTCTCATTCTTGTGTTTGAAAGTCAAATTTTCTTTTCAGCTCTGGTCTTTTCATCAAGAATGCTTGAAAGTCCTCTGTTTCATTGAAAGACCATTTTTTCCCCTGAACTATTATACTCAGTTTTGCTGGGTAGGTGATTCTTGGTTTGAGTCCTAGTTCCTTTGACTTCTGGAATATCCTATTCCATGCCCTTTGATCCCTTAATGTAGAAGCTGCTAGATCTTGAGTTATCCTGATTGTATTTCCACAATACTGGAATTGTTTCTTTCTAGCTGCTTGCAATATTTTCTCCTTGACCTGGGAATTCTGGAATTTGGCCACAATGTTCCTAGGAGTTTCTCTTTTTGGATCTCTTTCAGGTGGTGATCAATGGATTTCTTCAATACTTATTTTGCCCTCTGGTTGTGGAATATCAGGGCAGTTTTCCTCTATAATTTCATGGAAGATGATGTCTAGGCTCTTTTTTTGATCATGACTTTCAGGAAGTCCCATAATTTTTAAATTGTCTCTCCTGGTTCTCTTTTCCAGGTCAGTTGTTTTTCCCATGAGATATTTCACATTCTCTTCCATTTATTCATTCTTTTGGTTTTGTTTTATGATTTCTTGGTTTCTCAGAAAGTCATTAGACTCCATCTGTTCCATTCTAATTTTGAGAGAACTATTCTCTTCAGTGAGCTTTTGAACCTCTTTTTCCATTTGGCTAATTCTGCTTTTGAAAGCATTCTTCTCCTCATTGTCTTTTTGAACCTCTTTTGCCAATTGAGCGAGACTATTTTTCAAGGTGTTATTTTCTTCAGCATTTTTTTGGGTCTCCTGTAGCAAGGTATTGACCCATTTTTCATGCTTTTCTTGCATCTCTCTCATTTCTCTTCCCAGTTTTTCCTCCACCTGTCTAACTTGCTTTTCCAAATCCTTTTTGAGCTCTTCCATGGCCTGAGTCCACCAGACATCCACCTGGGGTTTCTGGGATACAGAAGCCCCACCTTCCACGTCTTTCCCTGATGGTAAGAATATTTCCTCGTCATCAGAAGTGAAAAGTGCGAACATCTGCACCCCATCAAAATCTTATTTTGCTTCCTTTTTCTGGGCATTTTCCCAGCCAGTTACTTGACTTCTGAGATTCCTCTGCACCCCCACCTAGGTCCGCCCAGCTAGTGCTTGGTGTCTGAGATTCAAATGCTGCTTCCCAGTGTCGGGGCTATCCGCGGCAGGAGCGGCTGCTATTCAATGTGAGCTTAAGTTCTGGTGCTTGGGTGGGGGCAGGGCCGCCTCCCAGGCTCAGTTCCCTCAGGTTCTTTATGCAGACACCTTCAGTAATGGAGAGGTTGGGGGCAGGGCCGTCTCCCAGGCTCTGATCCCTCAGGGGTTTTATTCAGAGATCTTAGGTAATGGAGCTCCTGCTTGTTTCAGGAGTCCTGGGCCGCCGCTATTGCCTCTTCTGCTGCCTCTGCCGCTCCCTCTGCTGCTGCCTCCCGAGGGGGCCCGAGTCACGGAGACACCCCGTTCCCCTCTCGGCCAGTCCAGACGTCTCTCTTACTGACCTGTAGTGTCTGTGGGCAGAAGGACCTTCGTGGCTGCCGGAGATTCTGACCCTGAAGCCTGCTCAGATCTGCTGCTCTGGGGCCACGTGGCCAGGACAGCTCAGGGGTGGACTCTGCTGTCTGGAGCGGGACAGACCCCTGGGGATGGCTCTGCAGCGCTCTCTGGAATGGAAATCTTTTCCACTGTGTTTCTGCACACCTTGCAGTGCTCCAGAATTTGTGGGGAGTTCTTCTTGCAGGAAATATATGGGCTGTGAGTTCGGAGCTGGCATACGTGAGTCTTTCTACTCCGCCATCTTGGCTCCACCCCAACAAAAGGAAATTTTTAAAGATATATTTGGAGCAAGAGAATAAAGAAAGGGATGATTCTGCTGCTTTGGCATATGGAACAGTTTTAACAGATGACAGAAAATTCCGGTTATTTAACACAACATCTCACACATGGTAGGCACTTAAGGAATCTGTATTGAATTCTTGAATTAAAGCACTACTGTACTGCTACATTTACTTTGTTAATGGTAAAGCATACAAAAAAGTGGCTAAGAGGAGACAGAATAGCCCAAGATAAGTAAGGAAATACTGAGAGAACACAAAGATGATTTAAGTTATTTCAAGTCTCCAGTTCTGGATATAGTATTTTAGGATAGTAATCACTGTCAGTCACTCATAGACGCTGTCAGCAATTCTTTAGTAATCTTTGAAAATACAAGCAGTGACATGAGATAGGAAAATGCCTCAACTGTCAAAAAAAAAGAAAAGTTGGAATTTGGAAACTTTGGACCAATCTTGTTACCAGACAAAAGTCTGGTCAATTTATAAATATTTAAGATAATATTTATAAATATTATGTTAATAATTAATGGTAAGTATTAGGCTTGAAGTCAGGGCATCTGGGTTTAAATCTTGGTCCTGATATCTCTAATTTTGTGGTCCTAGGCAAATTATTTAACCTCTAATGGCTCTAATGAAATCTCTAAAAATATAAGTTTCAGCAAAAGTGACAGCAAGTACTGACAGAGAGAATTTCTGAGTCTGAAATCTCTCTATATCAATGAAATTACAGTTCTGGTCCCTATTCCTAATGATCTCATAGAATTATTATAAAGGTTAAATTAGTGAATGTATATAATGTATATAAATCATTTTACAATCTTGAACCTATGAAATTACCATCATCATTTCTTAACTAGAATACTATGAATCCCTGCATTGACCTTGGAACTGAAACTCTGAGTTCACCTTGGGCCTGAGATAATAACTAAGTGTGTATTATTGTGGAAGTCTTTGGTTCTGTCCAAATAAAAGGGTCAAATTCCCTCCTTGATATGCTCTATCTTCCCGGCATCCCTTCTTTGTGTAGAGTTGCGGGTTGGGTTCTAAGAGTAAAGAATCAGATGTCATGTGAATTAGTCACGGATAATGAGTTTTAAAAAAAGGTATTTGTAGTTTTCCTAAGTTTAAATATGTGTGTGTGGATGAACGAATGAATTGACTAAGATATTTCCAACAAATCCTTATTGAGCCCCTCCTGTGTGTACAGAACTATGTTGTAAGAGAGAGTACAATATGGTAGAGAACAAGAATGGTATTCAGAGGAAGGAGACCTCTAGTCTAATTCTTTCTAGACCATATAATAATTTCATATATCTGAAGTAAGTCACCTTAGTACTCTTGACCTCAAGTATTTCATCTTTACAATATGGTCAATGGTATCTCCAACTTACTAAAGATAAACGGCTAAATCAGAGATCTCTTGAAGTCTGATACAGTTATAAGATCTATAATTCTGTGAATATAAGAAAAAATGTTTCTTATGAGTGGCTCAGCCTCTTTCCATGAACAAAGCATTTTGGATTTATTAGATATTAGAAGATGAAGGCATTTTAGAGATCACCTAGTCAAAACCTCTTAATTTTACTGAAGACATGGACACTAGGGGAATAACTTACCTAAAGTCACAAAATCTGAAAGGTCTTCAGACTCTGGAACCAATGCTCTCACTGCCTCCCTTGAATCAAGGAGTGGTGAAGGGGGTGCAGAATAACCATTTATGAAGAGCTTGTGTGCTAGGCACTATGCTAAACATTTTACAAAAATTATTTCATTTGATCCTCACAACCATCCTGGGAGGTAGGTTCTGTTATGATCCCCATTTTAATACTAAGGAAATTGAAGCAGACTTAGGTTAGATGACTCAACCAGGATCACTTAACTGTTAAGTGACTGAGACTGAATTTCAACTCAGGTCTTCCTGACTATGCCCACGGATTTATCCACTGTACCACCTAGCTACCTCTACACATGCACATGATTATAAATTGTCCTTATATATTGCTTAAAACACTTTATATTGATTAAGAATAGCTAAGCTCCAAAGCTGCCCTTGTAGGACAAATCAGCAATATTTATTAAGTGAAGTGACTCTTTCAAATGAGAAGAAAAGGTAATATATAATTTCTTAACATATAATCTGGAGAGGTCTTGCTAAAAATCTTGCCAAAAAAAAAACCAACCTTGCTATCTTGGTAAAAAAACAAAAAACAAAAAAACAAGACATGAGTAGATGTTTTAATGATCAGGGATATGTAGGACTACTGGATCTTTTTTTACCTTTTGTAACACAAAAAACCATATAATACTTTCATCAGAAAAGAAAAGAAAAAGACCATAATGGAATGACAACCTATTGCAATTCAATCTAAGTAAGGTACTAAACTCACTGGTAAATGCTCCTTACCAAGAACTCTTTCAGCTCCCACAGGAGACCTGATCAAGTAAATAGATGTGAAAGACTTTCCATAAAAGATGTTGGAGATTTTCATAGACCTTACAAACAATTTGTAGCAATCTACTCAATTGTCACCAAATGTTATCTAATTCAGTCTTATAAAACTTTTATCTAATGACTTTGCCATCCAACTCCTCTTGAGGAAATTCTTACTTGAAGAAAACAAGAGGAAAATAATAATCACAGACATATGTTGAGAATTTCCCAAGTTAAGAAAGCAGGATTGAACTAATAAGCAAAAGAAAATGAACAAATAGATTCATGCTGTGGAAATCTGCCAAGTTTGGAACTTTTATGTTTCTCTTAGCAGGATGATTAACATGTTAGCGTCACTTTTCCTATTCTTACTGAATAAATAGAAATTCTACGTTATGTTACATGTATTTAGCTAGTCATTTCAATGTACATCTTAATTGTTCTTCTTCCACAAAAGCTCTATTGTGGCCAGGAGATAACCAATACTGGGTTTTTATTGGCTAGAACAGACAAATACAGGTTTGGGCAGCTTCTATCATACTAGAAAAGTTTTGAGTACAATACCAATGATAAAGCACAGTAAGACTCAGTACTGAGAGACTCAGTAGCAGCAGATTGGTCACTAAACGAAGGGTGTATCAGTAAGCAACCCAACATACACAGGGGGCCTGCTGCCACAGGTTTTTGATCTGCTTCTCTAAAAGTAACAGGAATCTTTGAGGGATTAACAATCACTTTAATAAAGCACAGGTGTCAGAGAAAATCAAAATCAAAATTTCAGAGAAAATACAGAGAAATGAAAAGTCAATAGACATGCTTCCAAAATGTCTGACCATTAACATACATACATCTTTGCCAGAGGGAGAACATCTGGATTTCTAAAAGAGGGGGTGAGGGGGTAGTGGGGAATGAGTGGCTTCCTAGAGTCCTCTTCTGGCCAAACAAACACTCCTAGTCAGTAAGCCCCAAAGTAAAACCTCACCCTCAGAATATTTATACACTTTTCAGAGTCAGAAAGTGTAACACTGTGACCCATTGCCTCAATAAACAAAAGGTACTTGGGACCCTCCTATAAAATAAGTACAGAATAACTCCCCTAATCAAACTTCCCTCAATGGACAGGCCCACCAATGGTTGGGGGAAGATCTTTAATCACATTATTCCATCAGAAGCACTTTTAGTAAAACAAAAACAGCAAAAGATCCTAATGTGATTGCTATCATAAAGGGTTATTTCCCTGGCATCTCATGAAACAAAGAAAAACTCACATTACCCTTGGATGTGCTTCACCCCTTTTCTCCTTCTACACACAATTCTTAGAATGTCTACAAAACTTAGTAGTTGATATCCTAAATGTGGGACCTTTACCTAACAACAAATAAGTTGGCACATTATCAGAGCAGGGGGTTTAACCTGCAGCCTGTGAACTTTTAAACAGATAAATAAATACAAAAACTTGTACGTCACTCCATACTCATAGCATATGCATATGTATAAATGCATATGAACAACTGTATTCAATATAATTCATTTCCTATGCAATCTCATGTATCTTACTTTATACATTTATAAAAATCATTCTGAGAAGTGGCCCATAGGCTTCAGTAGACTGCCAAAGGGGTCCAAGACCCAAATAAGATTAAGAACCTGTGACTTAGAGGAAATGAGTCCTATTAAGATCACATTCCATCTAAAAAAGGAAGATGCAGCTAAAGGGATGCAATATTCTCCTTGGAGAAAGCAAATAACATTTGTGGGACTGGTTTTCTTGTGGATCCAAAGCAGTGAGAAACATAATTTCATAGGGTAATTGGCCATGTTACTTTGCAAGTCTAATGACAAATATAAGCAAATAACACATGAAGAAAATAGCACCCTGTGGGCAATCTAGTAATTATTGCAGAGGAAGAGGGGGTAGAGAAATTTTGCGAAGAAATTGAGAACATCCTCCAAAATAATCATAAACTTCAATACCAAGTAACATATTTGCGAATGTGGGCTTGGGAAATGATGCTAAAAAATGTTGTGCAAAACATGTCTCAGAACCAAGGAAAGAAAGAGATGTAAGTCTTGTGCATTACGTAGACATTCCATGCCTAAATCTATAAATATGTTGTCAGAAAGAAATTCAGAAGATGCTGGAGATTACAAGTTATGAATATCTTTTCAAGGTAGCTAGATGGTATAGTGGATAGAGTGCTGAACTTGGAGTCAGTAATACCTAAGTTCACATACTGCCTCAGAGAGTAGCAAGTCACTTGCGAAGTCACTTAAGCTGTTTGCTTGAGTTTCCTCAATTGTAAAATAGACATTATATTAGCACCTATCTTCCTAAATTGTTGTGAGGGTCAAATGAAGGTCATATTTGTGGTACCTGACACATAGTAGGTGCTTAATAAATGGTTATTTCCTTCCAAAAAAAAAAGAAATTTATTATACTTGAACAAAGATAGAATGGCTAGCTAATAGAAGGAGAAATCATTTCCAAAACAGTGGTGTCCAATAACTCCACCAACTTGTTAGAGCAAATATCAAAATCAATGCAAAATTGAAAGAAAGGACAAAGATAAAACGATGCAATAACATCCAATTAAAATAATAGCAATGCCAACTATCCAAACAAGCTATTGGCATTGAAGAATGGAGAGTAAATAAAGGAAAGGACATTGGCATGAACTATGACCATTTCCTATAATGGAATTTTTAATTATAGAAAACAAAAGAATTTTGGGCCCCAAAAGCCCAAAAATTATTTCAGCTAACAAATATTTGACTTAATTTCCAGGTTGTGGCAAAGTTAACTTTTGTTTTCAATATAATTTGTTTTCAAAAACATTTGAAAATTTTTAGGAAACTTAAATGAGCGTTACCTCATAAAACAACAAAAGTGGTAAAGGGAAAATGAGTTTAACAAAGTATTTATCATGAGTCCAGACAAATAAATCAGATCATCTTCAAGGCATATAAAGATGAAGCAGGTCAAAAAATAGATGTGAAATGAAAACGGTCCCATAATATTTCTATTAAAATTGTTCTCTTCGTCAGTGGATGATCTAGACTCTGTGTCACTTCAGCCCCTTTTGTGCTCCATGGGGAAAATGGAAATAAAATCAAAGAATAGTTGAACCAAACTGAGTATATACACAAAGAAGCTCCATGTTGAATATGACTTAAATTTGAGATCATGGAGGAATTCAGGCTCAAGATAACTGAAAGAGGGGAAGACAAGAAATAATTGCAAAACCAAAATTATAACTAGTTTTGTTACTGAAAAATATCATTGAAAGGATATTAAAAATCAAATTATATCATCACTTTCTTACCCCTAGAAAAAATTTTAAGAGAGTAATATGCATGTTTATTAAGGGCATCTAATTTTGTTTTCAAATGAATGGGTAACAAGCATGATTTTGAAAGCTTTTCAATTGCTATACAATCTGTTATAGAGAGGATACAAGATCCCATTGTGTCCCTGTTGCTTTGCATATATTAAACTCTTAATAAGTGCTTTTTCATTAATTCCTTCATGGAACAGAGGACAACTTTCTAACGACTATACAACACTATCTTCACCTTAGTGAATAATTCTTGTTGATTGAACTGAAGATGAAGGCATAGGTACCTTCTCATTGCAGATGTGATACAGAACTCCTTTATATCTTAATAAATGAGATTAAACTTATGTTTTATTTCTAGAACCTTTTCAACATGGCTATTCTATATATAGCATCATTGATTTGTCCTTTAGAAACAAAAAATTAAGTGAAACAATACAAAGAATTCAAGGGAAACAATGTTGCAGGGCTCAGTCAATATCTTGGAACTTTACTGTCTGATTTACATCTTTGGTCATTAAAGAAAGATATTATATTAGAGTTGGGGCACTTTATGTGGACTTTAGGTATAAAATACTAAGTGGGAAACAGTATAATATTATATACTATCAAGGATGTTCCTGCACTTAATAGGATCCTATTAAGGCCACCGATTATCTGCATTTTACAGATAGGAGCTTTAGAAGCTATCAGATAGAGCGGAGAAGACATAAATCATTCGCGTAGAACAATTTATTTTCCTTTCAGTTTCATCCCACCACATTTTTATCTCCATATAAATACTATTTCACTAACTTTTGTAGGGTCAAGTGAATATTATTAATCATAATGTACATAAGGTATGAAAAGAGATTCATTCGTTAAAAATTTGCTAACTATAACATAAAATGAACTTAGAGTGGCATAGTGGGAAAAAATACTGAACTGGTAGTCGGAAGGCCTCTGACATTTACTAGCTGTGTGAACTCAAGCAAGTCATTCTTTCTGTGACTCATTTCCTCATCTATAACATGTGAGGGAGGGTTGGACTAGGTCATCTCCGAGTTTACTTCCAACTATGAAATTCCATGATTCTGTGATCAAGTATGGTCCTATTTGAGGACTTGGGGGGAGCTAGATGGTGCAGTGGATAGAGCACCAGTGCAGGAGCCAGGAGGACCTGAGTTCAAATCTCACCTCAGACACTTGACACGCACTAGTTGTGCCACCTTGGGCAAGTCACTTAATGCCTCATCCTGAGTCATCTCTAGTCAGCCTGATGAATGTCTGATCATTGGATTCAGATGGCTCTGGAGGAGAAGTGAGGTTGGTAATCTGCACAGCCCTCTATCACTCCAAACAAAGTCAAGTGCAAATCATGTCATTATTTCTCTGATGACACGGTCTTCTTCAGCAATGAAGGACAAACACACATTTGAGGGTTCATTGAAGAATGCGTAGGTTGTGTTCTTGTTTTACTTTTCCTTCTTCCCTCCCTTCCTTCTTTCCTTGCTTCCTTCCTTCCTCCCTCCTTCCCTTCCTTCTTTCCTTCCTTTGATTGGGATTGAGTAGCTATAATTCCATTGGCACAGGTGAATTCCAGTGGGCAAGTTTTCTCTACCAATACAGATGAGCACTAATTCTGAAATTTATAATCCCAGAGAATTGTCTAGGCACACTGAAAACTTAAGGTGATTTATCCAGGATCACATAGCTAGTATGGGTCACAGGTAGAACTTGATATCCCTGATCCTGAGATTAGCATGATAGCACAGTGGATAGAGTGTTCAGTCTGGAGTCAGGAAGATTCATCTTCCTGAGTTCATATTTGGCCTCAGACACTTACTAGATGGTCAAGTCAATTAACCCTGTTTGCCACAGTTTGCTCATCTGTAAAATGAGCTGGTAAAGGAAATGGCAAATCTCTGCCAAGAAAACCGCAATGGAGTCATGAAGTGTTGGACACAACTGAAAAATGACTGGACAAAAACAAAATTCCTAACCCTGGAGGTGGTTCTTAATTACGTTTTTATTTATTTTTTTCTTATATTATCATAGTAAAAAAAAAAAAACCCCAAAGCAGAAAAAAAACACTAAAGAAGTAGCTTCCAGCCCACAGACCAGTCAATGTTTGCATATACTTTTGACAGAAGAAATAGTTATTTTTATAGCACTTTAAGTTTTGAAAACCACTTTACATTTATTATTTTAATTAAGATATAATTAAGATATAAAAAAGAGCAGATCAGATTTGAAGTTACAGGGCATGGGTTCAAACTCTAATTCTTCCATGGTATCTGTGTGACCTTGGGAAAGTTATTCAACCTCTCTAGGCCTCAGTTTCCTCACTAAAAGTGGTAGAGTTGGCATAGATGGCTTCTGAAATGTCGAAATCTATGAGTCTAGGATTTTAATTTGTTCTTACAATCACACATAAATCAAATGTTAAACCAATTCCATGAAATGTAATTACATTTAAAACAGTGTCATTTCTTTGGCTCGGATAAAATCTTTCATCTTTAAATTGAATGTGTTATTGTCTTCTTTTTCCCCCTCCCTTTTTTTCTTTTCTTTTCCCTTTTTTTTTGAGACAGGTTTCAGACTAAAGCACCTGACAGTATACGCAAGAAGAATAACCTATCTCTAAAGATCTGAGACTATATTTGGTACAGAATACTTTTGTCTAATGCATTTCCATAGGTTTTACAAGGATATAAAGTAAAAGTAAGAAAGGCATACTTAAAATAGAGTGCTGCTTTCTGGGGGTAGAAAACTTTAAAAAGAATATGCCAAGCCAGAGGAGCAGAGAAATGCCTTGAAAAGAACCTTGGATTTAAAGTCAAAGAACCATGGTTCCAATCTCAGCTGTGTTTGTTATTTATTACCTGTGTGACCCTTGGGCAACTCACCCAACCTGTTGGGCTTTCATGCCCTCATCCATAGCTGAGTTAGATAACTGTAATCTCCCTTCTATCAGCCTATGATTATACCTTAACACTTTTTTTCACATTTGCCCTCTCCCTCTTGTTATGGTCGCTACTCCAGTTTGTGTTCTCATTCTCTCTCTCTTTCTCTCTTTCTCTCTCTCTCTCTCTCTCTCTCTCTCTCTCTCTCTCTCTCTCTCTCTCTCTCAACAAAGTAAAGTGACTTGCCCAAGGTCACACAACTAATAAGTGTCTGAGGGCAGATTTGAACTCAGGCCCTCCTGCCTCCAGGGTTGGTGCTCTATTCTCTGTGCCACTGAGCTGCCCCGAGTTGTTCTTCCTTCTTGCGTTCTATAACGCAGACAAACTGAACTATTAGTTATTGTCTAATCTCTTAGAGTACTCTCCCACTCCATGCATTTTTATATAGAATTCACCTTGTCCTTGGTTTCCTTTGTTATCTTCTTTTAAAGCTCATCTTAAATTTTATCCATGAAATTTTCCTGATTCTCTTTTTCCTCACATTTTTGGAACCACATTTTTTGGATCAATTCTTTACTACTCTCATATTCAATCTTTACTCTTCTATTTATATATTTTCTATATCTCATCCATTAGACTGTGAGTTCCTTGAGAACAGGGACAGGGTTTTTGTTTTGTTTTAGGTTGGGTTTTTTTTTTTTAACCTTTCTTTGTATCACCAGTGCTTAGCATAGTTAGTGATTGGCAAGTAATAGGTGCTTATTAAATTTCCTCAAGGTCAGAGATTACATTGTTTTTCTTCTTTATATAGCTGATTATTCATAACAGCATGCTAGGTTTCTTATTACTTGACTTATCGCAGTGGTTATTCAGTGTTCTAGGCCTCAGTTTCAGGCAGAGTCCATGAAGGGGCCTCTAGTGCAAATGTCCTTAAGGTCCTCGTTGCTCCATGACTAGGAACCTGTAGGTGATCACATTCAGGTCCCTCAGGTTCCTTATCTTCATGTGTCCCCCTTCCACCTACAGTCACAGTAGCGGGTCTGGCTTTAAAGCCATTGAATACTTTGATATTTTTCATGCTAGGAGCTTGAGAGTGATCTCAAACTTGTCTATCCAGCTCTCTAGGACTTAGTTTCCTCTAGAGGCACATGAAGTGCTTGGACTCTGAGGCCTCTGAAAGACTTGTCATTTTTAGTCCATGGACCCATCCAGCTGATCTTGCAATGAACATTTGATTCACTAGGTCTCACCTTCAGGGAGACACCTGGGAGGGGCTAGTAGTGTAAATGGTCTTGAGGCCTTCATACCTCTACGTATAGGAATGTGTGGGTGATCACATACAGTTCCCTGAAGTTCCCTAGGCCTCTGTTTCTACTGCCTTCACAAAGGGGGTTTGACTTTCAAGCCTTTGAAGGCCTTGACATTTCCTTTCATTATTTTATTTGCTTTCAGTGTTCTACAATCACTTCCATATAACTCAGATTCCTCCTCCTCTCTCCCACTCCTTCCTCCCTCCCTCCCCCCTCCCTCCATGAGACAGCATACAATTCTATACAGGTTCTACACATATATTCCTATTAAATACATTTCACCTTAGTCATGTTGCATAGAAGAATTAAAATGAATGGGATAAACCATAAAACAAACCAAAATGTAACACAAAAGAAAATGATCTGCTACATTCTGCAGTCAAATTCCATAGTTCCTTCTCTGCATGTGGAAGGCATTTTGCCTTAAGAAACTATTGAGAATTTTTTAAGTCCTTGCATTGCAATGAAGTTCAACGTCTACCAGAAAAATCCTCACACACTGTGGTTGTTGCTGTGTATAAAGTTCTCCTGGTTCTACTCCTTTCACTCAGAATCACTTCATATAAGTCTTTGCAGGCCTCTCTGAAGTCTGCCTGGTCATCATTTCTTATAGCAAAATAGTATTCCATTACATTCATATACCACAATTTATTCAGCCATTCTGCAATTGATGGGCATCTGTTTGATTTCCAGTTTTGGGCCAACACAAAGAGTGCTGTTATAAATATTTTTGCACATATGGGACTCTTTCTCATTTTCATGATCTCTTGAGGATAAAGTCATAGAAGCACTATTGCTGGGTCAAAGGGTATGGGCATTTTGTAGCCCTTTGAATATAGTTTCAAATTGCTCTCCAGAATGATTGGATCAGCTCACAGCTCCACTAACTCTCCCACATCTTCTCCAACATTTATCATCATTCTGTTTTGTCATGTTAGCCAATCTGATTGGTGTGATGTGGTATCTCAGAGTTGTTTTGATTTGCATCTCTCTAAACAATAGTGATTTAGAGCATTTTTTCATATGACTATAGATAGCTTTAAGTTCTTCCCCTGAAAACTGCTGGTTCATATTCTTTGATCATTTATAAACTGGGGAATGACTTGTATTCTTGTACATTTGATTCAGTTCTCTATATATTTTAGAAATGAGGACTTTATCACAGACACTAGTTAAAAAAATTCTTTCCCAGTTTTCTTCTTCCCTCCTAATCTTGGTTGCATTGGGTTTGTTTGTGCAAAAACTTTTCAATTTAATGTAGTCAAAATTATCCATTTTGCATTTCATAATGTTTTCTATCTCTTGTTCAGTCAAAAATTCTTCCCTTCTCCATAAAACTGAGAAATACACCATTCCTTACATCACTAAATTATTTATAGTATCAATCTTTATACCTAGATTATGTACCCATTTGAAATTTATTCTTGAGTACAGAGTTAGGCATTGATCTTTGCCTAGTTTCCAACACACTGTTATCCAGTTTTCCCATCAATTTTTGCCAAACAGTGAGTTAGAAACTGGGGTCCTTGGGTTTATCAAACAGTAGATTGCTATATTCATTGACTACTGTGTCTTGAGTACCTAATCTATTCCACTGGTCTACCCTTCTGTTTCTTAGCCAGTACCAAGTAGTTTTGATAATTGCTGCTTTAAAACACAATTTAAGATCTACTAGAGCTAGGCCACCTTCCTTAACATTTCTTTTCATCAGTTCCCTTGATATTCTGGAACTTTTATTCTTCCAGATGAATTTTGATATTATTTTTTCTAGCTGTACAAAATAATTATCTGATAGTTTGATTAGTATGGCACTGAATAAGTAAATTAATTTATATAGAATTGTCATTTTTATTATATTGGCTCGGCCTACCCATGAGCTAAAGTGTTTTGTAATTGGGTTCATGTAGTCCTTAGGTTTGTTTTGGCAGGTAGACTCCCAAATATTTTATAGTGTCTACTATAGCTTTAAATGGAATTTCTCTATCTCTTAATGTTGAGCTTTGTTAGTACTATACAGAAATGCAGAAGATGTGTGTGGGTTTATTTGTAACCTGCAACTCTGCCAAAGTTGTTTATTATTTCAAGTAGTTCTTTACTTGAATCTCTGGGATTCTCTAAGTATATTATCATATCATCTTCAAAGAATGATAACTTAGTTTCTTCTTTGACTATTTTAATTCCTTCAATTTCTTTTTCTTCTCTTATTGCTACAGCTGACATTTCTAGTACCAAATTGAATAATAGTGGTGATAATGGATATCCTTGTCTCACTTCTGATCTTATTGGAAATGCATCTAACTTATCCCCATTGCAAATAATACTTGCTGAAAGTTTTAGATAGATACCACTTATTATTTTATGTAAAGTTCCCTTTATTCCTATGTTCTCCAGTGTTTTCAATAGGAACAGGTGTTATATTTTGTCAGAATCTTTTTCTGCAATTATTCAGGTATCATTTGATTTCTGTTAGTTTTGTTATTGATATGATCAATAATGTTAATAGTTTTCCTAATATTGAACCAGCCCTACATTCCTGGTATAAATCCTACCTGATCATAATGTATTATTCTCATCATAAGTGGCTGTATTCTTTTTTCTAATATCTTATTTCAAATTTTTGCATTTATATTCATTAGAAAAATTGGTCTATAATTTTCTTTCTCTGTTTTGTCTCTTCTTGGTTTAGGTATCAAAAACATATTTGTATCATAGAAAGAATTTGAGAGGACTCCTTCTTCCCCAATTTTCCCAAATTGGCTATATGGTATTGGAATTAACTGTTCTTCAAACATTTGATTGAATTAAATTTTGAATCCATCTGACCCTGGAGATTTTTTCCTAGGGAATCCATTGATGGCTTTTTCAATTCATTTTTCTGAGATGGGGTTATTTAAGTATTTAAATTCCTCTTTTGCTAGTGTGGGCAATTTATATCTTTTAAAATAATAACCCATCTCATTTAGATTGTCAAAATTATGGGCATACAGTTGGGCAAAGTAATTTCTAATTATTTTTTTAATTTCCTCCTCATTGGAGTGAGTTCACCCTTTTCACTTTTGATATTGGTAATTTGGTTTTCTTCTTTCCTTTTTTTAAATCAATTTGACCAAAGATTTATCAATTTTATTGGTTTTTTCATAAATCCAACAACTAGTTTCATTTATTAGTTCAATAGTTTTCTTAATTTCAATTTTATTAATCTCTCCTTTGATTTTCAGTATTTCTAATTCGGTATTTACTTGGGGAATTTCAATTTGTTCTTTTCTTACCTTTTTCAGCTGCATGCCCAATTCATTGATCTCTTCTTTCTCTGTTTTATTCACGTAGGCACTCAAAAATATAAAACTTCCCCCAAGACCTGCTTCTGCATTATTCCATAAAATTTGGTAGGTTGTCTCATTATTGTCACTCTCTTGAATGAAGTGGTTGATTGCTTCTATAATTTGTTCTTTAATCCACTCATTCTTTAGGATTAGGTTGTTTAGTTTCAAATTAGTTTTTGGTTTATGTTTCCATGGCCTTTGATTGCCTGTAACTTTTATTGCGTTATGATCTGAGAAGGATGCATTGACTATCTTTGCCTTACTGGACTGGACTATGAGATTTTTATGTCCTAGTTCAGTCAATTTTTGTACATGTGCCATGTACCACTGAGAAGAGGTATATTCCTTTCTATCTTCATTCAATTTTCTCCAGAGATCTATCATATCTACCTTATCCAGAGTTCTATTCACCTCTATAACTTCTTTCTTTTTTGTTTTGAGGTTAGATTTATCAAGTTCATAAAGGTAGAGGGTGAGGTCCCCCACTAGTAGAGTTTTGCTGTCTATTTCTTCCTGTAACTCCCTTAACTTCTCCTCTAAGAATCTGGGTGCTGTACCACTTGGAACACATATGTATCATAATATAATTGCTTTGTTGTATATGGTGGCTTTTAGCAGGATATGGTTTTCTTCTTTATCTCTTTTGATTAGATATATTTGTCCTTTTGGTTTGTCTGAGATTCGGATTGCTACTCTTGCATTTTTACATCAGTTGAAGCATAATATATTCTGCTCCAGCCTTTTCCCTTTACCCTATGTATATCTCACCGTTTCAAATGTGTTTCTTGTAAACAACATATTGTTAGATTATGGTTTTTAATTCATTCTTCTATCTGTCTTCATTTTATAAGAGAGTTCATCCCATTCACATTCATAGTTATGGTTACTATCTCTGTCTTTCCCTCAATCTTCTTTCCGTTTGTTTATGCTTTTCTTAATTTTTGACCACAGCCTCCCTCAGTTTTCCCTCCCATCTTTCAGTCCCCTCCCTTTTAATCCCCTTTTTTCTTACTACTTCTTCCCTCTCTTTTAGCCTCCCCTTCCTTTTCTTCCTCCCTCCCTCCCCTACTGCCTATAGAGTTAAGTATATTTCTATACTTAACTGAATTTGTTTTACCCTTCTTGAATCCAATCAGATGTGAGTACCTCTCAAACAATGCTCATCTCCCTCCCCTCTTTCCCTTTACTGTAATATAGTTTTGTTCCTTGTGATAGAATTTACATTCTTCTGCCTCCTCCTTTTCACATCTCCCATTACAGTCCTGTTGCACCCTTAAATCACATTTATTGTAATAACATCATTTAATTTTTACCGACTTCCTCTATCTATGTATATCCCTTTTACATTTCATAATAAATATACAATTCTCAAGATTAAAATGTATCATATTCCCTTATAGGAATGTAAGCAGTTTTCCCATATTGTGTAACTAGGTTTTTTTTTTTTCCTTTGTTTACCTTTTTATGCCTCTCTTGAGACCTGCATTTGAAGATCAAATTTTATATTGAGTTCTGGCCTTCTCATCAGGAAGGTCTGGAAATCCCTTTTTTCATTGGATGTCCACCTTCTTGCCTGAAATATTACACTCAACTTTGCTGGGTAATTAATCCTTGTTGCAGTCCTAGCTCCTTTGCCTTACAGAATATCATATTCCCATTCCTTTAATCTTTTAATTTAAAAGTTGCAAGGTTCTGTGTGATCCTGACTGTAGTTCCTCGATTTTTGAATTGTTTCTTTCTGGCTGCCTGCAGTATTTTCTCTTTCATTTGATAGTTCTGGAATTTGGCAAAGATATTCCTTGGTGTTTTTAGTTTAGGGTCCCTTTCAACAGGTGAACGGTGGATTCTTTTGATGCCTATTTTGCTCTCTGAGTCTAGGACTTCAGGACAATTTTCCTTGATGATTTCTTGGATGATATTTTCCAGGTTCTTTTTTTCATCATGGCTTTGTGGTAGACCAATAATCTGCATATTTTCTCTTTCATATGTTTTTCAGGTCAGTTATTTTTCCAATTAGATATTTTACATTTTCTTCTATCTTTTCATTCTGTAGATTGTGTTTGACTGATTCTTGATGTCTCATAAATTCATTAGCTTCTATTTGCTTAATTCTATTTTTTATCAAATTGTTTATTTCAGTTAATTTTTGCATCTCCTTTTCCATGTGTCCAATTGTTCCTTTTAAGGAGTTATTTTCACCAGTTAGATTTTGTACTTCCTTTTCCATTTGGGAAATTTTCCTTTTTAAGGAGCTGTTCTCTTCAGTGAATTATTTTTTCATATTTTTAAAATCATTGGCCAGTTTTTCTTCTATTTCCCTAATTTGGATTTTAAAATCCTTCCAGAGTTCTTCCAAGAAAGCTTTTTGTGCTTCAGACCAGTTCATATTCCTTTCTGAATTTTCAGATGGGAGTACAGTTTCCATGCTGACCTCTTTGATACTTTTCTTTTGCTCCTTGTCCCCATAGAAAGATTCTATGGTCTTTTCTTTTCTTCTGTGCTTATTCTTCATGATAATAACCCTTTTCCTGGCTTTTAAAGTAGATTTCTAGTTTTGTGGACAGCGAGCTCTGTCCCACAGTTCTTGTGCGTAAAACTTGAGACTGTGCGTTGTGGCCTCTTATTCCTTGAATTGGAAACTAAAATGCTGCAGCTTACCTGGTGCTGAGTTGGCTAGTGTTTGAAAGAAAAGATCAGGTGAGGTCTATTTGCATTGTCCCCACAGTTATCCTGAAGCTAGCTCATTAAGTGAGGGGGAGGGATGGTCTGAACCTCGGAGGCTCCTCTGTTGAATTACAGCATAGCAACGTCAGCTGTCTGTGCTAGGGTTTTTTTGGTTCCACTGGGGTGCTGAGGCACTCCTGGGATCCTGGTGTTGGCAGTTGCTGACTTCACCCCCCTGGGGTTCAGGATCTTCTCTCAATTTGTTGAGGTGGGGCTGTCTGGGACAGCTCTGATCGTGCACTGGTTGCATTTGGCCACAGCAAGAGAGATCCTCTTTAGTGATCTTTCTAGCCTCATGAGATGAGAGTCTGTTTACCCCTTCTGCTGCTCCCATTGTTCCAGGGTTTTTCTCCGGGGAGATATTCTCTGGGCTTGTCAAGGTCAACAAAGGGAGGGAAATAGAAATTACTGATTTCCATCTTGGCTTCTGGAACCAGAAATCAAGCCTTGACATGTTTAATCGATGGATCTTCTTAAGGATCTTGAATTGGTCAATCCAGCTCTCTAGTAGTCAATTTCCTTTAGAGTCTCATGAAGTGCTTTTACTCCAAGGCCACTGAAAGACTTGTCATTTTGAGTCCTTGAAACTTTGTGGGTGATTGAAAAATGGTCCCCAAGGCTCTCTATGCCCCAGATTCAGGCAGAATCCAATGAGGGCCTTCAAATGTAAATGCTCTTAAAGACCTTTTAGTTCTAGTCCTTGGAACCTAAAGGTACTCACATAGAGGTAGGCCTCTGTTTCTCCTATACTCACACAGGGGATATAGCTCAAAAACTTTTGAAATCCTTGACTTTTTTTAATCTTAGGATGTTGTTAGTGATCTTACACTAGGCTATCCAGCTTTCAAGGACTCAGTTTCTTTTAGAGTCACACAAAGGGTTTGGATTCTGAGTACTCTGAAAGACTTGCCATTTTTTGTCCTTAGGCACTTGTGGGTGCACATACAATGGTCATTCGACTCTCTAACCCTCAGTTTCAAGGAGAGTCCATGGAGGGGCTTCTAGTGCAAATGTCCTTAAGGTCTTCTTTGCTCTAGGACTAGGAATCTATAGGTGATCACATTCAGGTCCCTAATTTCCCTTCTCCTCATTCCCCCTGCCCCACATTCCCAGTAGGGGATCTGGCTCTGAAGCCATTGAATGCCTTGATATTTTTCACCCTAGGAGTGTGGGAGTGATCTCACACTTCACTATCCAGTTCTCTAGGACACAGTTTCCTTTAGAGGCACATGAAATGCTTGGACTCTAAGGCCTCTGAAGGACTAGTCACATTTATTCCTTGGACCATTCTGGTTGATCATACAATGGTCATTTGGCTCATTAGGCCTCAGTTTCAGGAAGATACCTGGAAGGGGGCTTTGTAGTCTAAATGGTCTTAAGATCTTACTACAAGGTCTATGAAATTATCTTTGATAACATACAGTTCTCTGAAGCTCCCTAGGCCTCTGTTTCTCCTGTGGTAACAGTAGAGGGACTGGCTCAAAAGTTCTTGAAATTCTTGACATTTTTAATCCTGGGATCTTTTTAGAGATCTTACACTAAGCTATCCAGATTTCCAGGACACAGTTTCTCTTCAAATCATATAAAGGATTTGGACTCTAAGGCATCTGAAAGAATTGCTGCTTTTTGTCCTTGGATACTTGTGGGGCCACACGCAACATTCATCAGACACTCTAGGCCTCAGTTTCAGCAGATTCCGTGAAAGGGCTTCTAGTGAAAATTCTTTTCATTTTCAATGCCCAATCACCCACTAGAGTGATTATCAATAGCAGCAATTTCTCTTTCCCTCTCAGCTTCATTTCATTATTTTTTTTTCTTTTCCTCATTAAAACAACCATTCCTGACTACTTCTTAAAGAGGCCTATTCACTCAATGGGCATTACCTCCCTTTAAGTGAATCCCTGAAAAGGCCAAGATCCTCCACTCATCCTGATGAATATCTGTTCACTGAATTCAGATGGCTCTGGAGGAGAAGTGAGGCTGGTGATCTTGCATAGCCCTCCCTCACTCAAAACAAAGTCAAGTGGAAGTCATGTCATCATTTTTCTCATGGCATGATGGTCTTCTTCAGCAATGAAGGAAGAACACGACCCAGTTGCCTGTATGGGGTCCCAGCTAGCTAGGTAACTCAGCTCCTCCTCTCCTGTCTGTCTGACCCTCCCCTTCCTTCTATCCAAAGGAAGGTAAATTTGGACAGTCAAAGGATGCCCCATTATCTTGGAGTTTACTGGCTAGATCCTTCACTTTTCTTCCCTTCCCTTTCCTTCCATTCACTTCCCTTCCTTTTCTTTCCCAAAACCTTAAACCTACTGTACTCTGAAGCCCAAAGATTGTACCACACTAATTCCCTGCTCAAGCTCTACTTTAGGGCTGTTTCTGGACCTTCCTGGCTTAAGTGTGATTATCAATGGTAACTGTTGCTGTTTCCCTCCCTGATTTCATTACTTTTCTTTGCTGTTACCTCACCCTAGGTGAGTACCAAATAGGCCTTGACCTAAAGGGGTCAAGGTCTCCCATTGCATCCTGGGCCATCTCCAGCCATTCTGATGAATATCTGGTCACTAGATCCAGATGGCTCCGGAGGAGAAGTGAGGTTGGTGACCTTGCACAGCCCTCCCTCACTCA
Organism: Bettongia penicillata ogilbyi; assembly: GCA_023548195.1. Taxonomy (NCBI): domain Eukaryota; kingdom Metazoa; phylum Chordata; class Mammalia; order Diprotodontia; family Potoroidae; genus Bettongia; species Bettongia penicillata. Next base: position 662,155 of record JAJHZJ010000599.1, read on the forward strand.
AAGCAAAGTCAGGTGCAAGTCATGTCATCATTTCTTTGATGGCATGGTCTTCTTCAGCAAAAAGAATGAACACAATTTAAGAAACGGTTAATCAATTAAATTGAACCTACATTAGATGGTTCTCTGTATTCTTATTTTTCCCTTTTCAATTGTACTTGCATAAATATATGACTCATAATTTCAATGAGGGTAGAGGTTGTTTCATTGTTTGTGCTTATAGCCAAAGGGTCTCCCACAGTCACTAGCACATATTAGGTACTCAATAAATACTTATTGATAAACCTGGGTTGCTGAATGACTATATCTTTTGGACAGAGAGCATCCCAGATCTCTGAATTTAGGCCATAAAAACTTTTTAGCGAAATAATAACTATGTGACTATATATAACAGATGAATCAATCACGTAAAAGTAGGATTTTTCTCTTCTCTGATGATTGTAACTAATCCCTTTCCAGTGATATCATTTTTATATATGTTATGGGAAATGTAATATAACAAGGTAACTCCTTTTTCCATCCGCTGAAGTATACTCCGTAGAGTATGTCTGGGGTTGGGCACCTTCCAGAGTCCCACATACTGTCCCTGGAGCTTGGTCCATTTTATTATCTCATTTGCCTTGATCCTGTTCTGATGTGCCCATATGCTAGTTCAGCACTGCAAAATAACATCAATAAAAACAACAACAAAACCCAATCTATGTATAAGGGACTTCACCTGCTGAAGGGGCTAACATTTCATCCAGACTTTCTTTTTCAAACTGGAATAAAGTAGAATCAGTGAACAGGCTTATTACTCTGACCTTTCAACCGGGAAGTATTTTAAAGTCAGCAAATGGAGGCAAAACAGAAAGTTTCTACAAGGAAGCTTATTCTGTAACTATCGAAGAATAACAAAGAGAGAGTCACAGAACCAGAGTGATGGCAGAGGCTGGACAGACATCTCCGATCATCCAGTCCATGTTTCTGCTGCATCATACAGCATTAACCTTGGGCAGATGGGAGGGTTCTAATGGAAAGATAACATTGCCAGGAGTGCTGGATTTTTGTCATTGTTATTACAAATGACCTTGAGAAGTCACATAACCTTTTCATCTAATGACCCATTAGTGAGACTTGGTTTCATGTGCTTTAGAATCAGAGGATGAAACTACAAGATATTCACCTCATCTGCTCCCTGTAATTTCCATGGGAAAGTCTTTTTTTCCCTCTCTGGTTAGTGAGACTAAGTAGCTTCAAACACATCACTCTCATTACCTGTTTTAGAAACACTTTTGAAAACAGTCACGCTTAGTGCTGTTTTTTCTCCCCTTTTTTCTTCTTTTGATTTCTTTGAAAAAACACAATAGTAGCTGAAATCATCATGTAATATTGTTCGTGAAATACATTTTTAAAGTCTCTAAAATATTTAGATGAGGAGCGTGGCTTGTATGTAGTCCTCATTATTTAAGGAAGTGGATTATTGTGAGTAAATGTTGAGTAAGAATTAGCCTTTAGAATATTCTTAATTAGGTTAAAGATGGTGCAGGGTTTGTGGGTGTGATTTGAGAATTGACTAACCAATTTAATCATTTCTACTATTGTTTGCTTTAGAGGGCAATACAATTTAAGTACTATTCATTTTATCAAATCATTCGACAGAAAATTTACAAACTGCCAAATCTAGCTCAAGCAGAGTTGGATATTTGAAAAAAGCAAATGTGATAAATTCTCATTTCTTTTATAGGCAGCTCTTTCCTTTTAAATATTTGCACATTTCATTTTCATTTAATAAGCATTTATTAAGTACCTACTAAGTTGAAGGTACTGAACTGTGCTAGGTTTCATAAACACTTAGTTTCATAGATTTAGAATTATCCCTCTCAATCCTCTTGATAATGTCCCCATTCTTTTCTGCTTTAGTCTCTATGATTATATGGCCCTTCTCTTTGTCAAGAAAAGCTTTAATATATTCTTGATCACATCTGCTCTTGGAGTTTCCATCAGATTCTCCCTCCAATGTTCAAACATCTCTTTCTCTCTAATCCTTAACCTCTGTCTACCTACTGTTTCCTTCCCTACCAACTACAATATATCCAAGTCTCCACCATCCTAAACAAAACCAAACTGAATCAAAAATCTCCTCTAAAGTTACTAAACCCTAACATCTCCTCAAGTTATTATCATCTCTCCTCTATTTCTCAGTCTTTCTATTCTTGTTGCCTCCACCTTTTCTCTTCTTACTTTTAATTCCTCTGTGCTTTTTGGCTTCTGGATTTACAGCTAAAACCATCCTCTCTGAATTTACAAATGATATCTTAATTGCCAAATCTAATAATCTCTTTAGGACTCTTCTGCCATACGTGAGGCTATTGTATACCCTTTCCTCTTGAATACATTGTCTCCTTTTGAGGAGTCCATAATACTGCTCTTCTTTAATTCTCCTACCTGTGTGACTATTCTTTTTCAGTGTCTTTTGCTGGTTCATCATCCAGATCACAGCACCTAAGTGCACCCCAAGACTCTATCCTAGGCCCTCTTCCCTTTTCTCTCCTTACTGTTTCAGATGGTAATCTCCTTGAGTCCCAAAAGCTTATCTCTATGCAGATAACTCCAATACTCATATATCTAGACTTAGTTTCTCTCCTGAGCTCTCGTTCCACATCACCAATTGCCTACTGGACATTTCAAAGTCAGTGTCCCATGGGTATGTCAAACTAAATGTGTCTAAAACATAATTCATTACCTTTTCCCCCAACTCATTTCTCTTATGAAGTTCCTTATTTACTCCCAAGGGCACTACTATCCTTCTAGTCATCCAGGTTCATCATTCCAGTAATTATCCTCTCTTTGTCTCATCCAATTGTGACATCTTGACATTTCCACTTCTACAATCCCTTTTACTACTTTCTTCCCTCAGACTACCACCATCCTAATTCAGAATCTTATTTCCCTTTTTGCTAGACTATTGCAGTATTTTCTTTTTCTCTTGACTATCCCAATAAACTCCTAATTCGTCTGACTCAGGTATACTCCACATTAATTAAAGTGATTTCCTAAAGGACAAATCTAACTATTTCACTCCCCTTCTAAAGAAACTCCAGTAGCTTCCTAACATCTCTAGGATCAAATATGAAGTCCTCTGCTTGGCATTCAAAGTTCTTCACAACATAGACTCAATTTAACTTTCAAGACTTATTATATCTTGTTCTCTTTCAGGTACTCTATGATCCAACCACATTGACATCCTTACTGTTTCTTATACTTGACAGTCCATCCCTCATCTGTAGGCCATTGAACTAGCAGATCCCTCAAGACTGGAATATACTCTCTCCTCACATCTACCTCTTATAATCAGTTGTATCCTTCAAGATTCAGCTCAAGCACTACCTCCATGAGATCTTTGCTGTTCCTCCACAACCCTTGGCTACTATTCACTGCCTCCTTGACAAGAATGCCTTACATCTATTTTGTATAGTCTTTCTATAGGCATCTATGCTTCTCTCATGACATTGTATGCCCAGGAGTCTGGTTAATTTACATTTGTTAATTGAACAATTGATTTGAAAGAACCTCAGAAGTCATCTATCCCAACCTCATTATTTTATGTATGACGATATTAGGCCACAGTGATAAGTGACTTGCCTATAACCACATCAAATTAAATGGCAGAGCAAAGAATTGAACACAAGTACTCTAGCTCCAAACTAAGGGATTTTCTACCATACTAACACCTACATTTCTGAAGATTCCAAGACAGAAAACAAAAATTCTCCTACTGCAAAAAGCTTATATTCTTCCAAGAAATAGGTTGTGTAAGCAAATGGTTCTGCCAATTTCATGAAAGCCCAAAACTTAGCACCCTACAGTTCCCCAATAAATCTGTTCCCCAACAAAAGCCAAAGTTGCATATGCCAAATTCCTTAACAGTTATCTCCATTTGCAATAGGGCTGTGCTAGGGCAGAAATATTGATGTCCTCTCTTACCTCTTTCCCCTAAATTTTATGGATCTGAAAATTTCAAGACCAAAGACTTTAAAACAGAGTCTCTGGAGTAGTGGAGAAGAAAACAAGGAAGGGAAAAAGAAACAGTGTTGTGTAAAGATACCATCTTTGTCAACCATACAATCAAGTTGTCAGTATGGTTTTCAGTTCTCCCTTGGAAAACCCAAATTTAGCAAGTACTAATTATCTAGAGTTTTATGGGAAAAAAGAAGGTTGGTGCATCAGAGAAATGCACTCTGTTCTCCTAGATAGGAATAGCCTTGATTAAGGGCATGTAGCCAGTGAGTTTCTCCATGAATAAGCACTGTAGCTAGTTTTGTACATATCATGCACTTGAACAACACAGCAAGAATATGATCATATTTAGAAGGCAACTGATCAAGAAGATAGGATGATTCAATTCTGAACATCATTCTGCTCCAATAAAATTCATTGTTTCAACATGTAGAAGATACAGAACTCATCTAAACAACAAAAATTGGTTATATGCATACGTATATGCATATAAATATATACATATATTTGTTAGGGATTGGAAAGCAGTAGAAAAATCAGAATGTACCATTATTCTCTATTTGTGTATGAATGTATATGTAATATATAACACATATCCATATATAGATATATATGTATATATACACATATGTGTATGTATGTATACATGTGTGTATATACATATGAGCAAACACACATCTAGATATTATATATTTGTGTATATATAACCTATTGTGGACTACTACCACAAGCTATACTCACATTTTGTGTTTAGGTCCCCAGATAATGGCTGCTACTTTGGATTCTAGGCATAACCTTGAAGTTTTGAGCCACCATCAGTGTGCTTCTCATCAACAATTATGTCATTGACTGTTTATGAGACTCATTAACTTTTATAAAGACATTTATACTCAAATACCTTAGCAAGGACAGTAATTAAAAAAATATTTCCCATAAATGTGGAGCATATCTTTCTACATACATAGCATCTAAAGACAGAGTGGACTCAGACTTAGATGACAGTGGTAGTGAGGCACACAGGCTGAATGCCTGTGAAGCCAAGGCAATTTCTATTTCCTGGTTGCACAGGGTATGAAAGTCTTTTCTCTCTTTGAAGAGTACTCATGTTCTCTAGTTCTAGTAATAGTTTCTTTCCTGTTTCTTTCAATAAATTCTCAGTTGTAATGAGTCATGCTCCTTGAAGTTAATTCCTTACTTGTTTTATTGTCTTTTGTATCCATATGCAGAAAGTGTGCAGTGTCTGGCCTTTTGGATGAGACGTTTTCTAGTAGTTTAATATCTGTATATGTGTGTATACATACACATGTAAGTTTATATATGTGTGCATATATATATATATGCATAAATGCATATGCAAAAAGTTTTAATTCCATTTTAAGCACATTTAACTCATTGGTATACAAGGTTTTGTACATAAAGTGAAAATATTTAAATATACATTGTCGCTATTCTTCTTCAGCTTGCAACACTGTAACAAATCCAAGAAGGAAAAATTTTAAACAAATACCCCACATACAACAAGTACTTGGGATGCATTTTTCATCTTGAGAGGAGAAGTTTTAGTGAAGCAAAATTATCATATAAAAGAAATAATTCTGTAATCGTATATTTGGTTTTTAATTAATTTTCGAGGAAACATTGTCTTAGATTTTATGTTTCTTAAATTTACAATTTTTCATATAAGCATAAATTTATTTTTGACAAGCATTTAAAATACTTAAGTCTTTTTTCATTGCCCACATGGCCTCTTTCTGTTCCCTAGAAAGGAACAACAAAGGATCAGACTTGGATTTTTACTACAAGGTTGGAATGAGCATTTTTTATAGTAATGGCACTTAGTTTTTTTTAAAAATACCTTTATGTCTTAGGCATGCAGAGCATTTTAAAGACAACTGTCTCATTATGAATCTCATTTATCAGCATTTCTTCCATAAGATACAGATAGGTGCCACTAGCAGTGTCTTTATTTTACAGGGGAAAAAAAAAACACCAACTGAATTATGAAGAGGTGATTTGAGCTAATCAAGGTCACAAAATATTTCAAATGGTTGCCTGAGAATTGAATCCAGAAGTTCTACTTTCTTTTACTCGTTATGAACCACAGAAGTAGAAAACATTAATCCTAAAGTAAGTCAGTCAACAAGCATTTCTTAAATACTCACAAGGTGCCAGGCATTGTGCTAACTACTGAGGATACAAAGAAAAGCAAAAATAATTTTCTTTCTGAAAGAGCTTACATTCTCATGGGTGAGTTTAAATAACTAGGTGCATAAAACAGATCTGTGTGGAGTTGATGGAAAGTAATCTGACTACAAGGCACTTAGAGCTAAAGGAACAGGTAAAAGCCTCCTACAAAGGTCAGATTTGAGCTGAGTCTTGAAGGAATCTTGGGAAATAAAGAGGTCAGAGGCAGAGAATTCCAGGCATGGAGGGTAGAAAGTTCCAAGTTAAAGATATGGGAGATGCAATGCTACCATGTTTGAGTAACAGCAAGGAAGACAGAATAGCTGGATCACAGATGATGTAGAGGGAAGTAAAGTTTAATAAGATTGGAAATGGAAACTAGGAAGAGGCCAGGTTATGAGGCACTTTAAATGCAAGGCAAGATTATAATTGATGCCACAGTCAATTCTGAGACACTAGAGCTACTTGAGCAGAGGTTTGACATGATCATACCTTGGCATCTGAATGGATAATGGATTGGAGTATGAAAAGACTTGAGGCAGGGACACCAGTTAGGAGGCTATTGGCAATAGTCTGGGGAAAAGTCATTGAAAACCTGAACCAGGGTTGTAGCTATGTGAATAGAGAGAAGGGAATCTATATGAGATGTTGAGAAGGTAGAAATGACAAGATTTGTCAATGGAATGGATATATGTAGTTGATGAAAATGAAAAGTGAGATAATAGCCCTCCTCTTACCATCTGTTGAAAGTGTGTAAAAATTATAAAATTGTAAACTTCTAAAAGCACTTAGAACAGTGCTTGGTGCATTATATATGCTTTCTAAAACTTGTATTTCCTTCTCTTCCAACACTGACAGGATTCTGGAACATAATTACGTAGGTACAATGGAGAGACAATGGGAGAGGGATAGCTGAGTGAGTTATGAGACATTAGAACATATGAATAAGCTGAAAGCTGGAAGTAACCCTCAAATTAGAAACAGAAACTTAGTAAGTAGTCTGGCAGGAAAGACACATTTTGTAATATGGAAAGACCTAAGTTTAAAAGCTAGAGTTTATAGGAAGTTAGCTAATTCACTGAAGCAGACTTTATGCTGTCCAATTTTGAGACTACATTGTGACTAGTAAGACTAAGGACAAAGAACTAGCTTGAGTAGCATAATAAATAGAATCACACTTTATAAATAATCAGTGAATATGCTTTTAGAAAGCCAGAATGGACATGTAAATACGAATCCAAGTTTTGGGTGGAATTTCAACAAGATGGAAATTACGGAGAGCTTCAGGAAGAATAAAAGAAACTGTTATAATGATGGTACAGAACTACCTTAAACTCAGGAGCTAAATATGTTAGGGCCAAAAGAGGAAATAAGTGTCTTCCTAATCCAGGAAGTCAGGGGCATTGGGAGATCTACAGCAACCAGGTTGGAAATAAAACAGAAATGTATCACATTGGATTTGCAGAGGTTAACCTGGAGGATAAAACTTTTGCCTAAGACTTAGAAGCAGATCCTAAAATTGACATAAAATTCTACTAAGCTTAGAACTAGGCTGGCACTATTACTAACTATGACTAAGAACTTAAGGATGGTTTCATCTAGTATACAACTATAAAGCTAGTGGTAGGGCTAGACAGCTTCTGGGGCAAGGAATAGGAAGGAAGCCAACTGTCTATCAGCTGTATGGGATAAACTAATTTGTGGCAGGATTTCAATTATGGTTGGATAAAATTTAGTATTTAATAAACTTCTTACTTGTTCATGCTTTGTGGTGACTTTTAAGACAGTACCTAGTGAATATCAGGTCCTTAAAATTGTTTGTTGAATTGAATAAAAATAAAAATATGAGATTGTGAAGGAGAATCTAAGAATTAATGATGGTAATTCAAATATTCACAGGTTTAGAATTTACAAAATATTCTTCCCATAATGACCTGGCAGTTAGTGCATCTGTTTTTATCCTCAGTTTATAAATGAGAAGACTGTAGCTTGTAGAGATGTGATTTCTCAGTGGTCACAAAGATAATAAATGTTAGAGAATGAACTCAAATCCAAGTTCAGTTCGTGGTCTACCATGCTCTACTGTTTCTACTTGAGGCAGAGAGGTTGCTCGATGAATAGAGCACCAGGTCTGGAGTTAGGACAGACCTGAGTTCAACTCTAGTCTCAGACACTACCTATGTGAACCTGTGCAAGTCATTTAAACTGTTTGCCTCAGTTTCCTCATTTGTAAACTGAGCTGGAGAAAGAAATGGCAAATCACTTCTGCATCTTTGTCAAGAAAACCCCTACTGTGGTCAGGAAGAGTCAAACATGACAAAACAACACTGTTTCTACTATACAGGATTTTAAAAAAAATTCTGACTTTCTCTTTTTGCTTTTTATTTTACCTTCTCTTTAACATCTAGTAATAAAGCCTTCAGGAGATTTAAGACAGTTTTATGAGTATTATTATTTCTTTCCTTGCTATTTTACATGAACAACAAGAGGGGGTGCCTGCAAGCTACTGTTTCACATGAGAAGAAAATTGGACTCATATGGAGTCAGGTTTCAGCTCTGATGACTTTGCTTCATAATCTGTCCAGTTCAAAACAGCTCTTCAGTTCCTCTTCCTACTGCCTACAGAGATACAGATCAATGGATTTCCTTCCAAAGGGTCCCTATTCTTCGTGTATGATTTAGATAAAATAAAGTGGTGTAATATTCCACAAGTTGCTGTTGTTTTTCTCTCATTAGATAAGCACCTGGGTTCCTGTGACTTTCTCATGAAACACCAGACTTGAAAAAATACCTCAGGGAGCAAAGAGAGATGAAAGATACTAGGGACTTTAGTGTTGCTGTGGTGATTAAAAAGGTAGATGAAGCTATTTAAAGCTCTTTCTTAAAGCACAAACACGATTTAGCTTCCTGGACCCCAACGTTAATGGTCAAGCTATAAAGGATCCACACTGTTTTAAACAAATAAACTATATGAGGTGTTATCCCAGTGCTAGTAAAGGATCTCCCATCTATATACCTTTATTTTAAACAGTGAAGGGAATGATTTCAGAGACACTAGAGAAGATTTGTATGAATTGATACAGAAGGAAGTGAGCAGAACCAGGAAAATAACTTATACAATAACAACTTTGCAAAATTGAATAATTTTGAAAGATAAAAGAATTTAGATAAATACAATGTCCAAACACAGTTTTAGAGGACAAACAATGAAGGATGATACTCAACTCTTGAGTTAATCAACTCAATAAGTAGAAAGTATAATGAATGTATTTTGGATGTGGTCAGTGTGGGGATTTGGCTTGACTATGCATATATATTCATTTGGTTTGTCCTCATTTGAAGAGGGGCTCATGAAATGGTGGGTCAAGAGAAAGAAAACAAATGCTGTTAAAGGAAGGAAAAGAAATTGTGTGCCTAAGTATAGGATGTGGGAAAGAAGGGAAGAAGGGAAAAATTTCCCAGTTCCTACTGTACCAAGTGTATCTGAGCTATGTTTCACAGTGTTTAACTCAATGACAGTCTGTCCTACTGAGGCACTAGACAAACAGATAGACCAGATTACCAGCACTGCCTGCTACTGTTCTTAATTACTTCCTTGCTCTCTCATAAAAAGAAAATGAAAGTTGATGAATCGTTTATCCTAGCTCCATGGCTACACTTACTTTCCCTTTCCCAGTTAATGCCCAAATGAGGGGTCTTTAACTTGGGCATCTACAGAACCTAGATTTCAAGGGGTCCATGAACTTTGAATGGAAAAATGACATTTCAATTTTTTTAAATTTTGATTTCCTTTATAATCCTATGCATCTTAGTGTATATATTTGATAATAATATTCAAAATAGACTACCAAAATTGTCTGACACCAAAAAAGTTTAAGAATCCCTGATCTATATATTTATTCTTCCACTTTGATACTATTTTGATAACTGACGTTTATCTATCTGTCTGTCTGTCTGTCTAACTCTCTCTCTGTGTCTGTCTGTCTACCTGTCTACCTATCTGTCTATCTATCTATCTATCTATCTATCTATCTATCTATCTATCTATTATCTATCTTGCCTGAGGAATGTGGCTATACTCATAATCCCACCTGTAAAATGTCCTGTTAACTATGACAGGTGTGGCAACTGTGCATTCATGGCAGTTTGTTGCTTCTTTCAAATACTACAGGTTAGGAAAATGTGAGAATCTGTGTCTCTTTCTGCAAAGGATCTAGTCACAAAGGAATTCATGTGGAAGGTTGGATAGTGGTAGCAGAAGAAAACACAAGGTTCAATCCCTGTGTCCCATAGGATAAGAAGAAAGGGAAATGAATGGGCAGTTAGCCAATTCATGCATATTCATACCACAATAGGACAAGGCCTTGTTAGAAATACTGAGTTTCCATTGATGGTTTGTACAACTTTCAGCAGAATAGACTGGTATAATAGCCAGCAGGTTGCAGTTGCTTTTTTTATTTTTTCTTACATTTATTTTTTAACATTACAGTAGCACCTGCAGTCCCTGTGGCTTTCTCATGAAATGCCAGCCTTGAGAAAACCCCTCAAGGAGCAATGGGTGATGCCTGCTACAAGGGATCTTCAAAGTTGCTCTGGTAATTAGCAAAGTAGATGAGGCTATTTAAAGCTATAACTTAAAGCACATCTTACACACCTGTCCTAACTGCCATCTCAGACGCTACGTTTCACAGGTGGAGCTCTGACGAGCTTTTTCTTCCCAATAAAGGTTTTACATGAAAAGAAAGGCTCTTCCTCATTTAATTTTAGAATGTTGTCCCAGGAGACAGAAACTCTGTATTCTATCTTTTCTCTCCTTTCTATAGGTTTTGTGTTATTTCTTTCTCTAGGTTTCATGTACTTTACAGATCGAGCACAAGGGGTTCTCTTTTGTTTTCTTTTGTTATGGTCCTCTTTGGCAGTTTGGTGAAGACTTTGTGCACCCCTTTTGGATTAATTTTTTATTATCCTCATTTAGAAAGAAAGTAAATGCTCAATTTAAGTTAGATGTTAATGAAAATCAATATACAACTTTTTCCTATCGAAGTTTACCCTGTTAAAATTCATCCATGGACTTCCAAGGAGCTGGTGGACTAAATATTAAGAACTCCTAAGATAGATAGGTAAATAGATAGATATATAGGACAGACAGATATAGATAATATATTTATTCAGAACTTAGTATATGCCAATATTTAACTTATTTTAATACTATATAATATGAACATATAAAATAAAATAATATAAAAATAAGGAAATTGAGACTTGAGAAGAACTGACTTTCCTTAAGGTCACATAAGTACTTAGTAGCAGAGTCAAACTCTCCTCTAACTCTCAAACTCCTTGGGCTCCAAATGGAATTCTATTTGTGTCAGGAGAAGGCAGCTAGTTAGCTCAGTGGATACAGTGGTGGGCCTGGAGTCAGAAAGACCTGACTTCAAATCCAGCCTCAGATACTATTAGCTGTGTGACCCTGGGCAAGTCATTTAACTTCTTTTTGCCTTAATTCCTTGGAGAAGGAAATGGTAAGGCCCTCTGATTTCTTTGCCAAGAAAATTCCATGGAGAGTATGATCCCATGATCACAAAAAGTATGACATGACTGAACAACATTTTCATTTCCTTCAGTTTCCCCTTATAGTATATAGAAATTGTGACAGGTACTACTTAGAGATATGATGGAGGGGAATTGATTAGATATAAGCTTTAAAGATCTTTATTCCTCCTGAAAAAAATAACTATCAATATACACTGTTATGTATATAATTATAAATTAAAAGAACATTGACTTAATTATACCTTTTGTACTAGGATATTTGTAATCTGTAAGCAAAGAAGGAGGATGAAGTGTACTCTCTGAGGTCCCCTTCATTTACATCCTTGGTTCACTTTTACTCCAAATTCCTATTTCATCTCTCCAAAAGATGTGAGTAAGCGTTACAGTTGATGTAGAATGAAAAGTGGAAATAAATTTAAAAAATTAAAAAATCTGATTGTAATAGCAAGTAAAATAGGATTTTTGCTATTTAGTTTGGGTGTAATCAAGAAGTATAATGCCTGTATTTGAATGTGACTGAGGAGGATCTTTCTCACCAATGGTAGGGACTGGAAAGATTTGTAAGAAGGCCCATGCCTTTTGTTAATGAGGCACTGTTTCTCAAGGGATGTGAAGCCCTCTGGCTCTAAAAAGTGTATAAAAACTCTGAGGTATGGGTTTTATTTTGGGGCTTACTGATTGGAAGTGTTTGTTTGGCCAGATGAGGACTCTGGGAAGTTGGTTTAAGGAGCCCTCCAGCTTTGAGAACCCAGATGTCCTGCTTCCGTCTTTGGTAATTATGCTCAGACAGTTGTCTACTGAATTATGGTGAGGCAGAGGAAGCCATGTCTGTTGACTTTTTGATTTCTCTATATTTCTTTGAAGTTCAGGATGCTAACTCCCTTGAACCAGGTGAATGATATATCTGCCTGATTAAAAGGAATGATACATGTGTTTGATTAAAGTGATTGTTATTCTCTTAAAAGTTGCTTTCCTTTTATGAATGCAGATATAAGAACCTGTGTTAGCAGGTCCCCTTGTGTATGCTGGGGTGCTTACTTATACACCAATCCAAACCAAAGCATTTATTATTGAATCCTCAATATTTACTATCTAGTACATTTATACTTGTATGAGAAGACCTACAAATTTCTATTTAGATTTTTTTCAAAATAACATATTTGGCCATATAGTTAATATTATAGTGGCTTACAAGTTTATATCCCTGACTTGATTACAATATTCATCTTAAAACTTCTGTTCAAAGTTGGTAAGGAAAAGCCAGGAAGATACCTCAGCTCTCCCCAGTTTCCCTCAAAACAATGTTAAATCAAGCCTCTGAGTAGATTCTGAAGTGACAGAACCTACAAAAAGATAGAATAAAGCTAATTTCCAGTTTAAGATAACTTAGAAAGATTTCAGGAAAGTCTGTCTCACTTGGCAAAAGGGGAGCACAACCCAGTGCAGATGATGCCTGGGGAAGTAAGAGGGAGGCTCTTAGCTCCAGCACAGATCAGCAACCAAGACCCTGTGAGCCCTAGCTCAGCAGGCCAGTGGCCCAACAGGCCAGCAGTGAGGTCTCCAACCCAGCACAGAAGGCAAACTGTCATCCCCAGAACATGTTCCCTCCACCACCACCTACAATGAGGCCATAGCTACCCCAGCACAGTGGGCAAGCTACCAGCACCTGAATCTTTGGCATAGAAAGTCAGTGATCAGGTTCCTGGTACCCAGAACAAGAAGCCTGGGACACTGACCTCTGTTCCCCAAGAGCAGAGCCCAACTTTAAAAGACAGAAAATAGAAAAAAAATGAGCAAAAAATAAATAAAGCCCTGACCAAAGAAAACTACTATGATCACAGAGAAGATCAAAACACAAAAAGAGAACAATAATGTCAAAATGCTCACATGTGAAGCCTGAAAGGGGAATATGAATTGATTTCAAACCCAAAAAGCCTCCTTGGAGGAGCTCAAAAATGATTTTAGATAGAAGGAAATTGGATAAAATAGATAGAGATAGAAGGAAATTGGATAGAATAGATAGAAAAAGAAGAAAAACTGGCAAAAGAAATGAGAGGTATTCAAGAAAGCATCAACAACCTTGAAAAGAAGGACAAAAACTGGCTGAAAAAAACAATACCTTAAAAAATACAATTGGCTAAACGGGAAAAAATCCACCAAAGGAAACAACTTTTTAAAAAGTAGAAATGGTCAAATAGAAAAGGAAACACAAAAAAGTAACTGATGAAAATAATTCCTTGAAAACTAGAATTGAGCAAGTGGAAACTAATGACTCTCTAAGACATCAAGAATCAGTCGAACAAAATCAAAGGAATGAAGACATAGAAGAAAATGTATAAAACCTCATTGGAAAAAGAACTGACCTGGACAATAGATTCAGGAGAGATAATTTAAAAATTATTGGACTACTTGAAAACCACGATTAAAAAAGACTACGTACAGTATCTTTCAAGAAATTATCAAGGAAAACTGCGTTGATATCATAGAACCTGAGAGTAAAATAGTCTTTGAAAGAATTCAGTGATCATCTCAAAGAGATCCTAAAAGGAAAACTCCAAGGAATATTGTAGCCAAATTCCAGAATTATCATGTCAAAGAAAAAAATATGACAACCAGTTCAAAAGGAACAATTCAAATATCAAAGAGCTACAGTTAAGATTACACAGGATTTAGCAGTTTCTACATTAAAGGACTGGAGGACTTGGAATATGATATTATGGGAGGCAAATGAGTTTGGATTACAACAAAGAATGAACTACGCAGCATAATTGAGAATAATCTTTCTGGGGGAAAGGTGGACATTCAATGAAATAGGAGAGTTTCGGACTTTCCTGATGAAAAGAGCAGAGATGAACTGAAAACTCAATTTTCAAATATAAGACTCAAGAAAAACCTTAAAAGGTAATAAAGAAAGAAAAAAATCTTATTCTTTAAGGTTAAACTATTTACATCTCTACATAGGAAGATGATACTTGTAACTCTTGTGAACTGTGCCTCTATTAGGATAGTTAGAAGGATTATACACAGACAAAGGATGGGGGTATAAGTTGGCTTATTAAATTAAGGGGTGAAAGAAAAGATTGTACTGAGAAAGGAGGAAAGATGGAAGCAGAATAGGGTAAATTACAGCACTTAAAGAGGTGCAAAAGACCTATTACAAAAAAGGGAAAGAAGGAACTGGGTGAGTATTATTTGAAACTTACTCTCAGAGCTGGTTTTATGAAAAGAAAAACCAATAAAATACATAAGCCTTTGGTTAATTTGATTTAAAAATAAAGCAAAGAGGAAACCAAATTATCAGTATTAAAAATGAAAAGAATGAATTTACCACTAATGTAAGGGAAATTAATTTGGAGTTATTTTGCCCAACTGTATGCCAATATAGCTGACAATCTAACTTAAATGGATGAATATTTAAAGATATATAAATTACCTAGATTAGCAGAAGAGGAAATAATATACTTAAGTAATGCCATTTCAGAAAAAGAAATTGATTAAACTACCAATAAACTCACTAAGAAAAAATCTCCAGGGCCAGATGGATTTACAAGTGAATTCTACCAAACATTTAAAGAAAAATTAATTCTTTGGGAAAGTAGGCAACTAAGGAGTCCTACCAAATTCTTTTTATGACACAAATATAATGCTGATACCTAAACCAAGAAGAAGTAAAACAGAGAAAGAAAATGATAGACCAATTTCCTTAATGAATATGCCATTCTCCAGTTGATAAATGGTCGAAGTATATGATCAAGCAGCTTTCAGAGGAAGAAATTAAAGATATCTATAATCATATAAAAATGCTCTAAATCACCATTGATTAGAGAGATACAAATCAAAATAATTCCGAGGTAACACATAACACCTATCAGATTCACTAACATGACAAAACAGAGAAATGGTAAATGTTGGAGAAGATGTGGTAGAGTTGGAATACTAATTCATAGTTGGCAGAACTGTGAGCTGATCCACCCATTCTGGAGAACAATTTGAAACTATGCCCAAAGGACTACAAACACACGCATACCTTTTGATCCAGCAATCATAGGGCTGTATCCCAAAGATAACATAAAAATGGGAAAAGGATCCACATGTCCAAAAATATTTATAGCAGCTCTTTTTGTGGTGGCCAAGAAGTGGAAATTGAGGAGATGTACATCAATTGGGGAATGACTGAACAAGTTGTGGTGTATGAATGTAATGGAATGTTATTGTACTATAAAGAAATAAGAATGACCAGACTTCAGAAAAACCTGGAAAGACTTACTTAAACTGATACTGAGTGAAGTGAGCAGAGTCAAGAGAATATTGTACACAGTAACAGCCATTGTTTTTGATAGACTTAGCCCTTGATATCAATGCAAGGACCTAAACTATTACCAAAGGACTCATGATGCAAAATGTCATCCACATACAAAGAACTATAAAGTCAGAATTCAGAATGAAGCAGACTATTTTCTTCTTTGTTATGTTATGTTTTGTTTTGTTTTTCTCAAGGTTTCTCCCATTCATTTTAATTCTTCTATGCAACATGACTAATGCGAAAATGTATTTAATTGGAATGTATGTATAGAACCTATATAGGATTGCCTGCTATCTCAGGGAAGAAAATTTGGAACTTATGGAAGTGTTTGTTGAAAACTGAAAACAAATAAATTAATATGTTTTTCTTGGGGGTGAAGTTGAAAGGAATATCAGAAACCATGTTTAGCAGCAATCAAACTGGAGTCTGTAAAATTTTTAAAATATATTTGGATAACTATATTTAAAAAATAAGAGAGTTCTTTTGGGGCTATGGGTTACATGTATATCTAAAAATATAGCATGAAAGATTTTCCAGTCAGGCAAAAAAGAATATTTCTGAAAAATTTTAGAATTTATCAAGAGGATAATATAATATGACCAGGTGGGATTTATGCCAGGAATTCAAGGCTGGTTCAATATTGGGAAAACTATCAGCATAATTGAGAGTATCAACAATAAAACCAATAGAAGACACGTGATTATCTGAGTAGATGCAGAAAAGGGTTTTGGCAAAATACAGCAGTATACAGCAGAACATAGGAATAAATGGAGTTTTTCTTAAAACGACAAGTCATGTCTATCTAAAATCATCAGCATGCATTATATGTAATTAGAATAAGCTAGACTCTTTTCCAAAAAGATCAGAGGTGAAATAAGGATGCCCATTGTCACCAGCTATTTTTTTCATCATTGTACTAGAAATGTTAGCTTTAGCAATAAGAAAAGAGAAACACAAATCAAAAAAATTAAAATTGGCAATAAGGAAACAAAACTATTACTTTTTGCAGATGACATGATGGCATACTTAAAGAATCCTAGAGAATCAACTAAAAACTACTTGAAATAATAAACAACTTCAACAAAGTCACAGGATATAAAATAGATCCACATGAGTCGGTAGTATATACGTTACCAACAAAGCCCAGCAGCAAGAACCCGAAAAGAGCATAAAAAAGGGAAAAAGACCCATATGTAAAATATTTATAGCAGCTTTTTTTGTGGTGGTAAAGAATTAGAAATTGAGGGGATGCCCATCAATTGGGGAATGCCTGGACAAGTAGTGGTGCATGAATGTAATGGAATATTACTGTACTATAAGAAATGATGAGCAGGAAAATTTCAGAAAAACCTGGAAAGACTTCCATGAACTGGTCCTGACTGAAGTCAATCAGGAAAACATCATACACAATAACAGTAATATTGTGTAATGATCCACCAACTTTGATAGACTTAGTCCTTCTCAGTAACACAATGATCCAAGATACTTCCAAAAGATTCGTGACAGAAAAAGCTATCCACATCCAATGAAAGAACTATGGAGTCTGAATGCAGAACAACGTATACTATTTTCACTTTTTTTTGTTTTTTATTTCTCGTGACTAACATGGAAATATGTTTAGCATGATTATATATGTATAAGCTATATGAAACTGCTTGCTATTTTGGGGAGGGATTAAGGGATGGAGCAAGAAAAGTGTGGAACTTAAAGTCTTATAACAATGAATGTTGAAAACTATATATATATATATATATATTTGGAAAAATTATGTTAAAAAACAAAATCAAATAAAATAAACTTCTGTTTAGAAGAAACTGACTTTTTGATGCTCTAAGTATCTCATTTAAGTAAGCAAAAGCAAACCATAAATGGAAAAATAGAAGGAAAAAAAGAAAGAAAAGTATCAAAATTGATCAAATACTTTCAAGTAGTTAGGTCAGCAGTGTGCCAAGGCACCTTATTTTTTAAATGATAAGAAAATGCCAGGCTTGATGAATGAAAAGATGAAATTAGACTTGCTTGGATAAATATCAACAATTTCAGATATGTGGATGATAGACACTACCACTTTGAGGGTAGACGGTGAAGAGGAATTAAGAAGCCTCTTAGTGAGGGGGAAAGAGGAAAGTGTAAAAGCTGACTTGAAGCTTATCATCAAACTAACTAAGGTCTTGGCAAGTGCTCCCTAGCAAAATAAAGGGTGAAGAAATGGAAACTGTGTCAGATTGTATGTTCTTGAGTTCAATATCACAGCAGATGGAGACTGTAGGCATAAAATTAAAAGATGTTTTCTCCTAAAAGGAAAACTATGGCAAAACTGGACAGCGCACTGGAACAGCAGACATCACCTTGTTGACAAAGGTCCATATAGTCAAAGCTGTGGTTTTTCCCATAGCATTAAAAAGATAAAAAAAAAAACTGAGTGCTACCAAATTGATGCTTTCAAATTGTGGTGCTAGAGAAGATTTTTGAGAGTCTTTTGAACAGCAATGAGATCAAATCAATCAATATTGAAATAAATTAATTTAGGCTATACTGTGGAAGGTCAAATGCTGAAGCTGAAGCTTAAATACTCTTGCCACACAATGAGAAGGCAGGACTTATTGGAAAAGATCCTGATGTTGGGAAAAGCTAAAGGCAAAAGGAAAAGGGGACAGAAGAGGATGAGATAAATAGATAGTGTGTCTTGGAAACAACGAACATAAACTTGGATAGACTTTGAGAAATAGCGGAAGATAGAAAGGCCTGATGTGCTATGATCCATGCAGTCACAAAGAGTTGAATGTGACAAAGAAATGTAGGAGTAAAAACTTAGTCACTTAACATTTAGTGAGCACTGACTGAATATGTTTACAAGGGCTAAAAGAGGAAGTGCTGCTAAACAGTTGTTTGTCTCAAAGCAATCGATATTTACATGATCAGCTTTCAATTATTAATACTGTTGAGGAACAGAGTGATCATTATAAGTGATAATCTCAAAAGCAATTTAAATCAGACTTTTGGAAAATGTACAGGAATTTTTTTAACACGCTTGTCTTCCAAACGATGTTTTCTTTAGGTAAACACAGTATTAAAATTAACTTATAATCTCTTGGCATATAATAGCTGAGATGTGGAGAAATGAAATGGTGAGGTATTTTGAAATTGATTAGGGAGGAGAAGGTAACACTCCATGAAAATATTCCATAGTCCTTGCATAGACAATAGGGTTTAAAATATTCAGATGATGTAAAATGTAAGCTCCTTGAGGTCAGGGTCTATTTCCCTTTTATGACTTTGTATCCCTAGTTCCTTAATCCTAAAGCTTAAAAACATACTTGTTGAACTAAACTTCTCGAAAAAATTAAAAAAGGAGTCATCATCATCACATTCCTTCAGAAGACACCTGAAGAATGAGTAATGGAAGGACATTCACACAAGAAAAAATCTAACAATATAGGCAGAGCATATAAAATAAGTACAGCTCCAAGGAATCATATGCAAGTTGAAGAGGGAATCAGAAATGAATTAAGTAATTGAGACTGGGTAGGGTCAATCAGGAACACAGAAAATTTTAGCTGACTTTGAATTTGAGCTGGACATCATCAAGTCATATGAATGGACAAATAGCCCATTGGTCTTAAACTGCAAGCTGAGTATGAGATAGAAAGGGAACTATTATCTCATGTAGAAGAGATGCCTACTCTCTCCACCAATATAGATCTTAATTTCTCCATATTTTCCCATAAATCCTCCATAAAAGATCTGCTAGGCATATGGTATCTTCTTTGTTCTCTTACTATCTCAGGGGTTACCAGTGAAGTAGCTGGGCTATATTGTACATCATTTCTCCCTCTCACAAGACCACCCTGTCCCTAGCCTTGATGAGACCTTTCATATCATTTTTCATATATGAAAAATCATAGAAAACTTGTCACCTACTAATTAATTCTGACCATCTCTTTTTCCATCATACTTTCTCTAGATTGGTCACTTAACACATCTGTGCCTCACCTTCCTCAACCATAAAATGACAATAGTACCTACCTCACAGAAATGTGAGGATTAAGTAAGATTGTATAGTACTTCACAAACCTTAAAGTGCTATATTTAGATGCTACCTATTTGGGGTAATTTGCAGTTTTGATTTTCTTGACATCCCAGGGTCTCACTTTATTTGAATGCTACTATTTACCTTCACACATTCTATGCTGCACAGGATCTTAGTGGATAGAGGGGCATTATAGGAACCTGGGTTTGGGTTACACACATTGGCTGTGGGATCCTGGGCAAGCCTCAATTTCTCAGTGCTCTAAGTAACTTCCTAAAACTCTAAGTTGAAGAGAAAGTACCAGTCTTCACTGGTACAGGAAGTTTCCTAATTTGAGATTTCTCTAGCCATGTGAATTCTTAGGTCTAATACCTCTTTCTTATCTATTTGCTTTCACACACTCTACATTCTAGTCAAAATAGCCTTCTCAAAAGTCCTTCCTTACCAGGATTCCTGTCTTTGCATGAGTAATCTATTATCTTGTCCCACCACTCACCTGAAATGATCTCTCTGCCCCTACACTTTTGAAACATTGCCTTATTTTCAAAGTTTCCATTGTTGCTTTTTTACGTAACGCCATCTCTGATCTCCTCTTCTGTAACTGGTTCCTGCTTCCTTAAATCATTCATGTTATTCTCTTCTTTTCCTATGGGCTTATCACATTACAAAATGTATTAGAATAAGGAACATTTTTTTTTGTTTTCTCTACCCTGCTAAATGGTAAATTTCCCAAAGGCTTGTGCTATTTGTATCTCCAGAATCTTAGCATATTGCTTTGCTCATAGTAGGTGCTTAATAAATGTTAAGTTGAATTGAATTTTTGGAGTTAATAATTACTGGTGTGTGTAGAAGGAATTGAATGAACTAATGTAAAGCTTTTTGCAAACTTTAAAACACTGTAAAAATGTGACAGTAACTGTAAGTCTGCTTTCGTAGTGTTATTGTTCTTATTGCTTTTGATGCGCTTCAAATCAAAACAATTCTAGGAAAATTTATTATCCTTCTTGCTATTCTGTTCTTTTATATTTAATGCTCTCTCTCTACTTAAATGCTTTGGTTAATTGAATAAAATTATTAGGCTGTTAGCACTTCCTACATAGATTCACCAAAGACATTCATGGCATATCTCCAGTAAGCCAGAAATAGATGTATAACATGCACCTCTTCATGTTCCCACATCATTTTTACCTCCTCTATTAAGTTTCTAGATTTTGCAACATTTTAATTCCATGCAGCTTGGTGATTATGAACATTTAGTATGGCAATACATAGTAAATATATTGTTTATGAATTTTATGTCTGGAAAACATTCGACAAAAATTTGGTCTGTAATCATGGTTCGATACTTATGCAGTTTATTGGTTATGTTCTCTAGGATGTTTTGAGGTCTGATTTTGGCATAGAGATTGACTATCAGTTTATTTAAAGTTAGTAAAGTTTGGATGTATAATTTTATTCATTAGATCAGGCCTTCCTAATTTTCAATATGTGCCTTTGCCACCTATAGTAATGATTTGCAGTTTCTACTATGCACTTGTATAATCTGCATTGATCACTATATTTAATTATTAATTACAATATAACATGGGAAGGGTTAAGGTAGAAAGCATGCCCAGAAGATACTATTTCAGTAGTTTAAATATGAAATGATTACAATATAGCCTAAATTTTTCATCACAGAAGTGAGAATCTCATTGATTCTTCCTATGAGAAATCAGTGGGAATCGATTTGCTACATACTATATCAGAACACTAAAAAACTGAAAATAAGATTCCTCTTTTTTCTTGATAGATAATAAAGCCTTTATTTTGTATGTAGCTGCTAGATAAATGCATGGTATTCAACAGGACATATCAAGGCAATGAGCTTCCCTCGTCTCCATTTTAAAGCCATAATATTCTTGTATATTGATTGCTCTTTAACAAGCATGGGCAAAAAAAGAAAAACACTACCGTAATAACATTGCTTCAAGCTAAAAATAATTGATTGAGAATTTAATAAAAATTTCTTTTAACCTCATGCTGTATTTTTCAAGCAATACATAGAATTAATTCAATCCGATGTGCAACTGGAATGATTGGATAGGGCATTGTGCTAATAGACTGGTATTGAGCCAGGCACCAACCGTTAATCATCACATTCCGTGGCAAAGCTGGAAAGCATAAGCAGCCTGCTGTTACCATATTGATTTCACTTAGCCCTCCCTGGATAGAATATTAGGAAGATATTCCAACATAGAATGAAGACAGACGGCAGGAGAGGGAGGGAAAAATAATCTCATAACATAACAGAAGATAAAACCCATATTTAAATATGTATATGTCTGCATACATATATATATATATATACACTTCTCTGAGTGTATATATGTATGTATATATATATATAATAATTCTTCAACAAATAACTGACACTAAACCCAAAGCTTTATTAATAGCATATTAAAAATCAATAGAGTAATAGCTATATCTTCTACAATACTTATAAGATGCTACTTGTATCAATAAAAGATCAGGTCTTCATTTCTTTTTAGTTGGTACATTCCTAAAATACTGTGAAAGCAACTGAATGTCCTGGCAGAGAATTAAAATGAAGCTTTTTATTTCCTTCAGTTCTGTCTACAGTAAGTGAATTGGAAAGGAGATGAGCAGTGTGAATACTCTGAAGTCAAGGTTTGGCAAAGAATAATTGATGACAGGACAAGGGCAAAGGGTTCCAGAAGAGGAGACAGTAAATAGTTGAACTGACTCACCAAGAGGTCAAGATTTGGAAGGGAGAAGAGGATAGGCAGAAAAGCATGATGGTCTAGGATGGTTCTGATTGAGGAAATGACTGAAGGTCACTCTGAGAATGGAGAGTTGGTATTGGAGGAAGGAGATACATGAAGAGATGGAAAGATTAAAAGGAAAAAAGATAATGAACACATAAAGAAATTCAGAGTTCTTACTTGTAAGTTATGGCAAGATGAAAAATATGACCATTCCTATTGGTAGGTGTTATTCAGTGAGAATAGATAATGTCATGAGATTTGAGAAGACTGAGGTACTAGGAAATTGGAGATATTTGAGGAAACATAGACATGGACGTTTTAATCCCTCCAGAATAAGGAAAAGAAGTAGGGGTGAAGAGGAAGATTGCATGTCAGGAATTTGACTCCTAGAGAAAGAGGGGTATAAGAATGGAAGGGAACAGTAAAAGCACTTTAGAAGTTTATCTCCTTGTAAGGCCAAATGCCTAGTGAAGAAGCCCTCCTTAGCAATCTGAAGCAGGAATTTGCAGGGTTGTGCCCAACAGACTACCAGGAAGTCTGACAAAGAGGTTGGAGGTGGTTTGAAGATGTTGGAGACTTCTACCTCCTTGATGGAGCACTCAGAGTTTCCTCATCCCCCTAATGGACTTCTTTCCTATTTGAATTTTCTTCACTAGGGTTGGGGAACCTGTGGCCTCACAGTCACATATGAACTTTTAGGTCCTTAAATATGGCCCTTTGACTGAATCCAAACTTCATGGAACACATTCTGAAGTTTGGATTCAGTTCAAGGGCTGCACTTGAGGACCTGAAGGGTCACATATGGCCTACAGGTTTCCCATCCCTTCAGGCTACACTCTTAAATAGGCCCACCCTCATCTGCCCAACCCTCCAGCATTTGATAAAACTTTCTATCACATGAGCTCAGAATGATTTCAAAGTAAATACTTCAAAAGTCTTAAAATGCTATAGAAATGAGTAACCACATTAACAACTTCAACAAGCATTTATTAAGTATCTACTGGGTGTAGAGCAGGCTCTTTTTTTTTTCTTTTTTTAAGTTTTATTTTTCATTTATGGAATAAAACAAGACATTCCATAACAGTGTTCTTAACTTTGGTATCATTGGGTCTTTTGGCATTCTGGTGAAGTCTATGAAGCATATCTCAGAATAATCATTTGAAGTATTGAAGGAAAGAATAAATTTCAATTTAGAGGCTCAGCAAAATAAAAATAAAATTTTCCCCCATTCAAGCTTGAAGATCGTCTGGAAGAACTTCTGTGCAAGAGGAATTAATTTGTTGCTCTCTCTGGGCTGATGTCCTCTACTCACACTGGCACTCTCAGTTGGGGTAGCCAGGAGGTGCTGCTATCATTCTTACAAGGTTATAGGGGTAACATTGAATGGCTGTTATTTCTAACTTGTCAGTAGCTGGTGTGTTTTTCATTGATTATCCATCAGACCCAATTAGCTTTCATGAAGGATATTTACTAAGTAGATCTAGTAATGACAGTTGTTCTCAATGCCCTTAAACCAGGGATTCACTCTTCCTTTCCACAAAGTCCTTGAAGTGAGAGATCATATTAAAATTTATATTAAAATTGGAGTGAAGCACGTGTGTAGGGACCCCATATGCCAAAGACTGACTCATAGTTCCTGGTTACTTCAAGTCCTGAGAGTCAATGTACTTGGAGAGTTCTGATGCCATCTTTCCTCGTTTTTTCTGATTTGTAGTCACTTTGCCTCTCCATTTTTGGTGGAGATAATCGTTGTTGGATACTGCTGCACTAGAACTATTGCTACTGGCCCCAAGTCAGTCAATTAGCACATCTACTAGGTGTCAGGTACCACGCTAAGTACTGAGAATACAAAGAAAAGCAAAAGATTGTTCCAGGCCTCAAGAGGTTCACAGGGCACATGTCTGCTAATACCTATGGAAACTGTGGGTTTTCTGAATTTTAACTTGGTCAACTCCTTTTTAATATAACCCAGAAAAATGATTCTTTTTTTCCCTCTTGAAGGTCTTAAGTTTACCCTCGGCATATTTCTTTCCACTCATGTTGCCTCCTAGTCAATGGAGTAGAGGAATTGGGAAGAGAGTGGCACTCTTCCCTCCCCAATGTCCTCCCTTCTCCTATGCCATTCCCCTTCAGGGAACTGGAATCTTCAGCTCCTAAATTAGGAGTCCATTTGACTTCTGGTTCCTTATTAGACTGCCATTTTTATATGTAGTCTAAGAGATGTGAATTAATCTTCTTCAATTAATCAAAAGATATTCACTTTGTGGCATCATTTGCCTTCATCCTATGAATCAAAGCCTCTATGATCCTTTCAAATTGATTAAGGACTTATTCATACCTAATTTATTTTTGATTGTTTGATTCAATCTGAGTCTTCTATGATTAATTGGGTAAGGTGGACCCCCACCCTTGGTAATGAATAAATGAATAGGAAAGCATTTATTAATTTCTTAGTATGTGTTAGACAACATACAAAGCAGTGCTGATATAATATAAAGGAAGGTACTTATATATCAGAAAGGGGAGTAGTGACTGAGGAGGGGTGTTTAGATCAAGGAAGTCATTGGGATTTTGAATGGAGTCATATGGCAATTGACAGATATGTTTCCAAGACTGTTAATGTTGATCAGATTATTCCCAGAGCAAGGGATAGACACTGGGGGAGGTACTCATGAAGACTGCAGCATGGAGAAAAGATGAGCATCTTTGTGCTCAAATATATTACTATGCAAGAGAAGCATAAGATACCAACAGGAACAATACTTTGAATGGCGTGTGTCCAGATTAGCTCTTATATTCAGCTGTTCAGCTGGGTTTTAGTGTGTTTTGTAAACCTCAACTTCATACCTTCAGAACTGGTACTGAAAGCATAGCTGCAAATATAATTCAGTGAATTCACTCTGACAGAAAAAGTGTTTAGGGAGTACAATCAACTCTAGGTAGGGATCTCTGCAGTGTCTACAAGTCTAATGGAGTGTGGTTTGTGACTTTTCTGTCACTGCTATAAGATTGACTTCTCATAGCTTTTCTTTCACAGAATGGACAATAAGCCTCTCAGAGGGGCAAGTTCCAGGAAAGCCAATATTTTCTCCCTCTTCTCTCTAAGGCTGGAGCCCACTCCCTGTGGGGTTTGCTTACTTCATCAAAAAAGTTTGGAAGATTCAACCAAAGTAAGGCAAAATGCAGCACTATTATATAAGAGGAAAGCATGAAATCAGCAGGTAAGAAAACTTGTCACCACTTGACAACCAGGTCAATTCAGAGACTATCAGAAAATGCTTCTGATATGCATAGTAAGACATGTTGCATGGAGTAACAGGACTGGATCTCTTGCATTTAATATTGGAAAGTGAATTTGCATGAACTGAATGGACATTATTTGTGATTTACCTACATTAGGACCTTATTGATTCGAGCCATATGACTTTTGAAAACAAAATCTGGACCCTAAGAACTATGAATCCCACCCCCACCACCCCTGCTCCTACCACCAAGTTACATCCAGTGTACAAAGCAGGTTTATTGAAGGGGACAATAATGTTATAAAGGCCACTTGTGGTTCATGTCGTGCACAGCAGATCCATAAATACCTCCTGCTATCCTGCAGTCTATTATTTCATAGTATCTAGGGAGATTTAAGGCACCTTCCTCTAAAATAGTTGATGACCACATCAGAAGCACACTGGACATAAGGGAAAACACACATCACCTGTCAGACCTTCTCTAGAAGGTGATTCTAACTTCACATAGTGTATTACCCATACCTACATATATTTGAATATGATAAGTATATTATCAAATTCTATCAACCTCTATAAAGTCTTCATCCTTGTGATGAGTTGTACACAGATCACCTGAGGATCATGTAGGCTTAAGTTGGAAAAGCTAGTTGTTTGAATAGATTAATCAAAGATTAAAAGCAAGTAATGTTATTGATGTTTTCATTATAATTATTTTCTTTTTGGTCATAGGAACTCATCAATCCATCCACTAAGGCAAGGAGGATTGTCTGTATATGAAGGAGGTAGAGTGGATGGATGGTTTGAAATAAGGAAACTGGAGTCTGCATTGTCTCAGGCACTTAAAAGCAGAGTGATCATGTTTAAGTCACAGCCTCTCAGACCCTGTACCTCATCTAGAAAATAAAAATTATACTCGATGTACCTACTTCACAGTTTAGTTAGGAGTAGCATCCTTTAAAAACCTTAAAACATTATATAAATGAGTTATCCCTGTGAGAGGGAGAACCCACACAGATGAAATCTCCATCTTGGAAGGACTGAATTAACTTTAAGAGATCTATGACCAATGTAGAGAAAGTTCAGATGAGACCACTAGATTCTCAGGAGTTCGGAGTCAGAAAAGCAAATAAAAAACTTCACAGTAGGAAAACAATGAGTACGACTTAAACAGATAGAGATGGTAGGTCCACTGAGACAAAGAGAAGAAATATGTGTCCTTGAAGGTTTAGGGGATGGCTCACTCAAAGTTGAGGAGATGGGAAAGTGCATAGAGTGTTTGGCAAACAGCAACTCCAGTTTGCTTTAATTTGGAGCATATAGGTAGGAGTGTTGCAACAAGTTTGGAAAGGCAAACTAGAGACCAAATTGTATTCAATAAGATATTAGCCCTTTGTCTAACCAGAACTCAGTTTCAGGTAGACCACTCACAGATCCCACAGACCACAATTTGTATCTTCACATTCTTCTCATCACCCTCCCTCCTGCTCTTCTGGATATGATTGTTGTAAAACATAGTGAGTGGAGCAGAATTGAACAAAGCTGCCCTGGAAAGAATGTGAGCACATACAAGCAGCAAAGTTGGTTTCGATGGGCAAAGGAGTTCCCTTCGGGCCTACTTCATTACCTTTCTGAGTTCTCCTCTCTGACTTGTAGAACATTTGCTTACTGAAAGCTGACATGGAAAAATGCTGCTCATCAGAAAAAGAAAAAAAATGACTATCAAAAGGAGAAAGCTTTTCAGACTTAAAGACAAGCTGCTCTTTTCCCACTGAAAATGTCAAACCATTATTCATGAGGTTCTTACCAGATTTGATGTAGATGAGCAAGTGCCAATCCTCAGACTCCCCCTCACAAAAGTGCAAATAAGAAGTCTGTTCATTCAGCCATTAATATCACATTAGAGAGTTTTGTTTGATATCCTGAATAGAAAATCATTTCTTCCCTCAATGTAGGAGTTATTGATTTATTCCTGCTGTTTGCTTTAAGGCTTCTGGTTTTTAGCTGTGTTGGTTATTTACCTGAAGGGTTGTAAAAGGATTATTATTTCCTTTACTACTTTCCACAAGTTTGCCTTTTAAAAAATAAATATTGCTTACAATCTGACTTTTAATTTGAATTTCCATTTTCTCAGCCCACTGAAAACTGTTCTCTTTAAAGGAAATAGGGAAAACATACAAAATCAGATGAAATTTCCATTGTACACTGCTCCCCATCAAGGCGATGGAAAATCCAGGCATTTCTGAGGAAACTGAAACAACCATCTTTACTGCCACATTCTCTAGTCTAATTGTCAAGTACACGTAGGATACCCTTCAGCTCCATCATCACATAATAAGACAATTTAACAGGAAAACTTGAATTTTCAAATGTTATGATGGGGGCAGCCTCTTCAACAGAGACAAAAAAAAAAGCCTAGTCCTTCAAAATAATTCTATTTTTGACAGAAAAAAAAGAACCAAAGAGTATGATTTACTGTTACTATGGTCTCATAAATCACAGCTTGGCAAAAGAGTTGTAAGGTACAGAGCCCTTTTTGTGATGTGACCCATCAAACACCAGATTGATAAATCTTCAAAAATTAGACCCTACCCTAAATTTATATCACAAAAGTGAATTGTACTAAATTCTGATTTATTACAGTCTCTCTGTCACCCTAGCAAAGAAAAGATGTCCATGCTGCATTTTTGGTTTTGCTTTAAATAGCAGATGAATTTAGGTCTGCACAAAAACTCTATAATGAATCATGGCCCCATTATCCCACTTCAAAATAAATAGAAAGATTGGCAATTCACTAAGTAGGATTTCCACTATAATTACAGGATTTTACTCACAGCGTGGAGAACTGCTATGAGAGGGCAACTGGGGACAGTTGGTAGAATGTAATGAGTAGTTACTATGGGAAAAACTGTGTAATCCTTACTAACTGGGAAGACCAGAGAAATTAGATATTTCTGATAACTCTACTGCCATCCAAATATTCAATCAAATATGAATAGTTAATATTTAAATAGGGCTTCACATTTCCCTAATTTTACAGATTAAGTCCTTTCTTATCTTATTTGTTCCTCATGTCAGTCCTGTTAGGTAGGATATTTTTATCCCTATTTTACAGATAAGTGAGGCTAAGCACTAAGGGACAAAGAAATAGTAAAGTTAGAAGATAATAGTCAAACTCAGCAGTCTCCTGAGTCAAAATTCAATATGCTCACTTGTCAACCATATACTGTACTAACTGGCAATTACTTTAAAGCTAATAAATAAAAAATACTTAGATTTTCTGAGGTTAGGGCTAAGGTTGCCATAGTTGCTATTTGCTGTTTCTACTATTTTTGAAGGGGAAAAAATACATCTCTGCCTCATGGTTTTTGTGAACAATTCAACACACACACACACACATTTTCTGGACATTTCAATCAATCATAGATTATTCTAATGTAAAAAAAAAAACCATTTGAAAGAATATGTGGATTTTGACAAAAGGACCTCCCAGATCCTTTCCCATTGTGAGATTCAGTGGTTGTATGAAATTAATTTAGCCACAATTGTTGACTAATTGACATTGTTAATTTCCCCAGTGTGTCAGATAACAAGCTATTTTTACTAGATTCACATTACTACTGCCAAGTCCTATGGCTTGTGGGCTAGAAAGAACACCATTATGATGCAATTTCCTGCAAGAATGCATTTCATTTAAAGTGTCTTCCTTTATAGAGTTTTAATAAGACAAAGGAATTAACATCTCCCATTAATCACAGAAATTTAAACTTCACCGTACTAAATGAAACTTTTCACATAAGATGACACTGATGTGAAAAATAACTGCAAAAAAAAAACCCCAAAACACTTTAATACTTGGTCACAAAGGATTGAAATTAAAATTGTGGGACTTTACTATGTCATCTTGGATAAAGACAGGTTTAAAATTTTTAGCACTTAACAACATATTGTCACAATCATCCCCTTAAAAAATAGGGAGATGATGGCCATAAGTGACTTTTGTGTTCATTTAATAACTTTATGTCTTAATACAGGTAGGTCCTGACTAGTGTAAATAATGAATCCCTGTAAGTAGTTGCATTATTTGAATGTACATCACATATTTCCATTAGGCTAGAACCAAGGATCAAAACTTACATAATTATAACTTTGAACACTTCAAATTCAACCACAAGTGATCATTTCATGGGATTCATTATTCACACTATCTGGGACAGCTGTAATTTAAGGTATATGATTGGAATGAACAAGCTACAACACATGACACAGAAGTGATTATGAAGAAGTCATTAAAATGTCATCAAAGAAATATAAGATGTAAAAAAATGGTTGATCATGTGGTGAAAGAAGTATCATTGTGGACAGCTCTACTGGTATACTTGTGGTATCAGTCAGTCAAGAAGTAATTATTCATTTCCTAAGATGATTAGGGAAAGAAGAAAAGAATTTATATGTTCTAAAATATTTATGGAAGCTGTCTCTGTGCTGTTGAAGAACTAGAAATTGTGGGGATGCCTGTCAATTTGGGAATGGCTGAAAAAGTTGTGGTATATTATTGTGATGCAATACAACTGTACTATCAGAAATGGTGGGCTTGATGATCTTAGAAAAATATGGATAGACTGGCATGAAATAATGAGCCAAATGAGTAGAACCAAGAGAACCTTGTATACAGTAACAAGAATATGTATGTATATATGTATATACATATATATACACACACATGCATACACACATATATAAACATACATATGTGTCTGTGTGTATATGAATACACATATATTTATATATTTTATTTATATATATATATATATATATATATAGTTAACTACAAAGTCATACAAAAGAAGAAATTACCTGCATCCAGAGAAAGAACTGATAAATTTAGATATGTATGGAATGGTTTTAAATATATGCATGTATGTATGTATATACACATATGTTCACATACATATATACACACTTGCGTGTATACACACATGAACATTTGTGTCTAATGACATCCATCTCTAAGGTGGGAGTGGGAAGGGAAGAAAAAAGACAAGAAAAGAAAGTTACATGATAACTTTATTATGTATTTTAAAGGCATAGCTGTTTTATATAACAGGTTTGCAGTTTCATGTACAATCCTCTTTTTTTCCCATTATACTATGTTATGGAAATGCTTGTTTTATTTCTTGAGTCAAGAATAAAATAAATAAAATTTTCAAAATAAACCTTCATTAAGTGTTTACTACATTTCAGACATTATGCCAAACACTGGAGATACAAAGAGAAGTAAATGAGAGTTCTTGCTTTTGAAGAGCTTACAGCCCAATAGAGAGATGACATGCAAGCAACTATGCACAAGCAAACTGAAAACAGGATAAACTGAGGGGCAAAGAGGCAAGGCACTAACATTAAAAGGCATTGGTAAAGGTTTCTTGAAATGAGTGGACTTTTAGCTGAGACTTGAAAGAAGAAAAAGTATCGAAGGCTACTGGCATATCACAGTAGGCTTTGGGGAAGACATAATCTGTGTCACCTAGAATGGGAAGGAGTGGGTGGGTGGCAATTTGTATCCCAGTAGGAAATACCTGCATCCATATGACAATAAGATCAAATATTTGGCACCAGAAGGGCAATATAAGTTTTTTAGTTTATTTGCATCATTTTACAGATATTCACAGATCCTTTTGAATACCAGGAAGTGATTTCCATTTCTGACTGTTTAATAACCTTTATAAATCTCTGGTCCCTTCTAGATTTATATCTATAATCCTCTTATCTTAGGAAGAAATTCTAAACATGTAAAAGACAAGGTGGCCTTTAATGGCCTATAAAAAATCTGGATTAAAAATGCCTCTCTGATATGTACTCCCTGTGTTACCCAGGGCAAATGGGGTAACTCCTCAAGAAGTATCTATCACAGTTCCCCAAGGCAACCCTCTGAGACTAAGTGATAGAGTGGTTGCCCATTATAATATATGTGTGTACGTATGTGTATATATATATATATATATATATATGTATGTATGTATGTATATGTGTGAGTGTATGTATATGTACAAGTATATATGTCTATACTAGTAAAAGAACCATCCTCACTAGAATTTCTGTACATCAAAGAAAATCACAAGTCTAATCCCTTTCTCCCACAACTACAGCCTAGAAAAGAGCCAATATACAATTAGAATCCATGCCGGTGCAATCAGGAATTGAACTACAGAGGGAACAGGATTAGGATCTCTGAAAGCAGATACAGATATGATTAACAATTACCCCCATGAAAGCCAGACATTCTCAATATCAGAATAAATAGACATGTGTTGGCAAATAGATGCAGGTAATAATGATGAGAACAAGGTGCAATACTTGCAAATATCACCATCAAGATACTCATGTGCACGTGTGAAAGTTAGATAACAGACGCAGTGTTTGGGGAAACAATAGGACCAGAATATGATCTGTCACATTTAGGCTATATTTGTTAAAGCCTCATGCCAACAAGAGCGTTCACAGCTTCCTGACTGTTCCCCTTCTCCTCCAATCTAATATAAACTCACCAGATTTGGATGATGAAATAGCAAATTGTTGGCTCAAACTTTCCTTCAAAAATCACCTCAGACTATCACATCACACCTATCAGACTGGTTAACATGACAAAACAGGAAAATGATTAACGTTGGAGAAGATGAGGGAAAATTGGAATACTAATGCTTTGTTGGTGCAATTGTGGACCGATCCAACCATACTGGATGTAGCCCAAAGGGCTATAAAATTGTGCATATCCTTTGATCCAGCAATACCACTTCTAGGTCTGTATCCCAAAGAGATCATAAAAAATGGAAAAGGACCCACATCCAGAAAAAACATTTATAGCAGCTCTTTTTGGGGTGGCCAAGAATTGGAAATTGAAGGGATAATTGAACAAGTTGTAGCATATGAATGTCATGGAATACTATTATTCCATAAGAAATGAGGAGCAAGAGGATTTCAGAAAAACCTGGAAAGACTTACTTGAACTGATGCCAAGGGAAGTGAACAGAACCAGAAGAACATTATACATAGTAACAGCAACATTGTGCAGTGACCAGTTTTGATAGACTTAGCAATGCAATTATCTAAGACAATTCTAAAAGACCTAAGATAAAAAATGCCATCTACATCTAGAGAAAGAATTGTGGTTCTGAATAAAGATTGAAGCATACTATCTTCTCTCTTTTTTTCTTTCTTGTGATTTTTCCCTTTGTTTTGAGTCTTCTTTATAACATGACTAATGTGGAAATCTAAAAAAAAAATCATCTCAGACATGGACTCTGTGAATGATCAGTTCTTTCTCATAAAATGACTGTTGGGATGCAACTGAAAGTGAGAAAACTAAGTCTCTATTGACCAGATGAAGGGAATTACAAAGCTGAGGATGTCCTCACTAAGAAATAATTGTGAGCCATTTTTTCCACACCAGTGGAATGCATGCCTCAGAGACTTTCAGTAGGCTTTTCATAGCAAATGTTAATTTCTGAGATTTGGGATATAACTTATTTTATGTAATTGATATTTCAAAAATATTGCTTGCAAGTTGATTTTTTCAGTGAAGTCCTATTTAAAATGCAGTACAAAAGCACACTATTCAAAGAAAGCATATGGTAGATCCATGTTTAAAATAAATCAGTTGATGAACAAGTACTTATTCAGTATCTTTTATAAGCTCAGTACTGTATTTAGTGCTGAGAGAAACAAAGACGTATAGCACATGGTCTCTCTGTCCTCAAGATTCTTGCCCAAGATTCTCATAAGACTTCTCTCTCTCTTCAGATTTCTTGACAATTTGATACACTTCTAGATCTGTATTTATCTTCTCTCTGAGGAAACTCCTAGTATTACATTTCTCATGTAAACCTCTTTCCTAAGCCTGAACTTGAATTTCCCTTTAGTAGTCATCACTCTCCTTAACTTCTCTACAGTATTTGATATGATTGATCAGTTCCTTCTTGATAATCAATCCAGCCTCTTCTACCATGCTTTCTACCAGTTCTATTTTCTGCATCTGGAAACCCTCCTAGATGTTTATCTCTGAAATTCCACAAGTGCTGCAGTAAATCACTAATTACTCAACAGTAATTTATTGAACTCCTATATGTTATGTAGCTCATCTGGTCCTCCTCTACCGAGCCTTCTCCAATTCTCATCTGTTCCTCCTCTACTGAGCCTTCTCTGATTCTCCCAACTAGGAGTGTTCTTTGTAATCATATCACTTTCTATCTCCTTGTGTTTAAATTGTGTCTTGTTCTTGTTCCTCTGACCGTCCTCCCTTCAACTCCCAGTAAGTATAGTTAGTAAGATTATAAGTGACCAGGATAAAAGGGCAATTGCATGTTGTAAGATTACACACAGGAATTGAAAGTCACATAAAAACCATCCCATAGATCAACAGAATATAATTTACAAGTTGTATCATATATTAACCAAAACTCATACCCTACTTATATGTGCTGAATTGAAGAAAGCCATCTAGGCTTGCTTGCAGTCAGAGATCTTTGGTCCTAGATATATAGACAAATTCTAGGAAATCAGCCTATAACCAAATGATGATGATAATTTTGAGATGATATGGACACTTTAATTTTAAAATCTTACTGAAAACTCTGAATTGATTTGGATATGTTAGTAAGCTAATTCAAAAGATGAGTTACTTTGTTTCCCCCCAAGACCCTATAGAAATGACACCTCCAATTCCTGCTCCTCCAGCACTCTTCTATCTCCATTGGAGCCATAGTACCAAGTGCTCACAACTCTAATCCATGGTTACAGGCTATAAACTCTTGCCTCTTCCCTTCCCCATACTCTTCCTCATCAGAGGCTCAGAAAGGATTTGGATCAGGAAGGAATTTTATAGGTCATCTCCTCCACCCCCTTCATTTTATAATATGAGGAAACAAAAATTGAAGGTTAAATGTTTTGACTGAGGTCACATTGTGTTATTGGTAGTATTTGAACCTAGGTACAATAAATACTACAGAGCCAGTGATCTTTCCACTGTACCACCACCACCATCTCCAAGTCAAGGCCTCCTGGGGTAGGAAGAGCTTAATCTGAGCCTTAGGAAAGAGGCAAGTTTTGGAAAAAATAAAGAGAGAGAAGAATATCACATGCCTAGGTAAGAAAATTCCCCCTACCAATTCATGTCAATACTTTCTCTGAAATTTATAATCTCAGAGAGGTTGCCTAGACTCTAAGCCCTATGAGAGTTCAAGTGACTTGTCCAGAATCACATAGCCATTATGTGTCACAGACAAGATTTGAAACCATATCCTCCTTGATTCAAAGCCAACTCTCTATACACTATGCTTTGTTGTATGCAACCAATGGTCTGCTCGAATTTTTTTGTGTTATTATTCATTTGCTGTGGAATAATTACTTATTCTAAAATGTCAATTTTAAAAACAAATTCAAAATATATACCCTGATTATTACATTTCTACAAATTATTTTATTCCGTAAGTTATAAGCATTTTCTCAGGCATATACTTTATGTTAGGGGAGTGAGGAAGAAAAATAGGATAAAATCACCTAGAGAGAAAAATCTATTCATGGAACAGTTAAGGAATTAGTAAAATTAATTCCCATGACTTCAAGGTACTTTTATCTAGGAACAACATTAGATGTAACATGAATTTCTGGTTATAATTTTATCAAAAATTTTAACAGCTGATAGACATATACTGAGTACAAAACAATGTCTAAGTACAATAATAGTTATGCCAACATATGTACCAAAAATATATTATCATAAAGACTTTTTCCATAAATCATCATTCAAAGGAAATGAATATAGTTTTCAAAGGGCACATAATTACAAATATGAAAGGAAAATTACCAACATGACTGTCAGTCTGAGAAAATGTCCCCTAGCAACATCAAAAGCAAGGGAAAGGCTTAGAGAGGAGAGATAAACGTGATTTTCAAACTGAAGGTATAATGTTAAAGAGCAAATTATCAAGGGCAAAAGTCAACATAATTTTGGCCTTGAAATCTACATGCTTCATAGATACCATCAAAATATCAAATGTTGAATAAGAAGCAACTTCATTTCACTAACATTAGAAATATGTGGAGTTCAGTACGCCCTGACCCTTATCCCTAGGCCCACCCAGATGTCTTCTGACCAGAGAAGACTTAGTAGCTGAGGCCAACAAAGCACAGTACCATCTGCAGAAGGAAGAAGGTGAAAGGGCCACCAGAAGGAAAATACAAGAGACTCAGCTGGAGGAGTCATTGCACAAGGCAGCTAAGGGGCTT
Source organism: Bettongia penicillata ogilbyi (assembly GCA_023548195.1). NCBI lineage: Eukaryota > Metazoa > Chordata > Mammalia > Diprotodontia > Potoroidae > Bettongia > Bettongia penicillata. Next base: position 698,512 of record JAJHZJ010000599.1, read on the forward strand.
AATCATTCTGAACAGAAGTAGAAGGCTTCCAATGGGGACACTTTACTACACACACACACACACACACACACACACAGACACATTTCTAGTTACAATTTTATCAAAAATTTTTTGATACACACACACACAGAAGGACTTAAGTAAGAACAAAGAACAGACATCAGAAAGCTGAAGCTTGTCCCTTCTGTTCTCCTATTTTCTCAAGAGGTCTAAGTCTCAAGTCTCTGAAGATGAAGGCAATGAAATAGAATTACCTAAGGATAAAAGACAAAGAGGTCAGAGAGAAACACTTTGGGGCTGGTATTGATGAAGAGGCTCCCATTGCTTCCCCTGAACCTGAACTTAAAACAGACCTGTCTTTGGATCTTCAATCTTTAAGCAGCTCAGAAATATAGAAAGAGTATGGAAAACTGGAGCTTGAAGCTAAAGAAGGAGAAGAATTTGAAGAAGGCTCCAGTGTAGAAGTGATAAAAGAAAGTGTGGAACCAAAAACTAAGAAAGAGCTTGGATCTTTCCAGAAAGTTGTCAGAAGACACCAAAACATGTTCTGCAAGGTGTCCTTGCTGGATGACAGTTTATGGTGGACAAACAGGTTAGAGGACAAGATTTCATAAGGAGAGTATGTGAATATCTCAATCTATTGGAAGAAGACTACTTCAGTCTAGCCATATGGAATAATGTAACTTTCAAGACTTGGCTGAATTCTGCCAAAGGAAGAAAAATATCTTCATGAGACTGGAATTTTACATTCAATGTGAAGTTTTATCCACCTGACCCAGTCCAATTATCAGAAGATATAAGAAGCTATTACTTATGCCTTCAGCTTTGACAGGACATTGTTAGAGGTCAACCGCCTTGCTCCTTCACCACTTTAGCTCTGTTGACGTCTTACACTGTCCAGTCTTAATTGGGAGACTATGACCAAGAACTTTATGGTGCTGATTTTTAGTAAGTTTAAACTGGCCCCAAAGAAGACCAGAGATCTGGAAGAGAATATCATGGAACTTCATAAGTCATATAGGTCTAGACTCCAGCACCAGCTGACTTGGAATTACTTGAGAATGACAAAAAGCTGTCCATGTTGACCTCATAAAGCAAAGGGCTTGGAGAGAGTGGACATCATACTAGGAGTGTGTGCCACTGGCCTTCTTGTTTATAAAGAAAAGGTGAGAATTAACCACTTTCCTTGGCCCAAAGTGCTGAAGATTTCCTATAAATGTGGCTGCTTTTTTATCAAGATTGACCTAGAGAGCATGATCAGTATAAAAGTACTATGGGATTCAACCTTCCCAGTTCTTGAGTAGCTAAGATATTGTGGAAAGTATGCCTAGAGCATCATACATTTTTCAGACTAACATTCAGGTGTCCTGCTGAGAGCTCAGGCCATTACATCAGACACCACAAGCAGCACCACTGTGACTCAGATTACCAAGACGACATAAGGTAGAATCTCAGAGATTCAGGATCCAATATAAGCCTAAGATCCAAATTTTGCTACAGTGGCCATTCCCAGGCCCAAACCAGATAAACCAGTGCTCTTATTGACAGGCCTGCATCATATTTTAAGCATACAGCAAGCAAATGGGGCTCTCAGAACCTTGATTGAGCTGGAGTAGTAGAGACACCAGACAATTCCTCAACTAGGAACTCAACAGTCTACCTTGGCACCATCCATTGCTCATAGCCATGGTCTAGAAGTCAGCTTCCCTGGTACCTTGAATGGCATAGTCTCTAAAATGAAAAAGAAACTGTGGAGGTAGAGAGTAAAAAGGAAGAAATGACACGTGAACAAGTGGAATCAGAACCCACTTAAGTATAGAAGGATTTAGACAAGACTCAGGAAGAGATCAGATAGCCCTATGTCAGCATTAATGAGCTCAAGAAGAGCTTCTTTGAGTCTGTTCCAGAGCCATGGTCCAGCCAATGGGACAAGTGCTTGTTGACTCACTCCCCTTTGCAGATGCTGAACCTCAATGGACAGATTCCCTCAGGAGAAGGAACTATGAATGACATTTCCAAAGAGGAAGTGGATGTCATGACAAGAGACCAAACCTTGACTCTGAATTGGAAGACCATGACAACCCCATTGGAGTCTCCACAGAGACATGACTTTGGGCCTGTCTTCATAAATGACAAGGCGACAGGAGACAAGGTACATGGGGCAGCATGTACCATAGTAACAAGCAGATGCTGCTGTTCAAGTGCAGTATGTATAGGTATAGAAGAGAAAGCTGGTGCCTTAAAGATCTTGAATTACATGCTCTCAGAAATACCTGTTTCCTGTCAATTGTACACTGATGAAAAAGAGGCAGAGGGTGGTAAAGACCACATTACACCAAATGAGCTATCTGCAAAGCAAAATGGACCATATCCTGACTTTCAAGTGGGTTCAGGGTTCCCCACCCTCATTCAAAGTTTCCAGCCTCCCCTGGTGAAGACTCAGACACTCACCATCTCAGGTGCTGCTAAGGCTGGAAAAAGTGAAATCTCAACCAAAGATGTCCCCATTGTTCCCACTGAGACAAAAATCATCACTTATGAGGCTACCCAGACCTATGAGGGTAATGGAGACTTAGACCCAGGTATCTTGCTGACAGCTCAGACCATTACATCAGATACCACAAGCAGTACCACCAAACTGAGCAGACTCAGATTACCAAGACCATAAAAGGTGGGATCTCAGATTGAAAAAAGAATTGTGATCAGAAGAGATACCAACATTGATCATGATCAGGTCCTTTTTCATACAATCAGAGAAGCCAAGGAACAAGACCTCCACGTGTCGGAGACTAAGTTCGTTGTCCATCAGGAAACCAAGATCACTGAGGAGGAACTCAGGAATCTCACCCCACTCCTTTTCCAGTCTCGGAGAAAACTAACAACAAGGAAACTGGCTTTGAAATTTCAAGAATTTTCTAAAGTCACTGAAAAGTCATCTTCCTTTGCATTTGGAGTTGGTGACATGGGATTCTTCCAAATACCACTGAGCCTTTGCCACAGCTTTTTCTAGATTATCATGCCAGAGAATGCCCAGTGTTTTACTCTATGGATTGTTTTTTAACTAAGCCAAGGTGATTTTTTCAGGGTGGTTTACACTCCTCACTTTTTTTGTCACACCACAAGAACCTCATCCACTGTGCTGGAGGAGAAAGGCAGGTTATTAATCTTTGTTCTTTATTGTACCCCCTTGGTGACACATATGGCTACAAAAAACCAACTCTTCCCCCTCTGGAGCCAAAGAGTTTACTTCATCAACCTGATTGAAGCCTAAGGTAGTAGAGGAGCCTCCCTAGTGCCTGATTGGAAGGGTGTTTCTCTATGAATCATGGGCAGAGTCAAACACACACCATCATGGGCAGAGACTTCAGCTGCAAATGTAATGTTTTTCTCTCACACTTTTTCAAAAAGCTATTTCAGTAGCTATTTAGAGCAAAGAAACTGGAACTTCAAATATATGATACTGCGAATTCTCAAGCACATTTATGGAACTGTCACCTACCTCCTTAACCTTTTGGCCCCTTCAGAAATAGCCTTCCCCGCCTCTCTCAACATAATAGATCAAACTTTATGGACAGGAGTCTTGAAACAACAGCTGCAGACCACCCAAGTGAACTGTGCTACATCTACCCAGCAAGCATGATCAGCAGATACATCAAAAAGTCCTCGTCCTACCTAATGACTTCAGGAAGGACTACGAGGAGGCATAATAAGGTATGAGAGTAAGTCTCTGTTTCTGACCATGCGCTACTTCCATGTAGGAGAGTGGTGGAATTGGCCTTGATCTGTCAGACTCTGTTAAGAAGACTTCCAGAGGCAGCTTCACTGATCTACAAGTCTCAGAGCAGCCAGACCTGACCGTTTCTTTTCTCCCCACTAGGGCCTACCAGTAGGCGTTGCTCCCTAGGCCAAGGCCCTTGTGTGCTTGGGACCTTTGTCTCCTTTTCCAGTGTTGCAGCATGACCTGGGAATCAGAGCATGTCTTCCTACCATAAGGCTTGACTATTTTCTTCTTGAGTTTGAGGATTGCTGATTTGGTTTTGAAGCATTAGAACTAATGTCTTCAGTATTCAAGATTTTATATTGCCCTGTGCATTCCTCTGAGAAACCTGCTCGAGGCTGTGGCCTAGAGATGAGGATTTTCTCTCATGGTCACTGGTCCTCCCATTGACCTGCCTTTTTAGTCCCAGACACATCTTCCTGCACCTTAACCTGGAACTGGACAGAAGCAAAGGCTTCCTAGGATGATAAGATGAGCCACAAGGGGGAGACTACAAAGTCATCGGTTTGTCCAAGCTACAGAAAGGTGTCGTGCAGCTCACCTCATGTCAGGCCTCTCCCTGCAGACTGCTATTCTGTGGCCTCCCTGCCTAGAGCTTGTAAACCAGGAGCGATGCCCCTGCCAGCCACGAGCACCCACTCACTTTGGAACTGATCCTGACAGAGGAAAAAGAGCGAGTCTCAGTGAGAAGGCAGGGCTCCCCACATCTGGTGCTTTAGTCACAAAAACCAACCCCAAATGGAGCCATTAAAGACACAGCACCCATCAAAAAAGTGTCCTGAGCCCTGGTATATGATACAAAGTCCAAAATTCACAAGAGGAACCTGATCATTCACCAGAAGCGGGACAAGGCTCAGACAAGAACACATATGTCTTTTGTCACATAAGGAACCAGGTCAGAGCGAATGGAAATCTCATTGTAAGCTCATCACTATTAGTAGGGAAAACACAATAAAGCATCTCTTTCTACAGAGGACAGGCCAGCAGTATTATTTTCCCATATAAAGGACAGGAGAAAACATTGAGAACATTATCAAACAGAACAGTGGGGCTCAAAAAGTTTGGTGTGAGGCTACTCTTTTGGGCAAAAATTAGGACTGAGGTTTATCGAAAAGTTGTCCCAGAGCAGAACGATAGGACTTTTAAACCATGAACATGGTAGAACTGAGTCCCTTCTGAACCTTATACATCCTTAGAGCTGAATCTCCCTCATGGACTGATGCAAACCAAGCCCCAGAGAAGTTAAAGAGCCTCTCCATTGTCACAGCTGGTTAGTTGTACCTTTTTACTCCACCAGCTGGATCACAAGTGGCTTACTCCATAGTGGTGCGGTCTTAGTCAAATATTTGTCACCCCCTGTGGGCCTGTTCCCTCCCTCAAGCATAGTGATGGGGGTCATTTGGCCTGCAAGATTCCCTGTCTCACAGGCTCTGTCTTCTCTCCTCCCTTTGACCTTAACCCGGCGGTAGATATTGAGATTATTTGAATTTTTCTTTGCCTACTGTTTTTTAAGCATGAAAAGGTCCAGAAGCAAAGAGAGACAGTGGGTTGCCCTGCCAGGGCACCAAGACAAGGAGAAACATAAAGGCTAGATCAGAACTCCAAGAGGTTCAGTAATACTCCCAGATTTAGGGACTTAGCAGGAACCTGACTAAAGTGACTCAGATATACTACAGACAACTTTCTCTAATTTTATTCTCTTCCACCCCAAGGTGAGACTGCAAGGATGGGTCTGTCACAGTTCTATCTATCATCCCTAGCTGCAAGCTATCCCAGAGCTTCTGTTTATAGTAGAGAGGAGTAGGGGGGGAGCTGTAAAGGAGAGACTTGGGGAGCCCAAGGTCCTCACCCCAGCAGTGAATGGTTTCCTCACTACAGACTCTATTCCACAATTTGGTCCCCAATCTAGGTTTCGTTTCTACAAACCAGTTTCAAGTGTATTATTTTAGTTGCAAAGAATAAAATGAAGGTTCGTAAATTTTAAAAAAAAACAACTCACAATGATGTATTGCATTGAGTAGCTGTTTACATTTCTTGATGAACTATGGTCACAGAATCAAACTGGGGAAAATTCTTAGGTTTAAGTAGGTGATGATCCGGTCTACTCTTTGGGACTTTGGTAGTGAAAGTCAGGGTAGGTTGTCATAGTGTTTAGATAAAGCAATTCAGTCTTGCAGGATGTATTACTTTTTCAATAAAATTCAAAGAAACAAAAAGAAATATCTGATCTTTTCCTAGCCGCTCTATTATAAAAACAAATTATGCTGTTAAAAGTGTCAAGACCTAGGCAAGGTGGGCAGGAGGCTAGGTTATAGCCCACAGTAGGGCATATGAAATTAGACATTTTGTTGTTATTTTTTATAAATTTTACATATAGCTAATGTCAGGAAATACTACTTTTCATGGTGCAGAGATACATTTTTTTTAAACATGCCAAGTCCCTGAGGCATAGTATTATGTTACAGGCCAACCTTAGAGTCTCAGATACATATTCAAGTCTTGGCACTCATATATCCTAACTGTATGCTCACAAGTCTCAGCATCCAAGCAGTGCTTTAAGATGGTTAATTTCAGACAAGTTAGTGATCTGCATCAGTAGAATCACCTTTACTGTGAGTTCCCCACAATAATAAATCTGGAAGCTTCCCTGTCCCCCCAAACACACACAAGATAAAAAATAAAAATACTGAAAACTATAAAGAACAGGAACAGCAAAAACTAAAACAACTATAGTTTTTAAAGTTTTCACATTTTATAATTAAGTCAGAATTGCTTAGCTTTGCAGATTCTTTCCTTCTGCCCTATGCACTTAGTAATTCTCTCCTATGTAAGGCACTTTGTTTTCAGTGTAATGCTCATTCAGACAAGAGGAAAGGTGACAAACATCAATAAAGTGCTTTACAAATATTATCTCATTTGATCCTTTCAAGAATCCTGCAAGGTTGCTGCTGTAACCTATTCTGCAGGTGAGGAGACTGAGGGAAACATACCTTAAGTGACTTGCCCAGAGTCACACAACTACATACTAGAGTATCTAAGCCTGCCTGCATCTGAATTTGGGTCATCCTAACTCCAGGTCCAGAGCTCTTCTCACTGTGTCAACAGCTGCCCCTAGAACACTAACTGAGCATTCTCTGCATAGAGTGACTGTCCATTCTAGGGCATAAGATGGGCAAAGACAGGGTATGAAAGAAAAAAGAAGACATGGTCCCTGTCCTCTAGGGGCTTACCTACGAGTTGCCAATGGAGCACATATGTGGATCTATTGTGAGGGAGGAGAGGGTGATCCTTACATTAAGGACCAGGCTGAGACTAGTCTTATTAATTTTTGGTGCTTGTCTTTTTTCTCTTATGAGAGCTAACAGGAACCTCACCCATCTCCTACTTTTCTCAGATAGCATTTAATCCATACCGGGTTAGGTTACTTTGACCAAACTCCTTTGGATCAGATTCTTAATAGAATAAAATAAGTCAAAAACCAACTGTACAGTGTCTAACCCAATATTTCCTCTCTGTGGCATACTAACTAGGCTGTTCCTGGTTCAGGCTTGTATCACTGACTCATTTTTCCCTCCAGTGCATAGATATGGTTGTGTTAGGAGAGAAAGAACCTTATGATTGTGTTGGGAGAGAAAGAAACTTTTCAACCACATGATGACTTTTGGATAGGTTCTAGTCTCCTTTGAAAGATGCTCTCCTAGATGATGCTTGTACTAAAGGCAAATTTACTCTTACCCCAAGAGATGGGCAGATTTATATATCATATTTGTTTTTTTTAATTTTGACCACACTTTAATACTTTTCATTTCATTATTCTATGTTGACTCTTTTTTATATATTTGTCTTGAAGCTTTGTTTTTCTGGTATTTCATATCCCTTTGCTAAGAATGGTGCACTTAAATCAAAGTCAGCTGGACAAGAAAAGGGAAGCCAGGATAAACAGATGGGAGGTTATATCTAAAGAATAAAACAATGATGGCCTGGCTAGGGTCAGTGTAACTGAGTAAAAATTAAATAAAAGTACCACTAAACATCATCACTTTTTATCATGATGTTAATGTCTCACTCTTGTAAATCTTGATAATCAGAACCTGACCATGTTTCCAAACAATTTTTAGTTGAATAGTTGTATAAACCAGATTTGGCATTAGAGGAGAGAATGAAGGAAGTCACCAGGAATATGAAGACATGGGTGCTGTGTCACAAGGTGCAAATTTAGTGAATTTCAAAGATTTTATAATACCATATAACATTGAAAGGAAGCCAATTATGTAGACTTTTCTCCATAAAATATATTTCTGGTGTCAGTAAATTGTTTCCCACTGGGAAATTGCTTCTTAAAACAAAATAAAGAACTGATTGTTTTCTATTCTAGATTTATATTTCATTTGAAGAAAAAAAATGGATCATTTTAACAAAATGCTTTTGCTTAGCAACATCATAACCCATTTACTTTTCCCCTCCCACAAGTGCCTGCTAGCTGGTATCTGGCACTTGGTTGTTCAAGTATCATTTATGCCCTGGCCTTGCTGCCAGATACACTGAGCTAATCCACTTAGAGCACAGCTATCCATCTGCTGGCCTCTATCTGCCCCTTCCTTTCCTCCTCAAAGGAGGAGATAAAATCTTGTTGAGACTACTCAACCACTGACTCCACATTCATCCTGGGAACTCAGGCTGAGCGAGGGCCACTTCTCTTTGCCTTCTCTAGGAAAGGAGAGCAACAAACAAATTTCAGCTCTCCTGCATGTGAACCAAGAGATAGCAAATCTTCCATACAGGAAGATAAGCAGACATCAGTGCTAATTATCATTTGCACTAACTATACAACTTGCATTTTAACAATAGTTTCTACCATGTCCTTCAAGCCCTATCTCAAATGTGGAAGCATAATGTCCTGAAAAGCAGTTTGGATTTGAAGTCAAGGGATCTTGTAGTGAAAATAAGTGTGTTAACATAGCATGAGCAATGCTATTTTATCTTAAGTACGCCTCCAATTTGTGACTAAATAGTTGTTAAAGTTGTTATTTTGGGGGGTTTTTTGTTTGTTTTTTTGTAATAAGATAAGGAGTTGAATGGTACAGTTTGACAATGTTGTGTATACTCCAGATTTTGTAAATAGCTGTATGTTTATTTCAAATTTGGACATTTTTTCAGTTGTTACAGTTACGTCCTAGTCTTTGTGACTCCATTTGGGGCTTTCTTGGCAGATATCAGAGTAATTTGCTATTTCCTTTTCCAGCTCATTTTACAAATGAGGGAACTGAGACAGAGTTAAGTGACTCATCTTTCATCAAACAGCTAATAAGTGTCGAAAGTCATATCTGAACTCAGGTCTTTCTGACTCTAGACCTAGTACCCAAAATTAGCTGCCCAAAATTTGTTCACCACCTATTAATAATGTGTCCCCAAATTTGGTAATCAACTGCCAATGACAAGTATGTGCTATCCAGATTTTGCAAACATCTTCTATTGCTGTGATATGTGTATATATATATATATATATATATATATATATATATATATATATATATATATATGTGTGTGTGTGTGTGTGTGTACAATAGGTGTATGTCTCTAATCTGATAAACCGATAAACACTAATGACATTAGCCTTAATTGAAAGTTTCTTATCATTAAAAGGTTAGATAATTATCACCAATTAGAACTTAGATGTAACTTGTGAATTCCCTTAGCAAGAACCATAAAGAAACACTAGAGACCCCAGTGATCACCCTATTCTTGGGTCTTTACTAGGATGGTCCCCAGTGTTTCCTACACTTGGAAATGTGAGCATCCCCTGATAATTACTAGACATGGACAGAGACTTGCTAGAATAGGACCTCAAGGGTAGACATGTGGCCTCTGATTTGACAAAAAGGAAACCTTGCCATAATCATTGGTATGACACATAATTACTGACACCTTCAGGAAACAGGTTCATTTCTAGAGAGTTTGATGTTTGCATTACTAAATAGTCAGTAAATTTGATTCCATGCATGTTTTATTATTGTGCCATCTGCTCCAATAAATATAGATGATGGTTAGATTGGTTGTACATGGGCACTATGCATCACAGATTTGTATTCAAATGTTTACCATTTACTGCTGAGATGGGCAAGGTGGAATGATGGTGGGGAAAGCACTTGGACTCACTAAGCTTGGATAGTTAGGCTGTTAGATGCCTGGTTCTGTGCCAATCACTTCACCTCTATCACCCTAGTAACAATCATAGTACTCCACAGCCTCGGAGTAATATATGTCAATTACTTGGCAAACCATAAAGGCCAATATGTAATTATTATTATTTTTGTGTGATCCTGAAACAAGTCATTTTACCTGAGTCTCAACTTGTTTATTTGTAAAATAAAGAGGTCAGGCTGATAATCTTTGAATTCCCTTCTCGTTTTAGATCTCCCATCGTACCATCCAATGATCTGTAAATTGAATGTATTGGTCTAACCATTCTGGAAAATGATTTGTAGTTATATACACACAAAAAAGATGAATTTGCCATGTCCATTGACCTGGAAATCTTATTGTAATCATATACTTTATATTCTTAGAGAGTTAGATGGAAAAGCCCTATGTATAATATAATATTCATAATAATTCTGTTTTTGAGATAGAAAAAGCTGGAAACAAAATTGGTGCCCATGACCACAAAAAGGCTAAACATATCATGGTACATGACTATAAAAGAATGCTATTAAGCATTAAGAAATAATTTTTGGAAAAAATCCTGGGAAACATGGGAATAGTAATATTGAACTGATACAGTAAAGCAATCAGAACAAGGAAAATAAAAAATGACTACAGTGATAGAAATGCAAAAAATAATAAAATGAAACAATGTTATATAATTATAACATTAAGTTTATTCCTAGAGAAGAGAAGAGAAAATAATGTTAACAGCCACAGCAGCAACAATAATACACAAAGGTGGGAGGCACAACTTGAACCTGACTCTTGCTGTCTCCGAGGCCATTTCTCTATCCATTATTCCCCCTTGCCTCTACCATACAAGTTGTATAACCATGGACAAATTACTGTACTTTTCTAAGTCTCATTTTTCTCATTCACAAAATGACTACAGCAGCCCAGTCTCCCCTACTGGTTTATGAAGGTTATGAAGAAAAATCAATTTATATACAAAACTCTTTTTTCATCTGCAAAACACACACACACACACACACACACACATACATGCAAAATGAGTTGTCATTTTTATAATTCCTCCTCTTTAAAAGTCCTAATATAATGGAACGTTGTGATATAGAAACAAACCTTACTCTGCCAAGGTTTTCCCCTGGATTGCAGGTTCTAGTAGGTCCAACAAAGTTTTAATAATAAGTCCAATAATGAGTGTGCCCAGTGGGTCTCTCATCTAAGAATTACATACCCCTCTAGATAAGTATGGTCAATGCTCACTTCTCCCCATATAGTTGGTCAACAGATGATAAATATTTTTGACCAAAACAACTCATTAAACCATCTGGTAAGGCATCATCTTGAAGGCCTCATAACTTTCAAGTGGGCTGCAAACATCTGGTCTCTAAGATTCTTTCTTAACTATTAATGTTAGCACTTCAGAATTCTGAATGCCAGAGGCTCCTTGTCTTATTTTAAAAAATGGAATCCTCATTAGGAGGAGCACAAGGGTGTGTGTGCATAAAGAGAAGAAAATTCCTACAGACATCATGGCCTGGTGAAGGAATTGAATATGGTCACTTTATGACTCTCTCAGCTACTAATGCTGCAGGCGTTGTTCATTTGAGCCTCTCATTAGCAAATAATCACATTAAGGATGGGATGGCCATGATAACGCTGATTGACAGAGGAAAACTATCCCTGGCCAGGAATGTTCTCATTTACAATCATCTGTGTTTTCATACTGCAAATCTCATTTTTCAAGCCTCTGAATATTTGATGTATTTCTGAGCTAGCCAAATCAGCAGTGACCGTGGAATTTCTGTAGGAAAATTGGAGTATTTTTAGAGTAAATGACTTTGAATATGCCACTCTCTGAAAGATGGGATGATTTAGTTCTGAATTCTTGATTTAATACAGTCTTACTTTAAGCCATGTCAATGGTTAGGAACTTGTGACCATTTAAGGATTCATGAAAAATGAAGCTGGGACCACCACAGGTGTAGAGTTGGCCTTTTCTTCCCTCGCTGAGGTACCTTCTAACAAGCTGCATTAGGGCAACAATCCAAGGAAGGATCGTTATGACTAAAATGGTCAAAGGTAAAGTCTGTCTGGAGTTTTATTTTCTTCCTTACACATACTGTTTCTGCTATTCAGTTATTTTTTTTTCAATTGTGTTCGATTCTTTTTTGTTGGTTTGTTTTTGGTTTTTTTTCCTTTGGCAAAGATACTGGAGTAGTTTCCCATGCCTTCTCCAGCTTATTACTGATGAGGAAACTGAGGCAGATAGGGTTAAGTGACTTGATCAGGGTAAGCAATATGGAATTTCTCTCTTAAGAGTAACCAAACATGTATAGTTATCCCTTCCACGTCACAATTGTCCCCATCACAGTTTTGATATATCGTGGGTAGGCACATGAAATTACATGGGAATTTGTGGAGAGTTTTGTGGAAGCTGGAGATGACCATGAAAATCATCAGATTACACAGAAAAAAGTTTAGAAACTCAGAAATGCATAAAATATCATATTGCATAATATACCAAATACTTAACCCAAATTTTACAATAAGGTACTATAAATACCCCATAAAAGAAAAAAACATTCAAACTTCTTCTCTGGTATGAGGGAAAGGCCAAAAAATTTTACACAAATTTTCCAGATCACTAGGGCCCTATGCTCCCAACCCCCACAATGTAGAAGGGATAATTGTACAAAGACACTTCTTTCCTCTCCCTCTTAACCATAACCCTCTCCTTCCACTTCCTTATTACCCATATAGTAAATGAACATGCAAGGGCACTGATTACCATCTGATTACCACTGATTCCATCAGAGTACATGATGTTACATATGGTTTCTAAGAGCCTTCATATATCTGTTGATTAAAAAAAAGTAAATCATTCAAGGGCTGAAATGCTTAACTCCCCCTCAGAACATCCTTCAGAGACCTCACTGAATCATTTAAAATGACTTGCCATGATTCACAACACTCTCTGCAATATTGAAATATATATGTATATACATAAATAAGTATATATGTACATATACATATATGTCAGCTGCAAATTATACTTGCTTTCACTGTTGTCAGAGGCAATGTAAATGATAGTATCAGTCACTGAACTCTTGATGTTTGGGTCAATTTCTGCCTCAGACATTTACTAGCTCTGTGACCCTGGGCAAGTCACTTACCCTATATGATGCATAGGCAACTCCCTAGTACTTATCTAAAAAGTCCCTGACAGGTTGTGTTCATAGAGGGAGTTCTCATGTCCTATTCAGACTGTGCATTCACTGTCCACATATATTCATAGCAAGATGTCATTTATAAATTAAAATAGAGAGCGCAACTTCCAAGTACTTAAAGGCAATGAAGATAGAGTCTAAATGCTTCAGTTGATTTTGCTATTGTGTTTTCAAAATTAAAAATAAATAAACTGAACATATATGCATATATATACATATATATATATATATATATATAGTCTATTACTTTGAATTGCAACATAGCAGGGAGGTGGCAGAGCTATGATGTTATACAGTTGATGAAGGAAAATCCTGATATAGTAGTCTATGAAAGATCACTTTGAAAATTAACATAAATTGGCTGGATATGAGCACTGTCATGAGAACTGAAAATAGACTGACAGACCCATAAGGAAATGTAATGATAAATGGCAATGTGTCAAGTTGCAAGAAGGTGACCAGCAGGATGCCATGGGAATGAGTGTCAGGCCTGGTCTGGTTTAACAGCTTCATTAGTGATCTGGAAGAAGAGGTAAGTATCACATTAATGAAATTTCCAGACAAAATTAAATAGGGAATTGGCATCCACACCGGTGAAAATGGAGACCTAATGTTTGGTACAGAGGTTACTAATACCAAGAAATAAAGGTTGGACATGCAAAGAAGTTATAATTGTGAGACTGACTAGATTTAAAGGGGCAAGGTTGGGTAAGCAACATCCAAGGTAAGCACAGGGGAAAATGACACCAAATGAATGCTAATTGAATTGAACAACTCACATTTGCAGAGTCCTAATGTCACTGAATGACATAGTATGTGGGGTAAAGTGTAGGAAGACTGGGGAGGACAGGTAATAAGGGACAGAAGATTTAATATTTGATCCTGGAGGTGATAGAAAGCCAATGGAATTTACTGAATCTGGGGAAGGATGAAGTAAGCAGATCTTTATTTTAGGACGATTAATTTGACAACCAAATGGAGGAAGAAGTGGAGAAATGAGGGATTTGTGGTAGGGACACCAACCAACAGGTTATCGCAATAGTTTAATGAGGAGTGTAAGACCTGTACCAGGTGGTAGACATGTCACAAAAGAAAGGGAGCATATACAAAAGATGTTATGAAGGTAAAATCAAGAAGATTGGCTACAGATTGACTGGTGGGGATGAAAGGGTGAGAGAGGAGAGAGAGAGAGAGAGAGAGAGAGAGAGAGAGAGAGAGAGAGAGAGAGAGAGAGAGAGAGAGAGAGTAGAAATTGACATCTAGGTTACAAGCCTGAAACACTGGTAGAATGTATGTATGTACCCTTAGGAGTAATGAGAAAATTAGGAAGAGGGGAAGGTTTGGGCGGAAAGATAGTAAGTTTGATTTTGGACATGCTGAGCTTAAGATGACTATGGACTTCCAGTTCAAGATGTCTAACAAGCAGTTAACAATATAAGTCTGTAGGTTAGGGCTCCATAAGATCTGAGGATCATTAGAAAGAGATGATAATTGAATAAATATGAATTGATAAGATCTCCAAGTGAAACAGAATAGAGAGAGAAGTAAATACAGCTCAGTACATGTCTCTGATGAGTACCCACTTCAAGTGGTGTTTAGCGCAGTGTTTTGAACAAGATAAGTGCTTTAAAAATGCTTGTTGCTTGCTTACTTGATTGATTGCAAAATAATTTTCTTATAACATGTGTTATAATGTTTTTATGATATTAATCTATCCCTTTACGGTTTGCAAAGTGCTTCCATACATTATACCATTTGTCAAGTAGTACAGAGATTGTCCTTATCTTACAGATGAGGAAACTGGAACTCAAAGGCTAAGTAACTTCTCTAGGATAATATAGTTAGTTAAGTATGGAACTGAGATTGCAACCTCTAAGTTCTTCTGATTTCAAGTCCAGCTTTCTTTCTACTGTACTACATTGACTCTGGAAGAATTCAAAATACGAATAAAGATAAAATTATCAAGCGTACTGAGAGATTCAAAAGTATCCATGAACCAGTCTTAGGAAAAACTTCACTATATGTCATTGGACCACAGAAGAGGTAATGTGAGAATTCAAAGAAGTGATTAAATAGAGATCACAATGAGAAAAGGGTCATACATTAAGTATTTTTTTCATGCTCTGCCTGTTTCTTCTACTTGTCACTGTTTTCTCTTGTATATCCTTACGCTGCAAGTTTTTATCCCCACATTTTGAAATTAACATTCTGTCCCAACACTGATTTGTATACTGAAATGATCTGTATATAGCACTAGCCTTGAAGTCAATGGAAGTACTGTGTCCAGTGCTGCCCTGTGGGTCTGGGAATCCAGTCTTCAAATCTAGAATTCTACTTCTAAACAAGAGGAGATGGAAAGCTTGTTTTCAGTTATTATTCAGACTTTCAGTCATGTCGGACTCTTCATGACCTCATGGACCAAAATGTCCATGGGGTTTTCTTGGCAAAGATACTGGAGTAGTTTGTCATTTCCTTCTCCAGTTTATTTTATAGATGAGAAAACTGAGGCAAAATGGGTTAAGTGATTTACCCAGGGTCACACAGTTAATAAGTGTCTAAGGTCACATTTGAACTCAGGTCTCCCTTACTACAAGTCCAGCCCTCTATCCACTATGCCACTATGCTGCCTTTCCTGCAACTGGAAATCAGAATACCCTCCCCTGATTTCTCCAAATACTGCTGTAGTTTCCTTAGAAAGTCAAAGAAGGTCCTAGATTCTCTTCTCACAAAGAAGCACAAGTTCATCCTCATAGATGGAAACTGATTACGTACATACATGTATTGTCATTTATGCACACTGGACATCCTTACTTCATATATATATACACACATACATATATAACACACATATAGTTCCTTTCTTTTCTTCTCCTTTCTTTCTTTCTTTCTTTCCTTTCTTTCTTTTTCTTTCCTTCTTTCCTTCTTTCTTTCTCTTTCTTTCTTTCTTTCTCCTTTCCTTCCTTCTTTCTTCTTTCCTTCCTTTCTTATTTTCTTTCTTTCTTTCTTTCTTTCTCCTTCTTTCCTTTCTTTCTTTCTTTTTCTTTCTTATTTTCTTTCTTTTTCTTTCTTTCTCATTTTCTTTCTTTCTCTTTCTTTTTCTTTCTTTCTTTCTTTCTTTCTTTCTTTCTTTCTTTCTTTCTTTCTTTCTTTCTCTCTTTCTTTCTCTCTTTCTTTCTTTCTTTCTTAATACCACACTGTTACTCACCCCCCCATATTATGTTTTCCATTTGTCACTCCCTAATAAGTTTGCTCTTGGAGTCTGTGGTTTTCCTTATGAACCAGATCAGGCATGAAACTTCTATATGAAGCCTTT
>JAJHZJ010000599.1:720000-828851 GCA_023548195.1 Bettongia penicillata ogilbyi
CATAATTACACAATTAATTACATGACAAAGTCCTATAATTATCTATTTCTGTTATCTTAGATCTCCAGCCTCTTATGGATGGGTCAAAATTTCAGCATTGCAGGCAATTCTGACTCAAAGGACAAGTCTCAGGGTCTCTGACTAGTTGATATTGGGTCAACTTCATTCAGTATAATCACGGAATGGAAAAAATCTAGTGATGGATATAGCCAAGATGGGAGAGTATATTGAAGGAATATATCTGAGTTGGCCAACAAATACACACACATGTATATACATACATACATGCACACACATATATGTACACACATGTGTATATACATATATGTATGTATGTAGATAGATAAAGTCTGTGTGTGTATATATAGATGTGTGTATGGGGAGAATATCAGGTAATCCAAGGGGATGGGGGGAGAGGGACACAGTGAGTCATATTTCCAACTCAGGTCAGCATAGGGAGAGTAGCAGAAAGGTCTGTGCACATTGGGGGTTGTGTATGTGAACGAATAACTAAATTATGTATATAGTATTTACTATGTATAAAGCAGTGTGCTAAGCTCTGGAGACACAGATAAATAAAACAGTTCCTTCTCTCAAGTTCATACAGTATTGCAGGAGAAATGTGTATGTATATATAATATGAAAGTTTTCAACTGCAAATCAGATGAAAAAGTCCCATGGTCTTTAGGGCACAGAAGCAAAGCAGATATTAATTCCATTTCTTCATTGCCATTTCCACTGATAAGCTCTTATCAGCTTCTTATGTTCAACCTTTGCCAACAATTCTGAAACAAAAATCTTTCTTTTCTGCATCTTCAGCAGCTATGGCTATGGTATTGTAGGAACAGTTGCCAGGTTGCATCTCCGCAGGAGTTGCTTCTCAGGATGATGACTTTGAATAGTGAACTGGAAACATTGCTATTTCCAAGGCTTCTGGTTCTGGGCTGTCTACACCAAGGTCTGAGGGGAGGAAACAGTGAAAGTGATTTGACTTGCCTGGCACACGATGCCTCCTATATGTTCCTCAAAATGGCTTGTTGCTTAACGCAGACTGCCTTGCTTGCCCTATGTGTGACAGTCAGTGGGGATGACTGGCTTCTTTTCCACCAGGAATTCCTGCCTGGGATAATGGCTAGACTGGAAGTAGGACCTACAGACTATTGAATGCTTCAACTCCTAGAGTTTATATATTTATCTGATCATTAGTGATAATGAAACAGCAATTGTGCTTAATGGTGATGACAGTCACTTCTCTACAATGATTTCTTTTTATCAGATAGATGTTTGAAAGTAAATTTGGTGGTTTGGGAGACATTGTTATTTCTACGACTCTTGAGTTCAAATTCTGGGATGTCTGCCTTAAGGTGTGAGGGGAGGTAATAGTCAAAGAGATGGTGTTCTTTTTCTTCACTGTCACAAGCTACCTATTGTCTCTCCCTTGGTGTACAATGTTGCTTCAGTTAGGTTTGCTTGCCCATCCTATTGCTAACTCATGTAAATTATAAGAATTGTTGATGTACCACAATATTGTAAAGAAAAACAACTTTAAAAGACTTAGGAATACTGAACAATGCAATGATTAACCATGACACCAAATGATTCACAATGAAACATGATGGCCAATTCCTGATAAAGAGGTGATGAACTCAGGGTATAGAGTGAGATATATATATATTTTTTAGACGTGGTCAGTGTGGGAATTTGATTGCCCATATGTACTTTTAACAGGAATTTTGTTTTGATTTTTCTGTCTTCTGAATTATGAGGGTGAAAATAGAAAGAATTTTTATAGAGTTAAGAACTATAGAATTTAAAAAAAAATTCAAGTCATAAGATTT
This sequence comes from Bettongia penicillata ogilbyi, assembly GCA_023548195.1. Taxonomy (NCBI): domain Eukaryota; kingdom Metazoa; phylum Chordata; class Mammalia; order Diprotodontia; family Potoroidae; genus Bettongia; species Bettongia penicillata. The sequence goes on from JAJHZJ010000599.1 coordinate 721,839, forward strand.
AAGTCTGAAGAAATCTCTAACCTATAGTGTCTTTTCTGAACACAAGGGGAATTTAGAAAGACAGCGTTCACCTGTGTTGTAGAAAATAATAAAATGACCTGAAGTAACCCCAAACTGACCTTTTTTCAAAGGAAGATTTCCATAAAGTGATTGGTAGCAAGAAGATACAAGCATCACTTTGCCCATTTCATATTTGAGCAATATGGAAAGTTGTAATTACCGGGAGAGAGGGATACTGTATATGCAAATAGAATAGTTCTCTCCAGCTGGCACCATTTTTACTTACTGATTCCAGTTGAATGCAACAAAAGCATAAAGGCCAGAAGAGAAGTTCTCTGGTTGTAATCTACTGTATCATGTTGTTAGTGTGATTGCTGTATGATTGCTCTATTACATTCACTGTGAGCCTGAGAAATGTAAGCTTCCCTCTATCCACAGCTTTCATGGGGATTTCCTTCCTCTTCTCTTTGTAAGAACTGTATATTTCCCTACGTTGTTATACTATTTAGGCCATCATCTCTAGTGTAGGTATGTGCAACTTTTGAGAATGGTTTTTCTGGTAGGAGAACTAATTATTTGTATAGATCTATGGGAAAGGAGGAATCCAGGGACAAACCAGGTTTTGTCAGGTTGCTATGGATTTAAGCAGAGAGGGAATCTTAGTTTGGACTACATGAGTTCTCAGTCTGTGATTACAGATGCATTAAGTAAAATGTGTTTCTGAGGATACCCATCTGCTATGTGATACCATCCAGGTGTGAACCTAGGGAAGTGAACAGTTCCCTTATTCCTTCCAAGCCAAATATTTAGAATAAAGTAGTGGTAACACCAGATTGAAGGACACATTTAAATGTATATATTACCAGTTTGGAAACACTTACAAGAAAGGAAAGTGGGCCAAACCAATCTGTGTAAAAGAAAGAAAAAAGATTATGAAAAGTACAACTTTTTTTCCTATAATGTGTAAATGAATAGTTGAACTTCTTTTTATCAAGCTGAGAAATTTATTTTTTGGAGTATTGTCAAATTCTTGTTATAAGAGTAAAGAGTTTTTAAATGTGGCAACAGGAATGACCAAGAGAATATAGGTTTTGCTTTCTTTTAAAAAGAGGAGAGGATTATGGTAAAGTAAGAAGAGTGTTGGTTTTGGAATTAGAGGACCTGAATTCAAATCCTACTTCTCTCACTAACTGCCTATGTGACTTTGTGAAAACCACATCATGTCTTTATCTCCAACTCCAAATTATAAAACAGTGAAAGGAGTGGGCAAAATGAATTCTAAGATGCCTTCCAGTTCTACTTCCAAGATTGTATGAAAGTGATAGGATACATTTAAAAAATATATGTATAGTATTATAAACACCTAAGTTAACTACAAAGGACATTTGGAAGAAGCCTCTATCTGCATTTAGAAACAACTGATAGATATACAGAATAATTATACACACACACACATACACATATTTATGTCTAATGGTAGTCATCTCTAGGGTGGGGGTGAGAAGTGAAGAAAAAAGGAAAAAAAGAAAATTACATGATAACTCTATTATATATTTAAAAGGAATACCAAGTTGCACATAATGGATTTTCAGTTTCACATTCAATCATGTTTTTGCATTATACTACATTATAGAAATGCTTACTTTATTCCACAAATTAAAAATAAAATAAAAATTATAAAAGAAGATAAAATAACTTCAGTAAAATAAAAGATTCTAAAAATCAAAGCAGACTTTTTTAGCTTCAGAATTATTTATCCTAGTCCATTTTCAATAAGAAAAATTTACAATTTGCAACAACATGATACAGAAGAGGGCAGGGTAGAAGTCAGTGTAAAACAGAGAAAAAAGTGATAGATTTAGAACCAAAGGACCTAGATTCAAATCCCAATTCTATCACTTTTACCCTGTGAGATTTTTTTGGCAATCATCATGTGATTTTTTTACCTCTTGGGCCCTCAATTTCCTTATCTGTAATATGAGACTGGATTATACCAGGGTGACTTCTAGCTCTTAATCTATAAAGGAAAAAGTCTAAAAAGGAAAAAAAAACTACAGAAAGAAAAAGAGTTTAAACTAAAAAACAAAACAAACAAAAAAAAAACAAACCAGAAATTGACTCAAGGGAAATAGGTCATTAAAAGAAAAGACCTTGATTGACTGCAGCATGTAAAGCTGGAACACAATAGAGATGCCACATAGAATGTCTAGCATAACAAAGTGACTGTGTCCAACCTATAAAGTTCGGATGCAGGAAAGGATTCTAGTAAAAAGCAGTGAGAGAGAGGGAGAAGGGGGAGGGGGAAGGGAGACCTCACTAACATCTAAGCTGTGAATGAGCTCTCATGGAAGCTTCTTGGATTCAGTTAAACAAAATCATAGTTCAAAGAATGGGACAGTTACAGCTAGAGAGAGTTTATGGGGTATAATGAAAAGGACAAGGGAAAAAAAAGAACAAAACAGAATCACATTCCTAGGGATAAAGCCTCTCTTGGAGAGAAGAAAAATGGAAGGGTATAAATGTGTAGGAGTGAAGAAAACTGGGCAGAAGGATAAAATACAGTACAGAAGAAAGGTGAAGAGGAAACGATGAACAATTCAGAGCATTTAATTTAGAAAAAATGATATTTATTGCTTCTGAAAACAATTTTGGCTTTGGTAAGGGGTTGCGGAAGATATAATAAATATTTATGACAGGCAAATACCTTTTTATAATACAATGAAGATCCAATGGGAATGAATTTGAAAGTATTTTGAAAAGTTTTATTAAAAAAGTAAAAGGTACATTATTTTTCAGCCATCAGATGGCATTCCCCTTAGCTCAGTTTGCAACTATTTTCACTGTACTTTATCAAAATTAGAATGTATCTTTAAATTTAACTAAGCAGAAATATTTTGAAGTTATCATTATAAAAAACAATCATTAGAGCACACACTGTAATTAGCTGGCCAATTTTTGCTGTAGACAAATCTTGCTCAGAGACATTATTTTACGCTTGGTAAATCCCTGTAGATTCCTGACTGAAACACAAATCATTAGCTTACCACAGTAGAGGCAACTCTAAGGTCATTAAGCAGATTAAGATATTTTTTAAAATGCTGTTATCTTCTTCTAAAGTAATATCCAAGTGTCTCAGCATTAAGGTGATAATACACTATAAATACTTAAAATATTGCTTTTCAGGCACCCAAAGACATTTGATGATGGCTTCAAACAAGAGACAATTAGTGAGGGAGGGATTGAGGCATTTTATACTTTAATTTCTCATGAAGAATTGAATTCTACTGTAATATTTGCACTATATGACTTGGTGCATTTTGTGGAATTTTCTTTCTTTTTTATTAAAACCCTCAAATGGATACATTATATCAAAATGGAAAATAAAGATGTCTTAATTTGAATTGTCTTTTTAATGACATTATAAATGTACTGTACGATAGATATAATATTTCCTTAGTGTATGCTATGCTACAAATGACTGCAAGACAGAGCTAAGTTAGAATTTTAGAATCCAGAGGTCTACCTAGTTTTAAGAACTAAGGGTGGAAAGGAGAGGGGAAAAAGAGAATATTCATTTCCATTGTGTTTTAACATTAAATAGATAAGTTTTGTAGAAAACTTATCTATTTAGGATCATTCTTGGATAAACAAAGATGACGATTTTACAAAAATATTGGCAAAAGTAGTTATTTGAAGCTTAATCAGTCTTTGCATGTTTCTGATAGATTTTTTGATCTTTATTTTCTGATATGCACAGCTGAGGATGCCTCTCTCTCAAATCACTTTGTATTTATTTTGTATGTATCTCTGTGTACATATTCTCTCCTTTTATATAAAGTAAGTTCCTTTAAACGCAGGAAGTTTCCTCTATCTCTTCTCCCTCCCTTCCTTCTTTCTTTTCTTCCCTCCTTCCTTTTCTTTTCGTATCTCTAGTACCTAGGGCAGTTCCTAACATTGGAGTGTTTTTGTATCACAGAGAAACTATGTTTATAGCCATGAAAACACAGAATTCCAATATCTCATCATTAAAATTCCCTTTCTGTCAATAGCCTATATCTCTAAAAATATTGGGGGAAAAGAGTGCAAAGTTTGAAGATCATAGATCATGGAGACATTGAAAGCTTTCAAAATAAAAATGGACCATGTTTATACTTGTGGAGCACTTTCTATACAATAATCCAACAAAGTTGGTGCTAAGTGCATTACTGTGTCCCTTTAATAGATAGTGAAACTGAGGCTCATTGAGATTCAAATGAATTGTCTGAGGTCACACAACTGGTAAGTGTAAGAACTGGAATTAAGTGTCTGACTGCCAAGACCCATGTTCTCACCACTAGACCAAACTCTCTTAAACAAAGGAGGAATTCTATAGGTATATATAGGATCAGTCAGCCAATAACTTTTTAATGAATGCCTCCATATACAGGATGGAACTATACACTATACAGGATGGAAAGACAACTAACCTTAAAACCTAGAAACTTTAATCCTAGTTCTATCCTCAATACTGACTCGATGTGTAAGTTAGTGAAAGTCATTTCTCCTCTCTTCTTCTCATTTCCCTCATCTGTAAGGTGAAAGTGTTGGATCAGGTGATTCCTAACACATCTTCCAGCTCTAATCTTTCAATATTTCAATGACATAGTCCTTACCCTCAATCAGATTACAAAATAGTGAGGGGAAAGGGTAAAAACCTCTCTACTATCCAAGGCAATAAATAGCAAATCATATGTTATATAATAGAATAAATCCTATAGACCTTCATTCAGAGGAGAGATATATCAGTTCTCAATTTACTTGACCTCGTTTATAGTTCCAGAGAGACAAATGCCTCTTCTCTCCCAACCATCATTGTTACTACAACTTCATAATGACTGGAAAGAAGCATATGCAATAGTTTGAGGCTACAAAAGACCATCTCACTCTATTCAGTGCTTGGGAATGCACCTCTATCTGCTGCATTCAGTATGGGACACACAGGTTAAAGAAATAACCGACTCTTTGTAGTTGCCAAAACTCTTTGTAATTGTCAAAAACTGGAAGTCAAGGGGATGCCCATCAATTGGGGAATGGCTGAATAAATTATGGTATATGAATGTAATGCAGTACTATTGTGCCATAAGAAATGATGAACAAGAAGACTTCAGGGAGGCCTGGAAGGACTTATATGATCTGATGCTGAGCGAAAGGAGCAGAACCAGGACAACTTTGTGCACAGCCACGACCACAGTGTGCGAGAGTTTTTTCTGGTAGACTTGGAACTTCATAATAACACAAGAACTTAAAAAAAATAGTAAGTCCCAATGGTTTTCTAAAGCAAAATGTCTTCCACACTCAGAGAAAGAACTATGGAATTCATTTGCAAAATGTAGCAGATCATGTTTGCATATGTGTGTGTATTATGTTTTGATTTGTTATGTGATTTCTTCCATCAATTTTAATTCATCTATACAGCATGACTATAATGAAAACGTATTCAATAAGAAAGTATATGTAGATCCTATATAGAATTGTATGGTGTCTTGGGGAGGGAGGTGGGTGGTGGGGATAAGCAGGGGGGTAAAAATCTAAGCTTTTTTGTAGTGATTGTAGAACATTAAAGAAAGGAAGGAAGGAAGGAAGGAAGGAAGGAAGGAAGGAAGGAAGGAAGGAAGGAAGGAAGGAAGGAAGGAAGGAAGGAAGGAAGGAAGCAACAAAGGAATGAAAGAACGAAGAAAAAGGAAGGAAGGAAGGAAGGAAAAGAAAGAAAGAAAGAAAGAAAGAAAGAAAGAAAGAAAGAAAGAAAGAAAGAAAGAAAGAAAGAAAGAAAGAAAGAAAGAAAGAAAGAAAGAAAGAGGAAGAAAAGAAAGAAAGAAAGAAAGAAAGAAAGAAAGAAAGAAAGAAAGAAAGAGGAAGAAAAGAAAGAAAGAAAGAAAGAAAGAGGAAGAAAAGAAAGAAAGAAAAGAAAGAAAGAAAGAAAAAACCAAGTCCCCCCAAAAATGAAAGAAAATAATGAAACACCAAGAGGAGGAAGAGATGCTCTTGGGAGTCATATCATCCTATACTGACTTCAGAACTGCAAAAGCATTATTTCAATGGTGTGTGTGTGTTCTTTATTCATGAATAATATAACCCTTTTGTATCTCCATGATTATCTTGATGAATGGACCAAAAAAAAAAATTGTCCCCTGGTGGTCAGTCTTCTCACCAAACCTAGCATGGCCTTCCCAAGATTAGTTAGACAGAGGCTCGGATGATAGTTGATCACTGGACCCATACCTGAAGGTTTTCCAGGCAAGTAGAACTTTCCACTGGCAATCCAGGGTCAACTTCATGCCATGATGAAGCATAAGATTAGGATATACACTAGGCTCTAAACTACAGTACTTTCTCAAAGTGTACCTAAAATGCTTAGGGATCAAAGTTAGATTCAAGATGCAAGTGAAAAGGCACTCCTCAATTAATACCCATTCACTTCATTCAGGGCTTTGGGCAAGTGTGCTATCAAACCACCACAAGACTACTGTGAAGCACAAGGAAAGTCCAATGTGGAATAAATAATTTTTATTGTGTTTACTCATTTTCAGTCATGTCCAACTCTTCATGACCCCATTTGGGGTTTTCTCAGCAAAGATACTGAAGTGGTTGGCCATTTCTTTCTGCAGCTCATTTTACAGATGAAGAAACTGAGGCAAACAGGTTCACATGATTTGCCCAGGTCACACAGCAAGCAAATATCTGAGGCCAGATTTGAATTCACAAAAATCGGTCTTCCTGACTCCAAATCCAACACTCTATTCACTGTGCCACATAGCTACCCTGGAATAAATAATGGAAAACAATTACAATGCCGATTACTCATTCTGAACTGAACTACACTGGCTTTAAAAAGCCACATATCATGAACACTCTCCCCTTTGTTGCAATTAAATAGTACTTCTAAACATGTAATTGCTTTATAGACCTAGAAATAGAACATTTATATTTCTAGAGATAAAATATTTATGAAAATCTTAATGATTCCTAAAGTTACAACACATAAACATTACAAAAACATAAAATAAAAAGGTTCATGTGGTATGCAGCCTATTGCCATGCAAAGGAAATAGTGTATACATATCTATTCATATAAACATATATGCCATATATCTTTAATATTTACTATTTTCTTGGGATTTCATTTTTTACTGTCATTTCAGGAAATATTTCATAGAAAAGTTCGATCAGTATTCCTAACTTTTAAGGCCATGACTTCTTTGAGGTTAGATACTAAAAATATTTTATGATAATTGTATCTTCCTTCTAAAAGTAGTTGCTATCTCTACCTGGCTGCACCACCAGCCCCTCAAAATGAACATGTCCGAAACAGCTTATTGAATTGGATTTATACACACACCCTCTCATCCAGCCTAGAATCACATTGGTTCCCCCTACATAATCTCTTTCTCTCTGAAGAGACTAATGGGAGCTCAGAAAATTTTGCCAATAAGATGTCTACAGTCAACACTACTCTCTTATGATTCTTTCCCAAATTCTAATATGACTGTGTAGAAGACCACCAGAACCCAAAGTTATACACTGCCCCAGAATTTGAATGACCAGCAGACAATATCATCTTCTACCAGCCATGCATAGCACCTACTCTTTCTTTATCCATATATCTCTTATTCAAGTTGGAGGATCTCTACCACATTCTGTTCTCTAGAAACCCAAGTGTATGCAACTCACTCAAAAGCCTTCCACATTCTGTCACAAACATACTGAGGAACCAATTCTGCTACTTTCATGGTATCTTGCTCCAATAACAACATTAAAGGAACACATTGCCATTCTTGAAAATCTAGGGAATTTGCTGATCATGAGCAAAATAAATGGTAGCCCCACAGCTGCAGGCAAATGTCCAATCTTAGTGCCTTCGTGCACAAATGACTGTCTTTCACTTTTGATGACTCCAGGATCTAGCATTATCTTCAGCCCTTGGCCTCTCTCGCTTTCTGAAATCTCAGTTTCCTTCTGTAACAGAAATATTCACTAAGACTTTGAAGTTTACAAGCTTGGGCTTATCTTTGATTTTTTTCTTCATTCTTTCTCCTCTTTCAGATCCAATCAGTTACCAAATGCTGTTGATTTCACTTTCTCAGTATTTCTGGAATCTTTCTTCTCTATTCCTCCAACCTTTACTATTATAATATCTTCCTAGCAAAGCTTCCCATTTCCCCAATTTCCTAATTCTGGATACTACTGCCACTGCCAGTCAAAATCAGGAAATTGCAAATGGCATCTCTATCATGCAACACGGGAGGAAACATAAGCGCTAGAACCTGAATTGAATGAATAACAATAACAATAATACATTTATTAAGCATTTAATAAGAGGCACCAGAGTATTAGGTACTAGAGAATCAATTACAAAAATGAGAGTCTATGCTCTCAGAGAGCTTCCATGACAATAGCTGGTGATAACACATACTAAAGAATGGTGGCTGGAATATTGAGGTGTTTTGAGGTTAATGGAGCAGATTAACACCCAAAGGAAGGATGGAGTATGGTGTCTGGAGGTCTGTTGAGGAAGGAGAAGTTCTGGAAAGGGAGAGTCAAAAGCACTGTAGGTCAGACAGCAATGTTCACAAAGTAGATAGATGGCTGGGAGATATACTATAATACTACCTTCAGTTCCATGTGCCAAGTCCCTGGACCAGGCAGCTTTTTTTTTTCAATGAGTACTTAGATAACTACAATTTCAAACCCATTTTCAGATATATTGAGGAACTTTTTATCACTTAGCAATGATCTGCTAAATTTTTAAATGAGTTCTTTCTTCCAGACTTTGAGTAGGCAGTTTCAATTACCTGCCAGTAATCTGAACTGCATACAACATCATTCACATATGTACCTCTCAGCCAACTATATGCTGTATGAACAGATTCTGTGATACTTTATATTATGCCATGCTTTTAAAGCAGCTTTCTTTAAAAATAATAATTTATGCCATTCAAGAGAGAAATCTTGCTAAATACCTAAGTCAGATTCTTAAAGCTATGCAGTACCTTCAATCTATCTAAAAATATTTATTAAGTACCTATTATTACATGCCAGGAACTATGATAGGTGCTAAGAATATATTGACAAAAATGAAAAAGCTCCTCTCCTCAAGGTGTACACATTCTATAAGGGGAAATGGCAGACTATCATATGGATATATAAAAATAGGTACAAGGTTATGATAGAGGAAAGATATTAGTAGATGAGTGAATCAGGAAAGACCTCCTTTAGAAGGTGACATTAGCTCTGATCTAGAAGACCAGGGATTCCAAGAAGGAGAGTGCAAAAAGGTTGTGGGAATAACCAAAGCAAAGTCACTGAGGTGGGAATTGGAGTTCTGTTTATGAAAAACCATGAGAAAATGACTTTAAGTGCACTGTTAGAATGGTCAAAAGGAATAATATGACTCAAAAGATTGGTTGGGTCAAAGTTGTAAAGGGTTTGAAATGCCAAATAGGATTTAATTCTAAAGGGATTAATAAGGACTCAATGGAATTTATTGAGAAGGTGGGAGGGGATCAAACCTGTCCTTTAGAAAAAATCTCTCTAGAAAATATGAAAAGGTTTAATGGAGTTCAGAAAGGATTAAGGAAGGGATACTTTTATAAACAGTCTAAGTGAGACATGATGAGGGGTCAAACTGGTGTGGTGGTTATGTGAATAGAAGGGGGACAGACTTGAAATATGTTGTAGAGGCAGACACAACACAATTTGGCAACTGCTCAGAAAATAGGAGTAGCAGGTAAAAGACACTCAGATTGTGAACCCTAGTGACCAGAGGGCAGTGATAGAGTTAGTTCAGTAAAGGGATGATGTTAGGAGTGATTTCAGGTGTGAACAAGTTGAGCCTTCAGAATATTAAATTCCAAAAGTCTAACAGGTAGTTGGTGTTGAGGAAGTGAAGGCACAAATTGACTTAAAGATTTAAGAGTCATCTGCATTGAAGTAATAACAGCTCTTGGGGGAGCTGATGAGAGGGTGAGAGAGAAAAAGAGAGAAGTAGAGAGACAGAGAAAAGAGGAGAGAGAGGAAGGAAAGAGATAGAGGGAGAGAAAGAGAGAGGGAAGTAGAGGAGAGAAAAGAAGAAAAGAGAAGAGAAAAAGGAGAGAAAAGAGAGGGGAGAGAGAAGAACATCAATGATGCTAAATGCTGCAGAGAAATCAAGATTGAGAAAGGCCATCAGATATACCAGTTAAGAACACTTTGGTGCCTTTGGAGAGAACAGGTTTATTCAAGTGACGAATAAAAGAGGCCAAGACATAGATGAGAGGAGAATGGGAAGATATGATTGTAGACAGCTTTTTCTAGAAGTGACTAAGAAATGGAGGATGTATATATGATAATTACTAGAGAGTTTAGTGGAAACTAGTGAAGATTTTTGAGGTGGGAGAGATTTAGCCATGCTTGCAAACAACAGGAAAATAATAAGTACACATAAAGATATTAAAGACTAATCTATTATTTACACCACTGCCAAAATAACTGTGAGGTCATAAACTGCCACAGGTTCAACTATTGTTGGTCCATTAAAAATGATCAAATGTGTCGCCTGGTATCTAGTATCACCAACTATTGTACATTTTGCCTATTGTACTCTATGTTTATCTCAGACATTTCAAGTTCAACAAGGCCGAAACAATACTGATACTTACCTCCAGATCAAAAACTTACCTTTCTTTATATATTATATATATATATATATATATATATATATATATATATATATATATATATATATATATATATATATATATATATATATAATTTCTGTTAAGGACATCACTATCTATCCAGTCATTTCAATTCACAACCTTATAGTCATCCTTGACTCCTCTCTCCCTCAGCCCTCATTTCCAAAAATTTATCAAGTTCTATTAATTTTTCTTGACAATACTTTCACATTCATCCCCTCTCTTCATTCACACACCCATAACTTTAATTCAGGCTCATATCTCTTCTCACCTGGACTACTTCAACGACTTCCCTAAGTGTCTCACCTCTCCAATGCATCTACACAGTGATAATCCTAAAACACAGATCTGACCATTTAATTCCTCTGCTCAATAAGTTCCAGAGGCCCACTCTTGCCACAAGTATCAACAAATCCTTTTTTCAAACGTTTAGAGCCCTTTTCAACCTTACTTCAACTTACCTTTCAAGCTTTATCATTCATTACTCCTACTCAGGAGACGTTTAATGGAACCAAAGTGGCTTGCTATGGCTCACACATTAAGTTCTGTCTCCTCTCTCTGTGTTTTTCGACAGGCTGCCCCTGATACTTTCCCTTGTTACCTCCATAATAGACTCCCTGATAGAATGTAAGCTCCTTGAAGGAAGTTTCATTTTTGTCCTTCTATCTCCATTGCCTACCACTGAGTAGGCCTTTTATAAATGTATTTCATTTGAATGGGGCAGCTAGGTGGTACAGAGGATGGAGCACCAGTGCAAGAGTCAGGAGGACTTGAGTTCAAATCTCTCCTCAGACACTTGACACTCACTTAGCTGTGTGATCTTGGGCAAGTCACTTAACCCCAATTGCCTTATCCTAGGTCATCTCCAGTAATCCTGATGAATATCTGGTCATTGGATTCAGATGACTCTGGAGGAGAAGTGAGGGTGGTGACCTGCACGGCCCTCCCTCACTCAAAAATAAAGTCATGTGCAAGTCGTCATTATTTCTCTGATAGCATGATCTTCTTTGGCAATGAAGGACGAACACACATTTGAATAATTAATTCTGAGTAAACTATCTAGTCAAACTGCTTCTCTGCTATATTTTTTTTAAAAAATGCCTTCAGTTCTTCCCTTTGAAAAATAGAATTATTTTTATTTATTTTATTTTCAATTTGTGCAATAAAATAAGCGTTTCTATAACATAGTATAATCAAAAAGATGATTTCACTTGAAATTGCAAATCTAGTATGTGCAACTTGCTATTCCTTTTAAATATACAATAAAATTGTCATGTAAATTTCTTTTTTCCCTTCCTCCCCCTCTTTGCCCTAGAGATGGCTACAATTAGGCCATAAAATCTATAAGAATACAATTCATTCCCCAATTGATAAATTGTCAAAGGATATGAACTGGCAGTTTTAGATTTAAAAAACCAAAATAATTTATTGTCAAATGAAAAAATCATTATTGATTAGAGAAATGCAAATTAAAACAACCTTGAGATATAATTTTATACATATCAGATTGGCTAAAATGATTGGAGGAGAAAATGACAAATGTTGGAGATGATATGGCAAAATTGGGACACTAATTCATTGTTGGTGGAATTATGAACTGATCCAGCCATTTTGGAAAGCAATCTGGAATAATTCACAAAGAGTTATTAAACCACATAAATCCTTTGACCTAGCAACAATAGTACTAGTTCTATTTCCAAAGATGATTAGGGAAATAGGATTAAATTATAAACCCTTGGTCTGGCATTTAAGGATCTCCATAAACTGGTTCTAACACTTTCTTCCCAGCTTTACTTCATATGATTTCCCCTTTGGGTATTCTATATTCTGGTCATATTGGATGATTATTTTATTCCCTGATCTAAACGTGCCATGTCCCTATCTTTATAACATTGCATAGGATATCTGATATGTATGGAATTTTAACAAGAATTTATTAATCACTTATTATGTGCCCATCTCATTGTGGTAAGTGTTGAACATACAATGTCAAAAAATCACACTGTCCCTTCCCTTAAAGGAGTGACATTAATTTAGACTAAAAAATAAGTTAAAGAATTGTGAAGGGCCTTTAAATGGCAATGTGAGAAAATTGCATTTATCTTGGAAGAATGGGGAGCCATTGCAATTTTTAGAGTAGTGGAATGACAGTCACATTAAAATTTCTTATCAATGCTTTTCCTAAAATGTGACATTTAGAAATGAATAAAATGCTGTAGATGTGGTCTGAACAGAGCAGAATACAGAGGGACCTGGGTACTCTGTCTGCGTTAACATATCCAATGTCACATTAGCTTTCATAATTTTCACATGACCCTGTTATCTCATATCAACCTTTTTCTACTTACTGTAATGTTAGCTCTTTTGCTGACTGATTGCTATCTGGCCATATAACCTCCTTTTCGTACTTGTGAGGTTGATATTTTAGAACCCAAGCTTAGACTACATTTATCTCTATTTAATTTCACCTTATTACATTCCTTTTTATTAGAGGCTCTTAATGCTACCTTTGGCAACTTCTCTGACTCTGAAGAGGAATGATCCCAGCACAAAAAAAAGTCAAATAAAGAGTGAATAGATACATTCCATACACACATGAATTATAAAAAAAAAAATAAGCTCTCTTAGCTTTGGATTCAGGATACTCAAAATAGAACATATTATGCTTCTCATTTAGGGCTTCTTAAAAATGAGCTTTCAGCTAAACCTTGGCTGACTGCCTTCTGCCAAATCGCCACACAGAGTAAATCATTTTTACAAATAGTAAAGAAATTGGTTCAGCTCACATACCTTAGAAAGCATCTTTTATTTAAAACATGTAGTAAATAACTCAGCAGTATAATTTCTATACCCTTTGGTACAAAATAACATTCACATCCGGTAGGTGTTCAGGAACTATTTTCTATGAGGAGTTTAAAATAGGCCATAATGCATCTCTTGGAGCCACTATGCCCTGCCAGGTAAGTAATGTGTGTTTTAAACATCCCTGAATCTATATTTACAATTTTATGACAAATGACAATGGTTCCAAAGAGAAACATTAAGATCCAATACATACTTGAAACAATCCCTCAATATGTATTTATGCAAGGGAAACCAGTTAAGTTCTATTTGCTCAATGATAATCAATGATATTTAAAGTTATAAAATATTTAAAGTTAATACTTTATAACTTCTATGTCTAATATGTCAACATGCTTATATTTATTCCTGCTTCTTTCTAGTTTGGGTAGAGGAGAATTTCTGACACAACTCCCCTCAAAACAAATAAACATTAAGAAAATTTCACACAAAAAAAGAGACAGGAGAAAAAGATGCTTAGCAATATCAAAGTGGTTTCACCAAACAAGAAAAGCTAGGAGATTCTTTTTAAAGCTGCAAATGGATTTCCATTTGATGTTACTCACTAGAAGCCAGTTTGAAGACAATTTCTTCTGAAAATAAGCTTTTGAGTTGCACAGCTTTTTTAAAAATCCCATTTGATTCGATTTACCCAGACCCTAGTACCCATTTCTGTTTTTTCCTTGTTTTAAAATCACTTACATTCTCTTTTTTTTTTCTTTGTTTGCATAGAAAGAAGAAAATGAGACCTACTGAGCCCTTCAAATGCACTAGATGTGCATATGGAGTGTCACATAATAGAGCCAGACTCTCCCAAGAGTTCTGTTTCTTAGAATGCTTTCTTTGGCTGATGGGTTTAAAGCAAATTGTACTGGGAATTTGGTACCCAATAATGAAAATGATGACAACTCATGTGTTTTTTACTCTACTTTAAACAATTCTATGAGATAGGTGACAAGATCTTTCTCATTTTACAGTGGAGCAATTTTATTTAATACACAAAATAATGACATGAACTGTCGCTCAATATCTAGCATAGATAGAATCCAAATGAATTTGGTTAAAACAATATTCCAACTAATACTTGCAAGGGTGTGACTCCACCTTTTAGCTGAAGAGAGTTGTACAGTACCAGAGAATTAGTTTAGCTTACTGGGAATAAAGTTGGATTCCTGTTCGGATGCATAAGAAAATCATGATGCAGAAATGCTGAAGTCATCCTCACCGATACTCGAAGATTAAGTAGAGAGACTTTCAAAGGACACAGTAAGAGTTAGGGTGACATTTGTCCTCAGGACTCTGTCTAGCATGAGATTTGTGAGAGTCATAGCATGTCATGTGTATATCAACACTTGAGCTGCATCCTGTTTCAGTGCTTGGATTACAGCAAAAAGGTCAAAGCAAGTAAGTTCCACACATAAACATAAACTTCTCATTAAAATCAGAAACTTGTGTGACCCAACAAAGGGAACCCAACCTATGAGCAATTGACACCCATCTTTCCTCATGCCCCTGACTGAGAAAGGAACAGCCAGTCTGGCTAGCATCACCTTGTGGTTTTACATTTTTGTTTTTGCTTGACTTGGTTTGGGTTTTACAACTATATCCAGTTAAGAACTTGAGAAATGCTTCTAGTGTAGTGGATTATTAATCATATTAACAAAGCACTGGCAGCTAGGTAGTGGAGTGGATAGAGTGCCAGGCCTGAAATCGGAAGGCTCATCAACCTGAGTTCAAATTCAACCCCAGACCCTTGCTAGCTGTGTGATCCTAGGCAAGTCACTTAACCCTGTTTGCCTCAGTTTCCTCATCTGTCAAATGAGCTGGAGAAGAAAATGGCAAACAATTCCAATATCTTTGCCAAGAAAACTCCACATGGGGTTACAAAGAATTAGACATAACTAAACATGTTTAAACAAATTGCTGGTATTTTCTACTTACATGTACGCAAAAATTATTACCAAAGTCCTTGGTGATTTCATCCAATTCTTTCACTTTCTGGGTATGAGAGTTTAGAGATGAAGGGATTTATAGGGACTGTCCCTGTGATTTGTTTTTTCTGCATAGGAAACTCCCTACAAAGGTAGGTTGCCACCTTCTCTGCAGTCTCTCATCTTAGAGAGGTGATGAGAGCACTCATATCAAATACATGGCCCATGGAGTATATGCAACCCACAACACTCTTGAATGCATCCTGAACCAGATTAAAATACAGTTCCTATCTACTTTTCATGTATTGATATATTAATTTCAAACAAAAAAAAAGAAATACGGAAAGACGTGCGGTTTTCTAAGTCAGCCATGCAGCCCACAGAGATCTTTAAGTATTGTTTATCAGTCCTCATTTCTATTTGAATTTGGCGCCACTGGTCTAGAACACTAAGAAGGTAAGTGATGTGCCCAGGGTCTCACAGCAAGTATATGAGACAGACCTTGAACCTGGGTCTCCCTAATTCTGAGATCAGCTCTCTATCCTTCATCCCACAATGCCTCTGAGGGTGCAATAGGAAATGAAAAAAGATGGGTGGAGGATGAGATGAGATTAGACAAAGAGAAAAAAAGAAACTGCAGTGGGGATGAGCAAAGAGGTGAATAATGAACAAACGAGTCTTCTGCACAAGGTTAATTTCATAAATATCTCTCTGTCCTTTGCTCCAAGAAGTGGTTTTGTTAATTGGTCCTCTGAGAGCCAAGGACTACACCAAACAGAGAAGTTGTTGAAGAGAGAGAATAGGGGAACCCCTGTTTATATCCTTCTTCTTGTGGTTTTTCAAGATTCCTTATTTTGAAAAAACTTCACAGTAGTATAAACCAGCAGATGACAGACACTCTCAGACTCAGATCTGTATCTACTTGTTTTCTTAGGTCACTGACTCCAAACTCATTAACTGCTCTCTAATAATTACCGAAAAGTCAAGTGGCTCATCAGCGAAATGTTTATTCCTTTAGCACAAACACAGTCCCTGAGAATTTGTAAAACAATGATCGCTCTAAATGCACACACAGCCCAGTAACTGAATTCCTTCTGCTCTCCTTCTCTTTAAACAAAGATCCCTAGTATTTAATGCCTTTCTTCAGAGTAGTTTAAAGCTTTCCAAATTCAATATCGCCTTGACATATTTGATTATACTTCTTTACTTTAAAGCCCAGGAGTCTATGAGCTGGTAGGTCCTTATTCTTCTGTGACTTCTATTGACTGACGCTGATGATGCTGTCCTCAGACCTCAGAGACTCCAGCTCTGCTTCACATCATTACTGATCAATAGAAGGCCTAAGACCGATCACGATTAGCTCACCTTCGTTCTGAGGACTAACGTTGGGAACCTGCCTTTGTGTTTCACTTTATTCTTTGTGTCTCTGAGTGAGAACAAGGGAAATGAGGTGCAGACCCTGGTTGTTGAATAGAAGAATTTATTCTCCCCTTGCATAAATGGACCCTAGTGTGATTACAGCATTTTGCAAGGCAAAGGGGGGGAGGGAGAGAGACAGAGAGAGAGAGAGGGAGAGAGGGAAAGAGAGAAAAAGGGAGGGGGGGAGGGGGGGAGAGAAAGGGGGGAGAGGGGGGGAAAGAAGGAGAGAGGGAAGGAGGGGGAGGAAGAGAGAGCAAGAGAGAGAGAGAGAGGAGAGAGAGAGACAGAGAGACGGAGAGAGGGAGAGAGAGAGAGAGAGAGAGAGAGAATAAAAAGAGTGTTCTCTCCCCCTCTCCCTCTCTCTCTCTCTCTCTCTCTCTCTCTCTCTCTCTCTCTCTCTATATATATATATATATATATATATATATATATATATATATATATATATATATATATATATATATATATATGCATTCATAATTGAGACTAGTCATGACTTTCTTCAGGTTTGCCTTTTTTCTTCTCCTCCTATTCAAAGTGCTTCATAATTTAACATACATACTATACCCAGAATAAGGCAGGGATGATGATTAAAAGGAGGGCAACTTCCTGGCTATGATACAGAATTCCAGGGAACTGATTTATTGTTATTCTATGTGATCCTGGCTAACAGGGAGAGGCTCCTTTTCTTACCATTTTTAGGAAATAGACCTGCCACATCCTACATGAAATCCCTAAATCTTGTATCTTTATTCATCTGTTCTTTGTTTCCTTCTGTCTCAGTAAAAGGGAAATATAAATACCCTCCTTTCCAACGTTAACCCCTCTACTTATGCCATAACACCTTCTCTAAGACCTGTTTCCTTTCATACCTTCTGTCTCTTCCTACATCTTTAACCTTCCCTCTACTCACCCCATCCCCTTAGCTGACAAACACTGCCTAGCCTAAAAAAGAACTTTCTCTCAAGTGTTAATTCCTCAAGCTCACAATTCATCTATTTCCTCCTTTTCATTACTCAGTCGCAGCCTGCACTTTATCATATCCCACCTACTCCTTAACCCCTTTTGATATGACACTACTAAGATTGCATTCTTTGGCGTCATCCACTAATGTCCAATGCCTCAAATCCTTTCACTCATTCCTTGTCCTTCTCAGGCCTTCTGAATGACCTTGCCATCCCTTTTCTGCCCTTTCTGATGATGTCAATGTCAGAATCCTTTGAGTCCTATCTTATCCCTGCCCCATTCTTTTATGTAGCTGATCTAAGACAATAGGAGCAAAGCCTTACCAACCCATTTTACACAATCTACCATGTGATGATCCATATTTTTGGCACCTTACTATTATGTTCTCCTTCCCCTCAGGGAAAGTAAGTAGTAGGTATCAGTACACCCAGCATACCCTCTACATGTAACTATACAAGCTATTACATGGCAGGTATAATCTTATAAATTCTTTTTCCCACTATTTGAAAATAGAAACTACCATAACCCCTGGATTAGAAGCACCTATATATACATCATTAGAATATAACTTCAAGATGAATTATAAGGATACATGATCCATTATATTAGAATTTCAGACTTAGGACTCTAGGGAACCTAAGGTATCATCTAGTATAAAACTCTTTATTTGATAGATGTAGAAACTAAGGCCTAGAGTGATGAATTGAATTGCCTCACGTCACTCAAAAGCTAAAGGCAGAGTTGGAAGAAGGATTCAGGTTTCTCTCAATGGAATTTGGTGCTTTTCCCATTTTACTACTCTGGTTTTTAGAGTTTCCTTCCAACCTTATGACTATGTGTTTCTTTATGTCAAGCAAAATAGAATCATCCATATTTTCATCAATTTTGTTCAAATATATTTTAACAATTCATCATCAAGTGATAGTAACAATCCCTCCCTTTGCCCACCTCTTTGGAATCTACCTATCTACCGGCATGATTTCAATTACCACTATAATCTCTATGGTTTCCAGTTCTAGGGATGGATAAGCTTGATATTTATTCCTGGCAAAATTCTAAATTAGGTTATTAGACAAGGGCTTTGTGAGTACTTAGAAGAAATGTGAGAACTTAGAGATGAGGAAGTGGGGGTTACAACTGGATAATGAAAAAGAGGATATAGACGAACTGCTAGCTTGAGGAATTAACAATGGAGAGAAGGTACTTAGAGAAGGAAATAACATGGGCTCACTAATGTTATTTCATTTCATCTTTTAAAATAGATATAGAATCTAGTCAGGCAAATCAAAGGAATTATGTAGACACAGTGAATCCAGATATCATCAAGGTGATACTAAGAATTATATATCTGAAGGTTTCTTTCTCTTATAGACTACCAGACGTCAAATCTTCATATTACAAATTTAGATCTCAAAATACTCAGCACAAGTCAACTAATAAATCGTACTAGAACTGGAAAACATCATGGACCAAACTACTAATCACAGTTCCCTGGATATAATATTAATCCATAAGAAACTTAAGAACAATGTTTTCCATATGTGTTACCATATCAAATACTTATGCTCACCAAGATACAATAAATAAAAACATTTTAAAATAGGGAAATTTGGCAAAGGTGATCAAGCTTATGTTGGAATAGGAAGAGTTGCCTATCATCCCAATTGTTTAGTTTGCTACTGGAATTATACTAAAAATGCTTTTAATGATCCTACAAAAGATGATCTTACATCTTAAACTTTCTTCAACCACAAAAGCAGTTTAATTGTACTATACTGTAGTATACATATACATATATATGTCCATATATGTATATATTTAAAAAAGAATATTAGCAGTATAGCAACTTACCCCAGGACCATAGAAAAAGATGGGAAGAAAGAAATTAAATAATACTTTTTAAGCATCAAGAATGTTTGAGTCACCATGAGTACCAAGTCACAGTGCAAGTGGAGAAAGTAGAAAGAAAATAAAGAAAAGTAATGTAGCTAAACAAGACCAAGTACAAGCACAGGAGATCCACGTTAATGAAGAAACAATTTTAAAGAAGCTGATGTCATATAGTATCAATTTCAAGGGAGCTCAAGTCATATAATAATTATTTTAAAAGGCTAGCATTTATGTTAATACTTTAATGTTTGCCAAGAATTTAGATATGTTAACAACAATGTAAAGGAAAGTAACAAAGAAAGACTTCAGAATTCTGATAAACACAGTGATCACTCATGAGTTCAGAAGATTAATGGTCAACCATTTTACTTGTCTTTTGGCAGAGAGGTGGTGGACTAAAAGTGCAGCCAGAATGAAGCACACATTGTCATAAATGATAAATGTGTTGATTTGCTCTGCTTGACTATACTTAGGACCATATAATTAAAGATCAGAAGGACCTTAGGGAGTATCAAGTCCAACATGTCCCACCCCCTCATTTTACAGATGAGAAAACTGAGAAACAAGGAGATTAAATATGTATCTACAGTCACACAGCTACTAAGTATTTGAGACAGCATTTGAACTCATATTCCTGACTTCAAGTCCCATGATTTAGACGATACTCTATATTAGACAATACGTTATATTTGTTGTCCATTAATAAGTACTCATTTAGCACCTTCTATGTGTTGGGAATTGTGTTGGACATTGTTAATACAAAGACAAAAAAATTAAACAATCCCTGTTCTCAAGAAATTTACATAGAGGAATCTCCTAGGGGTACAGAGAATCAGTGTGAAGTAAAAGTGATTCAAAAAAATAACAAATACACACATATTTATTGAAGAATAATCAACTTTAAGGGTCAAAGAACATTAGAAAGGCATATGTAGGCATCGGTGCCTAAAACACATTATGAGTAAGGAATTATTCGAATAAGTATTGTAAAAGATTTTATGAAAACAAATATATAGAAATGAGGTTGGGGAGAAATGTGTTGATCATACATTGAAATGAAGAACTAACTGATGGTAGCCCATTTACTGAAGTAGTACCCAAACAATGTCAGAAAGTTCACCCGGCATTTTGATTGGTCCCCTTGTGGTGAATTTATTGGAAATTATAGACAAGAGCCAAGATGAAATAGGAAACCATGGATGGTTGTGAGCTGTTTTTTTCTTTTTTCTAGAGGTAATGCACAAATGACTGCATTCACTGACCCACTGAACTATTGGATTATATAGAATCTGTCTTAAATTTTTCATTAGACTATATGAAACTCACAGCCAAGGACTTGCTTTCTAATTATCAAAGTTTTGTGAATATAGTAGGCTCTTAACAAATATCTTTTTGCTTTTCTTCCCAATTCTATGAATTTTATAGTGTGAAATTTTAAATCTGTACTCAGATCTCTACTGAAAGTAATGTGTATATGTACATTTAACCTCTTTCTAAGAGTTATTTGAAATCTAGACTTTCATTCTTAAAAGCCATAATTGGGACCTGTCTATTCATAATTTAGAATGTCAATGAGCTAATACATTATTGAATTAATCATTCTCTCCATCATGCCAGTAATTAACACTTCTCTTCTCTTCTCTAAAATATGGTGGCTTAAACAAAATGGAAACAGAATGGAACTGTGGTTTTAATGATATGTTGTCATGACAGAAATGTCATGACTTTGGTAGTGCCTCTTTGGTTCTATGACAGCTAGTAGGAGACAAAACCAACTATTTAAAATGACAAATTAAATGACAAATTAAAATGACAGAATACTGAACAAAAATGTTTGTTGTTCCAGACTCTGCAAGAATAATGTTTTGCCTATTGTGATGATTAAAACCATAGAAGCTCAAAATGTTATAAATATGCCCTTCACAAAGTGCTTTCCTCACAGTAAATGTATGAGGCAGGATGCAAATACTATTTTCCCAATTTGATAGTAAGTAAACTGAGAACTGGGCAGCTAGGTGGCAAAGTGGAAAGAGTGGAAGATAAGACTTTCTGAGTTCAAATTTGACCTTAGACACTCACTAGCTCTATGACCCTGACCAAGTCACTGAACCTTACCTGCTTCAGTTTCCTCATCTGTAAAATGTACTGGAAAGGGCATTGGCAAACCATACCAGTATTTTTTCCAAGAAAACCCTAAATGGGGTCATGAAGAGTTGGAAATGATAAATAAAAGGACTGGACAACAAGCTGAGGATAAGATTAAAGTGACTTACTTGCAGACACACAACCAGTAAATGGTAAAACTATTCATTGTTTATTTTTTTTCCCTTTGGAATAAAACAAGCATTTCCATAACATAGTATAATAAAAAAGATGGCTGCACATGAAACTACAATTCTATTATGTACAACTTGCTAGTCCTTTAAAATATATAATAAAATTCCAAAGTCATTTTATATTTCAATTTATAAATATTTCAATTTATTTAAACTAGCGATCAGACTGGTCACGCAGAGCAAGCATAATCTCCTAGGGAATGTGATTCCACTGATTAACCAAAATGTCTCCAGTACAGCAAATGGGTCTGGGGTGTTGGTCTTGTATATTGACAAGTCATTTTATAGCCCGAGGATCAGACACAAGGGGACAGAAGTGAAACATTTGCTTTAGGCAGGTACATTGTCTGTTTTGGGCTATGGACAAGATACCGTGTTTCTAAGCTCCTGGCTTTTTCTCTGGCTGTCTCCCATGCCCTGGCTTGTTCTGTCTCTTCATGTTATCTACCTTCTACAAGAAGCCTTTTTCAAACTCTCTCAATTCTAGTGACCCTCTCCTCTTAATTATTTCCTATTTATCCTAATATAACTTATCTATACTTTGTTTTTCGTTTTTTTTGTCTCCTGTATTAGATTATGAACTTCTTGAGGCCAGGGTCTGTCTTTTGCTTCTTTTTCCATCACCAGTGCTCTATTGATTGACTAATCGTAAGGAAAAAACAAAACGTTTTGTGACTCTGAAATGAATGGTAAAGGAATTTGCAGATCTTCTCTGGCCCTTAAAAGACTCACGTGACCTGCTTTGATCTCCGACCCAGTCCACAGTCTGAGTTACATGGACCTATGGTGGAAGGAGATTGCTGAACTGAAGAAGCAGGAAGAGCAAGTGAGGTGGAGCTGACAACGAGGCAAGAGGCAGAGCAGAGCAGCAAGCATGAGTGAGAGAGGGGTGTTTTGCCTAAGGAAAGTCGGACAGAGGGAAGGCTTGGGGATGACCATGCTCCCTTTATTGGTAATGTGTACGAACTATGTGGTTACTATGGTAGAACTGGTTTTCCAGTACTGAATAAATATTTTGGTTCTGTCTTTGAGGAAGATAGCTTATATTTTGTGAATTTACCCTGGAAATATGCCTGCATATCTATAGCTGTGGGTATTGCATTGGTGGTACAGACTCATGTATCAAATAGTCCTGTTGGGGCCAGGAGCAGTGAAGGCACTTCTTCAAAATGAACCAATTAACCTTGTCTCACAGCTAGAATCTGACACAAAACCCCATAAAGCCAAGGATAGAAGTAGGTATTTCTTAGCCGTTGGTGTCTGTTCTATTTTAATATGGCTTCTGTGCAAAAATAAATCAATATTTGCTATATTTACATGTTGGTCTAAAACAGTTCAGCTTCTTATTCTAATAATTTGACACTTAGTGAAGGGATTAAAAGAAAGGAGGGGAGGAAGGATGATATGGTTGCTCAAGTTCAGGTGCTTTAAGATTTTGAATTCTTTGAAAAAAATAAAGAATGTAAATAACTGGAAAAAAAAGAGTAAAAGAGTTTCAGTTCCACTGGTTATTAATGGGCACTGTTAGTCATAGTGAATGTGTATTAAAGGTCAAAGCGAGGCCACTGTAACTTTAATTTAAAGAGGAGTCTCTGTGACAGGACTACAGCCAATTCTCAAATGAAAGATGCTGAGAGTTTAAGGATGTTAGTCTAAAAGTGTTTCAATTCAGGCTTTATCCTTTGTGAGGAATGTTCTTAGACTAGCTCTGCCTAATTTCCCTCTAGGTCCTGCTTCTAGCCAATTGGTATTTTACTGTGGGAATAAATAGCTGAAACAATTTGGATTATATTGTAACTCCAGGGAGACTGTAAAGAATCCTGTAAAATATTTTTTTTTAAAAGGCCCAAAGCAAGACAACTTACTACAGACATTTTCCTTTTCTCAGAATAATAAGCTTAGGATCCATAATCATCTACCTATTTTAAAAAACTGGCAGATCGAAAAGGATTCAGTTTTCCAGCTTTGCCACCCTCACAGCACAGAAAACAGCCTTTCATTCTTAAAAAAAAACACAAAAAACAAGGCAGTGAAGAAAGGTAAAGTGAATCTCCTAAATCCAGATTACATATGGTCACCAGCCTTTGGTTATCGTTTTGCCTAAGTTGGCAACTGAACTTTTCAAATTGGCATTATCAATATCCTTTAGGTCATGGATAGCCTTTTCAAACAAATATGACAGTGTGGGCTTTGTAAAGAACAGACTGTGCCACTTCCTTTAAAATAGAGCATTATAGGAAAAAGCAGACTAACAATATCTTACTTTCTCCCACACAGTGATTCTTCCAAAATATTAGCTCCAAATGCGTATTCTGAATGTGACAAATGACGAAAACAAACCCATAAAGCAATAAATAGTGAGGCAAAATGAGAAAAAATTAGGATTACAAAATACACCTTTATGGGTGTTTACTAAGAGGACCAATGGTATCTGTGCCAGAAAAAGTCTGTCAGTCTCCCTCCCTCACCCCCACCCCACACAAAAAAAAAGAAAAAGAAAAGAACATCTGTTACTTCATAAAGACATTAATATTAATATAGAAATGGGCTCTCTGAATCATTCAGTATGGAATTTTAATGTAGTTTAATTGTATTCATTCTTGGGATCTACACTAGCACACTGAATGCACCCTGTGATTAATGCTCCCATCAATTTAGAAATAAGCAGTTAGTCCATATAGTGACTAATTTAATAAGGGAGCCCTTGAAGATACTCCATAATGGGAGCATCCCAATGCTAAGTGGTTTTACAGATGGAGAGAAAATAAAATCTCTTTCCCCAGAGATATTTGTTTATGGAGAAAACCTGAAAATTCAAATCTTAGGAGTTCTAATTCTATCTTGACTATTCCATAAGAATCATTCTGTATTTCAGCTCCACCAAGCATGATTTAATTAGCTATGGTATAGACACCTGAACTCTCAGCCCTAGTTCTTACATTTTCCCTCTACAAAGAAATGGCTTCATCCAATATCTTACTTTCTCCCATACAGCGACTCTCCCAAAATATTAGTTCCAAATGCGTATTCTGAATGTGACAAATGATGGAAACAAACCCATAAAGCATCAAATAGGGTGGCAAAATGAGCAGCAAAGTGAAAACTCATGGAAAAAGCTATCATTGGTATGCAGAGGACATTTCTTTACCACAACAACAATACTGGTATTCTTCTTCTTCTCAATTCCCTTCCCTATCCATAACCCTATCAATAACATTCCAGATCCCAACACATGACTACCAATAGTCAAGTTAATAAGTAGACACTGGGACTTCAGGGGATTGGTGAAGAATTATGAGTCTTGTCAGCCCAGCTAGACAACAAGGCAGTGCAAGGGAGAGAGTGCTAGACTTGCCATCAGAGAAACCTGAGCTCAAATCCTGCCTCAGGCCCTTATTAAGCTATATAATTTCCCAGTTCTTCCTTATCTGTACAATGGAGATAAAAAGAGCACCCACCAAACCGGGTTATTGCGAGGATTAAAAGAATTGATATTTGGGAAGTGCTTTACAAATTTTAATGCCTATATAAATGCTAATTATGTCATCCCTGGCTGTTGTTCTTGTCTTTGGTATCATCCCCTCCTGAGACTGCAGAAAGAAGTAAGAGAAACTATTCTTCTCAAGAGAGAAGAGAAATAAAAAAGAGGCATTTCCTGGACAATCTGTGGAAGAGGGAGAGAGGGATTGATGGAATGCATAAAGAAAGGATGTAGAAAAATCAAGAAATTTTGAAACAGATTTGTACTGTAGCACCAAACACACTGGGAAAAGTTTCTGAGTGGATAAGCAGATGATCAAATCACTGCAAATATTGTTATACAATTTCTGCCATGTAACATGAGAAAATGAGAAAAACTACAAAAAATTTATATAAATATAACCCCAGTTTAAATGGTCTTTCTCACAAAGACCTCCAACGCTCTGTGCCTTGGGACTGACGAGTTAACTGTCTTGGCAGAAGGAGTCTATGAACCACTGAGAGAGATCTAACAGAACTCCATTCCTGAAGAGACAGAGACAGTTAGCTTTCATGGTAGAAAGCCTCTGTGAGGGACGGACTGTTAATTGCCATTTTAAGAATACTATACATTTGTGAGGGATTTGGAGAGCTAATCGTCACTTTTGAGAGAATCTGAAGAGATGGTCTGAGAGACGTTGAACTGTTGTTCCAGATGAAGGAATAAGTTTACTCACTGTCTTTCATTCTTGATGAGAAGTGAACTACATTAACTCTTATTCTGTGGAGAAGACATTCTAAGAATTCCTGAGAGAAGTGAAGATACCTGAATGGCAGTTCTGAGATGAATTCCATTAACTTTGTTACTGTTTTGTTACTATTTTGTGGCTGTTAATATATTATACTGTCAATAAGATTTATGCTTGTCTAAGGATTCATCTCTGGATTTGAGATAAAGGCAGAAAACTAAGACCATGGGAAAAGGTTTCTGCAGCTTTGAGAGATCAGGGTGGGTTCTGGGAGTTAATTAATTATTAATGTTTTTAAGAAATGGTCTTTTTTTTATGAACATAGAATACCATGGGTCTGTTACCTCCAATTTTTAATTATTTTGTTTTTAGTTTTTGACATTCACTTTTCTAAGATTTTGAGTTCTAAATTGCCCTCCCTCCCTCCCTAAGATGACTTGCAATCTGATATAGGCAATATATCTATAATTATACACATTTCCACATTACTCCTGGGTAGTGCCAACACGATATTCACAGCACCTACAGTAGCCATGAATATCCCAGCACAATTCTGAATCACGATATACAACAGACTCTCCACATGGAAGACAGAATCAAAACATTTATTCAGATACCAAAAAGCCAAATCCATCATAATAAAAAAAATCTATACATAATAACAATTCAGAGAACACCACCAGCCCCAAGCTTTTCCCCTGCTAAGCTTCCCACAAACCAGCTCCATTAAACATATCACAAGCATATCGCATTAAACAAAATGCCCTTCTCTCACTCAAAGTCAGCTGTGAGCTTGTCTGCCTCCTTCAGGTCTGACTGCTCTCTCACTAATTTGCCCTCAGCTCTGCTCTAGCTCTGCTTCTTCCTGTTCCACCCTCCACAGACTCGATGTGACTCAGACTTCCATATGACCCAGGCAGGTCACATGGGCCTATTAATGAATGGGAAAGATCTTCGCATTTAAATTACCACAACATCATGTTGTTAAAGAAGAATCAGAACAAAGGAGAAAACAATGAGAGAAAAAAAAGAGAGAAAATAGAGTGCTTCAATCTTCATTCAGACTCCATACTTCTTTCTCTGGACATGGATAACATTTGCCATCCTTTGGAACTGTCTTAGATTATTGCATTGCTGAGAAGAGCTAAGTCTATCAAAGTTGGTCATCACACAGTGCTGCTGTTACTACGGACGATGTTCTCCTGGTTCTGCTCATTTCGCTCAGCATCGGTTCATGTAAATCTTTCCTGTTCATCATTTCTTATGGAACAATAGTATCCTATTCATACAGCACAGCTTATTCACTCATTCCCCAACTGATGGGCATAAGATATTATGCTTTTAATGTAATTTCTGGTTTGATTATAGCTCATTTCTTATAGATTGTCTTTGAACCCACTAAGAAAAATGATTTATAAGATAGTGAATTAATATCAGACTGAGGGGTTGTGGATTAGCTGTAAGTGTCCTCAGGAATAGCAGAGAGGCATATAATTCAGACCCAGTCTTACTCTCTAATAAGAACACTATTTGTTAGGTCTTATCCATGAGAATATAGGAAAAAACTATTATAGGTGGGTGTCCATCTTGAGGATTCCTATATAGGCTATTATATTTATTGAAGGCTTTGTCTACTAAATATCAATACTTGGATGTCCTAAAGACATCTCTAATTAATTATATACAAAATGGACTTTACTATACTTACCACAAAATCGACACCTCTTTCAATATTTACTCTTTCTGTTAAGCTTACCATCCTTTTTGTCAACCAAGTGAGTAACCTCAAAGTTCGAATGTTTTCATCTCCATCCCCCACCATATTCAGTGAGCTGCCCAATTTTCATGATTCTATCTCTAAAGCATCTTCTCATGCCAATTCTCTTTTCTCTATTTACACAACAACCACCTTAATGTAGTTTTCATCACTTCTTGACTCAACAACAGACTGCTAATTGATGTCCCTTTTATTCTAATCTTTCCTCCTTTATAATCTGTTCTCCACATAGTTGTCAAATTGATACTCCAAAAATATTGATCTGACCATGTCATTCCTCTACTCAGCAATCTCCAGTGGGCCCTCTCCCCCTACACCTACAGATATGTCATCTCTTAGCATGCAAGTTCCTTTAATTATTTCACTTTTGATCATTAGCATAAAGCACAATGGTTGGCAGATAACAAGCAGTTAATAAAAGCTTACGAATTGACTGGTTAGTCATTATTCACTTATCTGTGTAAAATCATTATCCACCAGCATAAAATAATTTCCATTAGGATAAAACTGGTTTCATTTTGGGATCTATAATACCTAACATAATGCCCTACACACACATGCTTGTAAATGTTTTAAATTTAACTGAAGGCAAATTCCAATCCTTGAGCATATTTCTTTAGGCAAGACCTTCCCCCACCCCCCTTTTTCTCTATAGTGTACCTATTTCATACAAAGACATACATAGATAAAGAGAGTAAGCATTTATTCAGGAACCATTTGTAGAGAGATTACTATAAAATTGTAATCGGGTCTAACATGAAGAAAGGTTCACATCACCTTATCTTTCCAGAGTATCTTAAAACACTCATCTATAATAGTCTGTCACCACAATAATCCTTTATATATGACCTTCTGGCAGCTTGTCAGTTATGAGAGAGCTGCCAATTAAGTATCTTGGCTGCAAACCTCCCTTCCTTATAGCAGGGCATGCTGATTTGAACTAAATGTTTTGCTGAAAAGTGTAATCAGGCATATCCATTAAGACTATCACCCATCTGCTCTGTGTATTCCTTCCCAAAAAGTCATGTAGATATACTAATCATTATAATAACCCAACAAACTTGCATATGGTGCTTTAATTGTTATGAAAAACTATAAGCTTACTGAAGGCAGGTAATATTTCATTTTCTCTTTGTATTCCCAGTATTTATCACTGTAACTGGCACATAAGAGGTGATGATTAATTGTTGAGGTTGAATTAAATGGCACAACTATGTAAGGTGAGTAGTGCAAATTTTATTCTGCTTACTTTAAAGATGAAACAATTGAGGATTAACAAGGCTTAAATGAATTGCTCTGAGTTACCTAGCTAGCAAGCATCGGATCCAAGACTCAAGTCTTGGGCTCCTTACTCTGGGTTCAGCAATCATTCCAATGAAGCTTTAGCTAACTATTATAACAAAAGTCTACAGTGAAAGCCATGCAACAAGAGGAATCTGACACAATGGATGAGGATAAAGACCAGTTTAGAGACAAAAACCCAAAATCAGTAGCTTGTTAGAATTTCAAATACTCCATGCATTCTTTTCCCCAGTGGCAAGAACTTTCCATGAAGTATAAATGAACGTTCTTATTTTTTTTTCCTTACAGGTAATTTCCATGCTAGTTAACAAAGCCCACCATTAGGAAGTCTGGGAAATTTTTCAAAAGTTGCATTTTAATAAGTTCAGAACACTGTGAAAATATTTACTGATAATATCTGTCTATATCAAGTAGGAATGTGCATTGCAAAATGCCAAAGCCTGTATCTCATCTTCTGTATTTTCTCCTGCCTGGCAAACTTTTCTTATTCTACATGATCTATAAAGAGCCCAAAACAGCACAGTATAGATGTCTGTGCTACATTTATAAGAAAAAAACATGGTTTTGAAACACTAAGTCTGATGAGAATTATGAAAAGGGGGCTAGAAAAGCTTTTGCTTTAGTCAAGAATTTATAAAAAAACTCAAGATAGAAACAGATCAAACAAAGATAATTTGTATTTTGATGGCAAATCATGAACAGTATATTATATCTGCATATAAAATGATACCTGAGTGATGGAATAAAATCCTCTTGTGTGCAGGTATATGCCTTATAATATGACCCTGACCAATGTTATTATTGCCTTTAATTAAATCTCACTTTAAGTTAGGAAAGTCCATTGTGACAGTTTGAACAATCCCCTGAGAGTAAACCATCTCAACCCTAGTGCCAATTTAAACAATATTCTTCATTCCTTACCTCCACATAGAGCTTGTAGCCCCCTTCTTTGAGACTTTGCAAGCTAGTGAAGCTGAGGTAATGATTATAATTGTAGACAAGCAAGACACTGGGTTGTTTGAGGCTGCGCCAAGTCCAAAACTAAATTGTTGTTGAGGGTATCCATTCATGTGAACAAAAGAAACAGATAAAAATATTGACAGGGCCAAACATTATCCCTGGGATCTAGACCTTTCCCTCTGTTCCCCACCCCAAAAAACTGTTTAAAATGAAAAGTAAGTATAAAAAAGAGGTCTGACTAGATTAAAAATATTGGGGCAAATGGTAGATTTAGAGCTAGAAAGGAACTTTAGAAGATCCAGTTTCCTCATTTCACAGATAAGGAAATTGAAACCCTGGGAGGTTAAATAAATTTCCAAATATTATATAAAGTTGGGATCTATCATAGTTAAGTATGTTTAAAATACCTCTCTATACTGCCACCTTATTTACTTAACTTATATGTAGATTACATCATGAAATGCCAGGCTGGATGAATCAAAAGACAGAATTAAGGTTGTTAGGAAAAAGTTGTTAGGAAAATTATCAATAATCTCAGATATGCAGATGATAGCAATGTGATGGTAAAATGTGAAGGGGAATTAAGAAGCCTCTTGATTAGGATGAAAGAGGGGAGTGTAAAAGCTGGCTTGAGGCTTAATGTAAGAAGAAACTAAAACCTTAACAACTGGTCCCATCACTTCCTGGCAAATAAAGGGAGAAGAAATGGAAACAGTGCCAAATTTTATATTCTTGGACTCAAACATCACTGCAGATGGAGACCGCAGTGATGCAATTGAAAGACACTTGCTCCTTGGAAGGACAGTTATAGTAAATCTGGCTAGCATATTGAAAAGCAGACATATCACCTTGCCCACAAAGGTCCATATGGTCAAAGCTATGGTTTTTTTCCAGTAGCAATGTATGGCTGTGAGAGTTGGACTATAAGGAAAGCTGAGTGCTGCAGAATCAATGCTTACAAATTGTGGTGCTGTAGGAAACTTTTGAGAGTCCTTAGGGCAGCAAAAAAGTTAAATCCGTCAATACTTGAAGAAATTCATTTGGGACTATTCACTGAAAGTCAAATGCTGAAGCTTAAATTCTTTGGCCACATGATAAGACATCACTCCTTGGAAAACATCCTGATGTTGGGAAAGACTAAAGAGAAAAGGAAAAGGGGATGTCAGAGGAAAAGATGCATAAAGAGAGTCATGGAAACAATGAACATGAACTTGGACAGACATGAAGAGATAGTGGAGAATAGAAGGGCCTGGAATGCTAGGATCCATTGGATCATGAAGATTTGGGCATGGCTGAACAAGAACAAAAAGACTGGAAGTATGAAGGATTCCTCACTCCTTAGAGGCCAAGAAGCTAGATTTGGAGTCAGAAGACGTCTTCAATCCTGGTTCTGCCACTTTTTACCTATATAACCTTAGGAAAATCAGTTCGCTTTTTCTAAGCCTCAGTTTCCTTATCTGTAAAATGGGGGTAATAGTAGCACCTACCTCCCAGTGTTGTTGTGAGAACAAATGAGATAATAATTATAAAGTGCAACACAGTGCCTGGCACATTTTAAGCCCTATATAAATGTGAGTTTTTATCATTATCATCATAACAGGGATTGTCATTTGCTTTTCTTTCTTTTTTTTAATCTCCAGCACTTAGTACAACCCTCAAATATATGCAGAAAGAAATACACACATAGATACTATACATACCTTATGCTTCTCTGATTTGATCTATAATCTGTAGAGAGCTGCTTTTCTGTGATTACACGTGCAGATTTACTTCCCTAAACCAGAACAAAACTGGAACTCACGAATCGTTATGAGGCAGAATCACATTTCTCCTCGTACGAATTGGGGGCCGGGGTAAGGTGGGGGAGGTTTTGTTTTTGGTCTTGCAATTGAGCACCCTGCCAGCATACGCTAATCTGATGTGGTTTATGCATTCAGGAGAAGTCTTCCTCAATTGGAAAATATTCCCAACAGGTTTATTAAGCAGGACATAAGTTAGGAAGTCTGTGCAATCTGCTATGGAAGCATGTGCTTTTCCTGTTTTCATGTGATCATTTGCATAAGGGGTCTTAAATATTGGTTTCACTTGGGAGTGTATTTTGTCCCTGTTGTCAGGGACTATTTCAGCTAATAGTTCTGTATGATGTCCCAGACCTTCCATTTTGAGTGATCTAGTCAGTAGAGGTTTTGGTATTATAATAATAACAAGTTGTTGAGAGCAAATGGGGACCAGGGAAGTCATGTATACACAGGCCTATACACACACACACACACACACACACATGCATGGTTTAAAAAAGACACCCAGGCTTCTTAGAAATATATCATACTTAGGTGGATCTGAAAAAAAGATTAAGGAATTCCTTAGAAAGAAAGAGTCAGTTACTCTTCCAATCTTTTTTTCTAGCATACACTGTATATAAGCTCCCAACTTAGCTTCCACAAATGCCTTTGTGAAGTCCAGCTCAGAGATCACTCATATGGGGTACCAAAGCTCTATACTAAAGGCCCTACTCAATCCAGCCTAATACAGCATAACAATACCTCATGGTCATCTATCAATTTCAGGTCACAGTAAGTGCCTGTTTTAACCTTCTTAAGTCCATCATTTAGCTGTTTAGAAATGTATCTTCTGTTTATAAGAATACTGCTTTGCAATTAACTGTCCCCTCTGATATTATTTCACCAGTAAATGCCTGAAGTTGAAGTAAGCATTTTCACATATGTTTGCCAAGAGCACTGTCAGCCTTGTATCTTCAGAATCAAGAAAGCAGATGTTTTTCTTCTTTATACTTGTATTTAAAATAGATTTTTCTCATTAATTTTCCTGAGTTTATTTTACAAAGCCCTAAAACCCATTTTACAGACTATGTCTGGGATTTAAAACAAATGTGCCAACCCTATCACATTGTAATGTTCAATCCATACAAAGCAATTGCTATCCATAACATATATCACCATTTTCCTGGAGGAATGGGAAAGATTTACTAGTTTTACTTCACTATAATTTTAAACATGAGCACATAAAGGGTAGCGGGAGAACTTCTCAAAACAGTCCAATTTCCCTGGCCCCCCATGAATACTGCCAACAAATCTTCAAAACAGCAGACTGTATATTAGCCATCCAGGTCACCACAATATACCACCCTCCCACATGCTTGAAAAAAAGCGTACTGAAATATAAGTACACAAAGCTAGGGTTGGAGTTTTATACCATACTAAAAAAAGCAAAACTGGTCATTTATCAGCATCACTAGAAAATAATATTTGTTCAATATCAGTAAATATTTATGAATTGCCTGCTATTAACTGGACGCTATCCTGAGCCCTTGTGATACAGGAAACAAACTTTGAAAAATATTACAATTCAGGACAAAAGAACTATTGCTAAAGAAGTTAACAACATTCAAAATGTACATTGTCAAAATCTGTGCTTCTTTTGTATTGGATCTGCAGGTAAAGACATTTTGACTACATCGGCACTTTCAAATAACAACAAACTTTGGGTAGTAATAACTCACTATTATATAAGACTTGGCATTTCCACAGCATGCTTTCATTTTCTCCTTACAACAACCTTATGGGGTTGATAGTACAAGAAACAACTTAGGGCAGACTTCAAATCTTTTCTTCATTACTCTAAGGACTACCATGGAGACAGATGAGAAATTACAATTTTTCTATTTAACCCTAGAGAAAAGGCCTAGCAGAGACAGGTAGAAGCTATGGATTTAATCAAATAGATTTAAATCAAATAGATTTGAGATGAACATAAGAAAAACAAATAAAAAAATCTTCCTTACTATTAAAGATGTCCCAAAATGAATTGGGTTGGACAGAGAAGACAGGACAGAGAGGTTTCTACATCAATGGAATTCTTCAGGTAGAAGCTAAATGATCACTTGCTGCTAATGCTGTCCTAGAAAGCCTTATTCAGAAACATGTTGGACTAGCTTTCTCTGACGTACCTTCTAGTCCTCAGATTCTAGGATTCAATTATTATCCTCATTTTCCAGATAACAAAATTGAGTTCCAGAGAAGTTAAGTGATAAGTCCAAAGTTACAGAACTGGAATGTAGTAAGAATATAATTCAAACCCACATCTTCTTATTCTAACTCTAGAGTATTTCCCACTATACCCCATCAATTCTATAAATTCAACATTATTGAAGGATTACTATGTCTAAAGCACCATACCAGATACTTTGATGGAAAATTACAAAACAGTATGAAGCATGGCTCTTGCCCTACATCAATCTTCAATATTTAAGAATATTAAAACATATATAAATATAACAATAAAAGTTAATAAATTATAGGTGCCAAATGAATTGCACCAAAAATTGGTACTATTAAAGATGCAGAGATCACTTTTGGTAGGAATTATTAGAAAGGGAAAGCTTCCAGGAAAGAAAGAAGGAAAAAGAATTGGTTTAGTGTATTGGTCACTTTACAAATATCTCATTTTATCCTCACAAGAAACTTGGGGGTAGATACTGTTAGGGTAGACCCTATTACTATTTTCATTTTACAGTTGAAGAAACTGAGGTAAATAAGTTTAAGTGACTTGACCTGCGTAGCACAGCTCTTAAATGTGTGAGACCTAAGAGGTGAACTCAGGTCTTCCTGACTCCAGGCTTAGGGCTGTTTCCGCTGTATGCAGAAGATCTGGGACATGATTTTGACTTGGAGAATAGCAAACATTTCAGATGATCCAAGAGGAATGAGGAATGTAGATATACTATATATATATGCTTATACTGTAAATTAGATATGGCAAGTTCAAGAAACAAGATACAGATCAGTCTAGTGTAATCTACTGAAAACCTGGATGTATTCACATACATTAGGAATTAACATTATTTAAAAATTTTGATTTACATATTGTTGTGTCAAATTAAAATTTATTATGTAAAATTTGAAATTTACTATATATGTATATGTTACATATAATATGGCAACATGTTTTACTCTAATATATGTATGTATATATATATATATATATATATATATATATATATATGTGGATTCGAATGGTATGACCCCTTTATGTGATTCATTGTTAGCACTAATCAGGACCCAGCTGTATGCATATTTTCATGCTTCTAAGAGGGTCATAGTTGACTTCTGGGCACAAATTGCAGTAATTTATTCATGATAAGATCCTCTAATGAAATAATTAGAAAACTACCAAAGACCTGATAAAAGTAATGGCATCAATCAGGAGTAGCAGCAAAACAATATATAACACCTTAAGATTTTAGAGTTGGAAGACATTTTAGAATAAGTTAGTCCTATCTCATCATTTTACAGATAACCAAACTGAGGCCTGGAAGATGGTAAGAGATGAAGTGTGTTTAAAGTCACCTGTAGACCATCTAGTGAATATGGAACAAAATAAAGATTTGAACTCCCTTACCCCCCATTTCATCCCTCCTCACTCCAGTCTTCTGACTCAAAATCTAGTGGATAAAGCATGTGAACTGTTAGAATAAAAACACCTGATCAGAACCCATTAAGACTTTGAACAAGTTATTAAATCTTTCTAGCCTTCAATTTTATTAGAAAAAGGAGTAGTTGGGCTACAGTATATAGTATCCGTTTAGGCACTGAATCCTATGATCCTAATGAACATTAAGAAAGTACCTCCCCTTCAGCACTCTGCTTTGGTTAGGCATCTGTTCCCTTCTCACCATCATCAGCATGAGTCACTAATAATAAAATCTCGTAGTAAAAATATGATACAAATAATAGACAGTAGCTATGACTGTTCCCACTGCCAAGGACAGCATTATGCAACAGAAGAGCTTCCTTTTTAATAAAAATATAACTTATTTTCCCCCAATTATAGGTTAAAACATTTTTTAACATTTTTTTAAAGTTTTGAGTTTCGAGTTCTATCCCTCCCTCTCTCCCTCCACCCCCTCAGCCTTCCTGAGATGGTAAGCAATCTGACAAAGGTTACACATGTGCAATCATGCAAAATGTTAGTCATTTTACAGAAGAAAACTTAAGGAAGGAAGGAAGAGAAAATAGTGTGCATCAGTCTATATACAGACAATAAGTGTTTTTTTATAACACCCTGGAGGCAAGAGAGGTTCTAAAGGGTGGGGAGGGAAAGGCATAGTATAAGCATTTAGATAGCACCTACTATGTGCCAAGCACTGTGCTAAGTGTTTTATAAATATTATCTCATTTTATCCTCACTACAACCCTGAGAGGCAGGCACTATTATTATCTCCATTTTACAGTGGAGGAAACTGAGGTATAGAAAGGTTAAGCAACTTGTGAAGGGTCACATTGCTACTAAGTATCTGAGACTGGATTTAAATTCAGGTCTTCCTGACTCTGGACTAAGCAATCTGTCTACTGTACCACCTATAAAAAGTCACCAAATCCATTCACGTATTTTGGTGAAATTATATACATGAGACTCAAATGTACATTCACTTATTTTGTAGTTCAATTTATAAAATATTAATGAAATATAAAACAATATAACAAGCTATTAAATATAAAATTAGAATTATACTAAATTATATAAAAGGTTAATTAACTATAAAATAAAATATAAGAAACATAAAGTTGTTAAATGTAAAAATTAGAACTATAATAAATTATACTAAAATATTAGTTATGTGCAAAACACTGTGCAAGTTGAAGAAGATACAGCAATAAAAGCAATATAACCTCTAACTTCAAGATGCTTATAATCCATCGAGATTGGAGGCAGATGGATTATGAATACATATCATTAAATTCAAGTTAATTTGAGAGGACAGAGATCATTAACAACTATGGGTATCAATGAATGTGAGATTCTAAGATTAAAAGATGAATGAGTTTATAGTTTATAGGTATGGGGGATGGGATGCACAGTGAGGAAGAATGTCCTGTATGGGGAATTGTACAATTTGTCTAGACTATAGAGTACTTATAAGGGAGTAATGCAAAATAAGGCTTGACACTTCAGTTGAAATAGGACTGTATAGGACCTTGAAAAGGCTTAGGAATTTGTACTTTTTTCTAGAGGCAATGGGAACCCGTGAAGTTTTTGTCCAAAGGAATGACATGGTTAGATTTATATCATATGATTATTTTGGCATATATGTGGAGGCCTGATTGGAGACAGCAGAGATGAGAAATAGAGGAATTGACTATGAAAATAGTCCTGGTGAAAAGTAGTAATTGTCTTTTTCTGATATATAAGATAATAAGCATTCTCCCTAACTTTCCCTTTTCTATTTCCTTCCCCTGTTCACAAAATGTTCCTGCAATCTAAAGAATCTTCCTCCTCTTTCTCTTCAGGGTTTAGTGGAAAGAGCTCTGGTATACTGGGTTTGAGCATCAGCTCTGACATTTACAAACTGTGTGATCTTAATCATTTAACCAATCTATGGTTCTCCAATCTGTGATCCAAAATGATCTAGACAGGCTAGGACAATGAGTCTAGTTTGATTAGAAGTAGCTTAATAAAAATAAATGCAAAATCCTACATTTGATTTCAAAAACTTAACTGCATAGTTATGTACAAGACAGTGAGGACGTGTGCTAAAAAATAGCTAGGAACATCTGTGAACTTAAACATGAGTCCACTGTACAACATGAGAGCCAAATATCTAATGAAATTTTTAATTGCCTAAAAGAGACATAATATTTATAGCACAGGAAATGATTAGGGCTGTGACCTTTTCTTATCAGATTACATCTGGAGTATTTTCTTCAGTACCATATTTTAGGGAAAATATTGAGATGTGGGTGAGCAGCCTGAGGTGGACAGCTGGTTTGGTGAAGGGTCTTGAAAAAATACCATAAGGTCAACCAATTAAAATGCATTTCTTAAATATATGAGAATTCCTTGAAGCAACTAAGGAGAAAGCCCAGCATCAGACGGAACATGATAAACCATTCTTTGAGTATCTAAAGCAAGATTTCTTATCTTTATTTTTAATCATAGATACTTTTGGTCATCTGGTCAATCTTATGAACCCTTCCTGTGAATGTTTTTAAATGTACAAAATAAAATAGAATTACAAAGGAGATCAATTATATTCCCAGATCCTGATTGAATAACTCCTGAAAATAGTTTAGACTTGTGCTTATCCTCAGAAGGTAAAAGTAGGAGTAGTGGATGGAAATTATAGACTGATAGATTCTGATTCTATGGCAGGAAAAACTTCTTAACAATTAGTTACCCAAAATTATAATGGGCTTCCTGGGAGATTTTGAGTTTCTTTTTACAAAGGAGTCAAGCCTTCAGTCAAGCCAAGTCAATAAGCATTTATTAAGTACTTCTGAGGTATTTTGGTTGTTGTAGAGTTTCTGCCTCTAGACTCTGAAATTCTGTGTTTCTGACCCTCAGTTTCCTCGGCAGTAAGATGGAAAGAATACTATTGGCACTATTTTTCCTAGAAAATTATTGTGAGGAAATTACTTTGTAAACCTTAAAGGATAATCTACATTTGTTGTAGTTGGTGTTGTTGGGAAGGGATGGTATTCGACTGTGAGTCCATCAATGTAGGGAGCTCTCAGTGAGCAAATTTCTTTCAAATTTACATCACTGCAGAGAGCTGCCAAGTTAAATGACTTTACAGAATCAGAGCCAACTTGTGTCAGAGGCAAGATTTGAATCTAAATCTTTCTGACTTGAAGGTCAGCTCACTATCTGTGATAGCAATTGTCTTTGTTTTTATTATTGTTATATTTCCATTTCTGCTACGACCCCACTTTGAATGATAATGTCCCATTTAGGTTGTTGTTCTTTTCTATGCATGGAACTTCCTGCCTTAGATGGACAAGCATACTGTCAGATAATTTGAAAGTTTAGGAAATACTTTGAATTCATCGGAGATTGGATGATAAATGAATTGGAAATAATATAATTCTTTTCTGCCCTTCACTTCCAACAAATCTAAAATACCAAAGTGTGTTCAGCTGTGAGCATGTTTGGGGACATTTTCCACATTGTAGTCATTCTTTAAATCCACCCTGTCTAGCTGGGTTACAAATATAAGTTACCCAAATTCAAAGTAATTGACTTCCAGTCAACTGTGACCATATTTCAAAAAAAAGAAAAAATAACACATGCTTCAGCAGAAACACCACAGAGGACTCAAATTTTGCTCCTCTGGATTTTAATAGCCTCATCTAAACTACTTTGGACCCATTATGACATAACGTTTCAGAATATGAACTGTCCTACAATAGTCTTTCCTTCACTAAGACAACAAGTTCAGCATATAGTTGATGCCCTGCTACACTGAAAACCTTGGCAGACATGAAACATTTACCGGTACATTTTTAAAAAGGCAGCCAGCTGTGCAAGCATTGCAATGCGCAAATCCAGCACATTGTTTAGTCTCAAGATAGACAGCAACTTGGGAAGAAGAGAGGGCATATAAGGAGAGAGATGGCAGTCTTCTATGTGTTTAATTGCACTGTCATTTTAGATGAATACCAAATGCAATAGAGGCATAGTGTAGCCCAGCTTGTAGGCATACAGATGTCCTTGGAAGCATAACTTATTTCAAGGTCTCATGATTTCAACTACATCAGAATTCCCCCTACAGAGGATGACTGTCCTTGCTCCTCCCCATGCCCCCATAATTTGTTTAGTCAATTATCTTGAGTTGCTATGGCTGGGAGAAAAAAATCACCTGGAGACCTCGCTCTGGGCATAAACTCTTCTCTGTTTGTCTAAACTGAACCCTGGATGACAGATATAGACAACCAGACTCAAAGCCTTCCCAATTTGGTAGAACCTGTATTTCTTCTTTTGATTTAATTTGCCTGAAGCATGAAAACATCTCATTTCTATTTTAACAATTTCAGCCATATCATGGCAATTATGACTAACTGGAGTACATTTTTTAAAAAGTATTTATTAAACATTTGAGATATATCAAGTGCTATGCTAAGCACTAGGGATGCGAATATAAAATGAAGACAGTCCTTGTTCTTAAGGACCTTGCATTCTCATAGTAAGAATATTCTGGGCAATCTTTGTTTTCATTAATCAGTGCCTTATTTTGACTGTCGTGACTCATTCCATGGTTAGAAGGACTATTGACCTATGGGTTTCTACTTACTAGAATGCCGCTAAGTGATGGATCAAACTTGCATTATTTTAGTTGTCCTTATTAGTATTATTTTTGCTATGAGTATTTCTTTGGTATAATTTAAAATGCAACCCTATTTTGGGAGACTCGTTTGCCTAAGCGAAAGATATTTTTGTTTTATTATATTCCTTTTTTGCATAAATATTGCTGATTTTCTTTACAGCATAGTTGCTTGTAGCCTCATACATTTGCTTGTCATACGTGCAATAGATTTTTGTCTTTTTCTTATATCCTTTGCAAAAGGTTTTTCCACCCATCCCTACCCAAAGATAATGCTGGTCCCTGTCAAAGTTAATCTCAGAACATTTATTAACTGAGCAGATTATTCATCCCAATATTACTGCCATCTTCCAATGTAACTAAATATATATTATTACCCTTAGGTTAATTATGGGAACCTCTTCATCATAGATTCCTCACCTCTCCCCCCACAACACACACACATACACACACACACACAAGCTTCCTATATCTGAAGCTGTTGAGGGTCATAAACCAATCATGAGTACTGAAAGAATTATCCATGAGTTTGACACCTCTGCTTTGACTAATTAGCACTCAAAAAGACTGGCCATGAGCTCAAGCACATGCCACCTGGTCAATTAGTGCTTGTAGATGTTCAAGAACACTTGAAGAGCAAAAGGTCTCCCTGCTAAGCACTAATGTCAGAAGTAATCCAGTCTGAAACTGCATTGCTGCCAAAGACATCCTGTTGCTCTCACATGGATATGAGTATTTAAGTCAGCCTGAAGAGGGTTAGTGTAGGATTTGAAGAATCTTTAAAAATCTAGAGGAGTGTGTCCTTCATTTGGAAGTACCCAAGGGAGTCAAGAGAAGCATTTGCACTTCAAATATTTTATATTTAATGAAAATCTGGCTGGCTGCAACTCACCTTTACAATAACTAAAATCCTTTAATAAACTTCAATAAAAATACATAAGTTTTGCCTTGAGTCTTCTTTTACTTTTTAGTGGTCTTGGGAGGAAGGTGAGGATATTTGCCACTATGAATTAACTACTCAATGCAGCTCCTCTTAAACTATGCACCCTGGCCTCATATGGGTTTGTGAAAAATTTGTCAATGGTAAAAGGTTACTGAATGAGCAATGACCAAATATTAATTAAAAATCAAATGCATAATGAATTCTAGGTGTTTCTGGCAGAGTTTGCCCATGCTTCATCGCAAATTCATTGGAGCCTTGGTTCTGAATATAAAGCATGAGCACTTTGCCATGCACATGACCTACATGCAAATCTAACAAATGTCACAAAAGGGGGTTGGGAGTGGAAAAAGTTTAAAAGCCTGGATTTAGAGTATTTACTACTAAATGCTGGGAAAGGGGAGAGAAAACTTGATCACTTCTCTGACCCTTGTATTTAGCCTCACACACCAGAAGAGGAAGATAATTGCTATAGGAAAAGGTTCGCTATGATAGCGTGTTTTGGTTGGGAAGTCACAGGGAAGGCAAGTGGAACTATAGAAGTACAAACTGATGTTACCCTTCCAGTTACAATGGCAGTATTATGGTTTCCAGAGGAAGAGATGGAAGAGGAAGAGGGGATGTACATACAGTGGTGGTACATATTGCTAGAGTGGGATATGAAGCAAGGCTGGACAGGCTCCATATAGGCTTCCCTGTGAACTCCAGGGCAATATTCATGCTGATCATCTGGCATCCTTGACTCCTCTTTCATTAGACATGTTCTTGACAATATGTCTTCTGCATTTATTTACTAATTATCATTGGTAGAAAACTATAGTCATTAATGGGCAGTTTCTTTGCCCTTTGGGCAGAATTGCAATTCTTCCATGATTGTCATACTCCATGATTCACAGCCAAATAGCATAGCCAGGATGTTATGAAATTTATCAAATATGATAATGTCCTGGTAAAACATATCCTGTCACTTTAGGTATTTGTCTCATTCCCCTCACGCCAAGGATAGATAGGATAAAGTACTAGAGTTGGTTGGTTATAGGATAAAACAGCAGAGTTGAGTATTAGATTTGGGATGGGAA
The DNA here is from genome assembly GCA_023548195.1 of Bettongia penicillata ogilbyi. Classification (NCBI taxonomy): domain Eukaryota; kingdom Metazoa; phylum Chordata; class Mammalia; order Diprotodontia; family Potoroidae; genus Bettongia; species Bettongia penicillata. Next base: position 764,317 of record JAJHZJ010000599.1, read on the forward strand.
GGGACCTTAGAGACCATTAAGTCCTAACCCCTCTCTCCATTTTAAAGTTGAGGAGCTGAAGAATCTAAAAATCAAATGACTTGGCTATTAGTAAGTATCTATGGCAGTATTTAAAATCAGGGTCTCCTGACTCCAGGTCCAATGCCCTATCCACTATCCCATATTGATTCTCAGAAATATCTAACAAAGCTACCTCTAAACTCCAAGTAGTTGTCTAGATGACTTCAATTAATAGCATGGTACCTTTAATTTCATATCGTTATTCCGGGATCAACTGTGTGGCATAGTGAACAGAGTGCCAGGCCTGGAGTCAGAAAAACTCACCTTTCTGAGTTCAAATCGGGCCTCAGAAGTTTACAAGCTATGTGACCCTGGACAAGCCACTTAACCCTGTTTGCCTCAGCTTGCCATCTGTAAAGTAAGCTGGAGAAGGCAATGGTCAACCATCCCAGTATTTGTACTAAGAAAACTCCAAATGGAGTAATGACGAGTCAGACATAACTGAAATGACCTAAAAACAACAAAAACAAATTCCTTACTAGAATCCAGTTTTCAATGTTGTTTCTCATCTGCTAGTTTAATAACAAACATTTTTATACCATTTTGGCATTTACAGAGAATTTTATATATAATATCTCGTTTATTTTCTTCATAACAACCATGTGAGTTAGGCGCTATTATTATCCCTCTTTTACAAATTAAGAAACTGAGGCTGAGACAGATTAAGTGATTTTCCCAAGGTCATACAAATAGTTAAGTGCTTTAGGCAGATACTAAATAGCTTATTTGAACTCTGTTCTCTCTAACTGTAAGTTCAATAATCTATTCACTATATCATCTAGCTGCCATATTTAGTTATACACTGTTGACCTGAAAGTTTGTTTAAAAGAGGCAAACAGATTACATTCATATTATTTATTCCTTTAAAGCTAGCAAATACATGATCATGGAGCCAGAAGGAAACTTCTGACAGTCTGATACAAGGATGACCAGGCTTAAATCTGTTTTAGGGCAATTCAAGGATGTCTGCATTCTTCAGATTTATGGTCTCTATTTGTATTTAACTATGTCATGAAAAAGGAATTTTCTTAATTCGATAAGTTGTAAACACAATAAAATGAGAGTTCACAAAGTTTCAATTGAAATTATGACCCAGGGTATCTGTGTTTTCTTTACCATTAACATGCCATAATATAGTACACGTTCACAAAATATTAAGGTATGGGAAGTTTCGTTATTCAAGATAGTGTCTTGGGCTAAGAGTTTCATAAAGAATGTTAAGGCAACCCCATCTAGCCTTGTTGACAAGGAATAAGTATTCTCTAAGTTTACTTCAGAGAACAAAGAGGAGATTAATTCAATTAATTAATTCGAATTGATTAAATCAGTTCTGATTGATTAAATCAATTAATAATTGATTGAATTAATTCAAGGTTGAATTAATTGAATCCTTATTAAAATCCAAAAATGATATTAAATGATTGTCAGTGTCTACTACATTACTCCATTTTACTATGTCAAGGAATTTTTACATTTTTTGCCCCTACCAGCCAAAGTACAGGAGAACTTTGCCACCATTTCTTAGGGTTGGAACAGTGACCATTTTTAAAATACAAACTGTGAAGAGGACTAAGAACTGATTACACTTTATAAGTTGTTTTGGACTCTTTCATATAGGTACACAACACTAACACTGTTAAAAACTGATCAAAAATCATAATTATGAAAAGAAATTTGGAAAAAATATTGTGGATTAAACTGCAATCTCATTTTCACATCAATAAAAAATGTTTTCCCTTGATTCAGGCATTTTTGTTGGCTTGAGAGGTCATCTACTGCTTGAGCAAATAGAGAAAGAAGAGACTTTTCAAGTTGAGTATGCAGAGCAAATGAGATCACAAATTGGAGGAGACATGTATGATAATGAGAGAGGGTGATGATGAGCACCAGGTAACTGCAGGCACACACCTTCCTCCTCCTGTGAAAACCTAATGACATGTTCTTCTCCCCATAGGGAAGTAATAACTTAGGTGAGTAAAGTTACATATTCCAGAAATGAAATTATTTTCCATTCTGAGTTCCACTGCTACAGACGACTTGCAAATTTGTCTCACTGCCATTAATTAAGCACAAAATATGTATTCTAAAAAACTAGGTTTTTGACGTACTCTATGGCACTTAAGTTTTAAGGGGGAATTCAAAATTGCACGACATGAATGTGGAACACATTACTTAATTCTGCTGAAGTCGTAGGAAGTTATTCTAAGTAAAGATAGAATTGAAATATTAGAGTTGTCAAGTTTCCACACTGTGGGTGTTATTTTTTAATATGATTTTAATTTCTTTGGAGCAAGGATACAAATCATTTTAATTTTAACAACTGAAGCTACATCTCCTCATCTATTTATGATACATATGTATGCTCTGCAGCTAGGTAGTACAATAGATAGATCAGTGGACCAGTGTCAGGAAACCTCGAATTCAATTCTGGCCTCAGACACTTGCTAACTGCATGACCCTAAGTAAGTTGCTTAGCTTTAGCATGCCTCAGTATCCTCATCTCAAAGGGGAATAATAACTACACCTACCTCTCAGGTTTATGGGAAGAATTAAATGAGATAAAACATGTAAAGTGCTTTGCAAACCTTAAAGCCCTACATAAATGCTAACTTAAAAAGCTATGCCTAAAGTCATGAATTTTGTAATGCAAGTTTTCAGATGACAGGGCCTTTCTCTTCTGCACACTAAACACAACACATTATAGATGTTCAATGGGAATTAAGCTATCACAGCTGCAATATAGGCTGATGATATAAAATTATTGATATAGAGCTATAAGGAACACTGTCATCTACTGTAATCCCTTCATTTCACACCTTTGCAACATCTTTTGAATCTCGGACACTGCCACCTCTCTGGTACAGGCCCTCATCACCCCATGCCTGCACTATTGCAGTAGCCTGCTGGTGAATCAGCCTGCCTCAAGTCTCTCCCCACTCCAAGCCATCCTCCATTGAAAGACTGAAGTGATTTTTTTCTAAAACACAGAGCCAGTCAAGTCAACACCCTACTCAATCAATTCCAGTGGCTTCTTATTGCCTCCAGAAACAATTACAAAATGTTCTGTATGTTTTTCAAAACTCTTTATAATCTAGTCCCTGCCTATATTTCCAGTTTTGTTATGCTGTCTTTTCTGACATGAAATCTTTGATCCAGTGGCATTATCCTCCTGGCTTTTCCAGGAACAATATACTTCATCTCTTGACTCTGGACATTTCCTCTGATCCTCCCCTATACCTAGAATGCTCTCGCTGTCTACTCATTCTGCCTACTCAACTCCCTACCTTCTTTAAGTCCTAATTAAAATTCCCACTTCTACAGGAAGCCTTTCTCAACACTTCTTAATCTCAGTCCCTTCCCTCTGTTAATTATTTACTATTTATCCTGTACATAGCTTGCTTTGTATATATTTGTTTGCATATTGTCCTCTACATCAGATTGCATGTTCCTTGAGGAAAGGGACTGTGTTTTGCGTCTTTGTATATTCCTAGATCTTAGCACGGTGCCTGGAATATTATTATGTTGCTTAATAAATGTGGATTGATAGATATCACATAGTAAGAAATTGGCAGATCAATGATCCCAGAACAGTAGATAGAGTTACAGTCCTGGAGTCAGGAAGACCAGAGTTCAAATCCCACTCCAGACATTTACTAGCTGTGTGAGACTTGGCAAATTGCTTAACCCTGTTTGCCTCAGTTTCCTCATCTGTTAAATGAACTGGAAAAGGAAATGAAAACCAGTATCTTTGCCAAGAAAACCCCCGATGGGGTTATGAAGAGTCAAACACAACTGAAATGATTGAACAACCTCTTATTCCAGAGCCAGCATAATTTCCACAGCACTATGTCCTCTAAATTGGAGTCAAGCAAAGGAAATAAATAGTACATGGTCCGTTTGGAAATTTTTTTTAAAAAAGTGTTAAAGTAGATAGGAATTTTGTTTTTCTCTTAATACGTCTATGACTGACATTTAAAAATCAGATTGCCTTAGCTTTCTTCTATTTGCTTAAATATTTTGAAAGACTTGTGATTCCTTTGGTTTGTTAATTGGCCATCCCCATACTTCTGTGTACATAGTCTTAAAGAGTTGTTGTAGGTGAAAGAGTTCACCATCTTAGGGTCAGTCATAACTTTTTTGAAACCTGAACTAGGTAGTTTGTCAAAGGTGAGATGCAGTCTGCCACCAGCTCATACTCAAAATCTTCCCAGCTTGCTGGGATCAAAGGCTTATACCTGTAGGTCTAGCTATAAAGAATCCAGGGTCATCTCCACACCACTGCAAGACTTCAGAAAGGGATATTTCTGGATGTTATTTCCAATATCAGAATGTTCATGCACAAATTCTTGGCTCAGGAAAAAATACCAAGTTGGCAATAATAAGAGAAAGACTTTGTGCATGTGAAAGATATTTTATTTTCTGAATTCAGCAAAAACACATGTTCAAGTCTATGAACTGAATGTAAAGTTCTGTCTTGCTCCATATAATACTGAATAGCAGTTCTGACTTTTCCACTTTTCAATTGATTATTTTGGCATCTTCTAAGCATAGGCATTTGGTCAAATGACACTTATCTATTACAACTAGAAGAATGTAATACCAGAGGAGTCTAATTTTGCTGGGAAGTCATTTATTGGCTCTGTAGACTTTCATTTAAAGTACTGATCATTTCATTTAACTGCCTGTCTTTATCCAGTGTCCATATCAGGCCAAGTCATACATGCTCTGGGTACAAAATGGCAACATTTCTCTTCTACACAAGGAATTTTTAAATCAACTTGGTGACTTCTTGCTTCAAGGATTCTTCTGTTAGCCTTCCAGGTGTCAGTTTTCTCAGCCAGATGTACTGCAATTAGCAGAACATACCATGTCATGAACTATACTACCAAATGATAGCAGTTTGGGATTGTCAGTTCAAGTGTCAAAGGTACAAGAATGTTAAGCACTTAGGTGACAGCACAATAAGAACAGTTCAGAATGAGGAGTCCTTCAAAGGAAGTTATCTATCAAGTGACATACTACTTTGGCAAGAAATAGATTTCAAGGACCAGTTAACTCTCATCACCATTTCTTATCCCATCCTGTCAATATGCACATTTAGTGTAGCTCACTCTTAGTCATGGTTTTTAAGAGTCTTTAAATTCTTCACTCCCTAAGTTCTCCCTCTCCCATGATTCTCCACGCTTTTATCAAATTGAAATTTCATTTGACAATAACCATTAGGTTAAAAGCTAATGCAATTAATCTTACACATATATTCTTCCATTCATTGAAACTGTAGCTGTAGGAGCACAAGATAGAAAGGCAGGGATTTCTTTGGATCTATGAATCCAACACTGGGTATAACTTTCAAATTAATGAGGTTAGAGAACTATTTGGAAGTATATGTGAGGTATCATTCACCGAGTACAATGACAAAAATGAAAGTAATTGCTTTCAAGAATTTTTCGTTTTATGGAGAAGACAATATCTGAAAAGATAAAGAATATACATAAAATCAAGTGCTATTAGGGGAGCGAAGGCACTAGTAACTAGGGGATAAGGAAAAGCTTCATGCAAAAGGCTATACCTGAGCTGAATTTTGAGGAAGGTAATGGATTCTAAGAGGAAGAAGGCAGGAGAGAGTGATTATGAGGCATGGAGGATAATCTATGATGATGGTGATGGTCAGAGCTGTAGGTGAAGTGTTTGTTACATGGGAGGAACAAGAAGATCCGGTTGGGTAAGTTGTAAACTATCTTAGAGGACCACCCAAATACAGAGAGCCTGATCCCAAGGCTTCCTTGCCTGAGACATGAATCTGAAGGAGCTCTGGGAAAGAAGTAGATGGACACCTTCACTCAGGATGGAAGATCCTTCAGGAATGTGGTTCATACTTTTCCCCTCATACTACTTTAATGTTTACTTTTGTCCTGATTAAAGGACAAGAACCATGATAAGTAACCAAAAAAAAACTAGGCTTTAGTTAGCTTTGGAAGTTTTTGACTATTTTTTTTTTAACTGGGTAGGGGGAAACTGAGTCAAGACAGTAAAACTCCATTAAATATTTCCCTACATGAACTTAAGTTCATAGGGGTCCTCAGAGGGTGGGCCAAGGGTCAATATATGTGGGCATCAGGGTTCCAATAAGGGTACAGCAATATTTTTAAAAGAAAAATGATGGAGAAAGAAGGAACAGAAAGAAAAATAATTTGTTTATTTCGGCCACTAGAAACCAAAGAAAGTGGCAGCTTTGGAGCAAAGTCATTCAATTTGGGTTACTCTAACACCAAAATACAGGGAGGGGAGCTCAATGTCCAATCTGTTTTGCCAAACCAAAGTATTCTCTACATCACATGTATTATTTTGAAAGGGGATCTTCTCAGCATTGTGGAATTAAAGTGGCCAAGAAAGTGAGGTTAGCTCTCAGCATAACTCCCAGGCTGCCTGGGTCATGCAGTTCATTTCACAGAAGTCAGTCACAAATGCTAGACACAGAAACGCCTCCTGCCAGAAAACTGAACAAAGAAACCCAACACCCAGCCGCCCACGTCTTACATGATTCCTGATGACATGACTATTATTCTGTGATTTTCTTACTGCAGAATAGAGCACAATGATTTTTTTTTTAAATGACATTTCTAACGACATTTGGAATTTTGCTACCCAACCCTAAAAACATCTTAAAGGATAAGTCTTATGTAAATGATAAAAAAAGGTTTTTTGAGGAGAGCTGGAATAGAATAGGGAGAAGGAAAGAGATCAAGGAAAAGTTGTTTTCTAATTATTGAAGAATTTGGTTATTTGTTTCGGGTTGTTTTTGTTTTTCCTACAAATTAATGTCTAATTTCTCCTCTGTGCTGTTAAATTTTTTTATCTCAAATACTTTTATTTATGTTAGAGTCATATAGGGAAAAGGGCACTTTGATGATCTTTGAACCCAAGGGCCTGCTTTCTAGTTTTGACACCACTTGTGTACCTCTAAGCAAGTAACTTAAATGCTGAATCTCATTTCTGTTTTTGTTTTCGTTAATGGGGTAATAGCTCAGTTTCCACATGAAACTTTTCCTAACAATTTAGCCATTAATGCCTCCCTGTACCCACGGTCAGAGCTTACCTTGTATTAGTTTTATAAATATTTTTGATATTAATAGTATTCTACTATAGTAGAGAGTTAGCATCTTCGCATTAAATGTCTCTGATAAAATCTTATATCCAAGAAACATAAGGAATTGATGCAAATACATAAGAAGAAGTTTTGTGCTGTGGTATATAGAGAATCACAGTCATAAAGACCTGGGTTTAAATCCCAACCCTGACATGCTGGTTTTGTGACCTTGAGTCAGTTGGTTAATATTTGAATGTCCCACCACCCCTGCAATTAAAAATTGCCAAGAGGTTACAGATCTACATAATATAAGGTGTTTCCTCACAGAGAGTTCCCTACAAATGCACATAGTAGTTTGTATATCGTTTCCTCCATGGCAATGTGAGCTTACTTAAACTAGGGACTGTGTTTTTGCCTTTTTGTGTATCACTAGCTTCTAGTACAGTACTTAATACATAGCAAGAACTTAAAAAAATGCTTGTTGACTAACAGAAATCACAGATCCAATCAATAAAAATATTCATTTTTATATACTTTTATGTATACATTTTGTCACCCCTATTCCCATAGAAGATAAAATGCTTGGGGGTGGGAACTTTTTCATTTTGTTTTTCCTTTCTAGGGCTTAGCATAGTTTGTAACATACAGTAGGTGCTAGTAATTGATAATTGATTTATTTCTAACCTATCTCAAAAAATGGTTGTAAGGACAGATGAGATAATATACCTGAAAGGGCTTTATAAACTGAAAGTTATTCAAATATAAGGCAGTAATAGCTATTAATAATAAAAACACAATAGTAGAAATTAAGCATATTAGAAGGCTTTATTCTTCATTACGATGATTTCACAATAGCATGATAATTGAGTATAAAGCACGAGCTTCTATCAAAATTAGGGCTGGTCCCTAATGCTGCATCCAAAGGGCTATGTATATTATACCTTGATGTGGGCAGTGACAGTGAATCTATTATACTGGTGGTGTCAAAAACAATGAAAAAAATCAGAAATGGTAATACTTTTGATTGTGCAGAGTCATGATGAGTGTACAATGAAAAGGATGGTGCTTGGGAAGATTTTTGTCCATTAGTAAAAAATTCTGCCAACACATTATCAAGACTTAATTAAGATATCAAAATAGAAAATGGGGGAGGACGGGAGACTGTTTGACAGATAGATTGGAGAATATCATGGCATTGTCACTGAGCTTTTTTTAAAAAATGAATTTAGATTCCTTTTTTTAATTGACATTTCCAACTGTGCCACAGATAAGACAGATTTAATGGGGGAAGTTATATATAGTTGGGCTCTAGCTGCAAGAGCCAATGTTTGACATTTAGATGTTGTAGATGTGGAATTAAGATGCCCTCTTACTGATATACTGTCAGCATTAAGAAGGATAAGCACAGAATACTGTAAATATATGAAGCTTACAGGGGAACACAGGTAATACAAAAGCATCTGATAATGACATCTTATCAAACAAAACTTCACAACTACCTTCTATTCACTATTTTTACTACAATTGAATTATTTCAGAATGAATGAGGGGCTAGGGGAAACCTACATACATACATTCTAATGGATTAATTAAAAACTTCCTATTTATATAGAAAGAGAAGAAATAAAGTTACTAATAAAAATAGGCCATGTTAATAAGATTATTTTTTTCTGTGCTTTTTTTTTCTTTTTCCTCATTCTGTAATAAAAAAAAGACATGGGGAGGAATGGAAAATACATCAGCCCATGCATGACTTCACCATGATCAAGGGAAAAGCAATAAGCCCCTAATATATTGAAAAATATTGATGTAAGAATTTCTTTCCTTTATTAATCTTTAATGAACTTTTCTCCACAAATACACCTGAAGCAATTTAGTTTAATGAACAAAAATCTGCTATTATGAAGTGCTTTCTAGATCAATAACAACATCCAAATAAAAGGAAATGTGAGATCTCTGGGGATGTGGAGGATGAGATTTCATGCCTTCCTGCTTGCCTACCAAATACCTAATACCTATTTTGCATATAGGCTGCATTTACCTCTATGCATATATATTGTCTTCCCAAATAGAATTCAAGTTTCTTGATGCCAAGGAAAATTTCATTTTTGTGTTTGCAGTTCCAGTATCTAGCACATGGTTTGAAACTCAGGAAGTGCTTAATGAATGCTTCCTTGCTTGCCTGATTGAAATGTTCTGATATTCTCTCTCAGTAAAGACTTTTCTCAGTCTAAAACCTGGAGACAATAGGTTACTTTGATATATATATCCAAAATTCACTGGGATTCAACAAGTCTTTAAATATAGCTTCATAGAAACAATAGAAAGGAAAGACATAAAGACAAAGAGCTACTTATCTTTCTTTCTAAAAACTGTCTTTATTCTGTTAGGAAGGACCAGAATGGAATGTGTTTTGTTCAAAACAGAAAATAAAATTAGAAAAAAAAGTACAAGTGTTGATTTTAACAAACAAATAGCTATGATATCTTAATTTATATACACAGCTACCTTGTAGGATTGATCATAGGATTGGGAGCTAGAAGGAACTTCAGAGTCTCCCTTCTATAGCCTAGTTCCCTGATCATACAACTAAAGAAACTGAAGCCAGACTAATTTAACTTCTTGTTTTAGGGTACACAGGGGGCAGAAACAAAACTCAAAACCAGTTCTGCTGACTCAAATCTACACTGGGCCACATGATTTTTACATGTACATAAATATATGGAAGAAGAGAAAAAATGTTATTCTTGTTCATGTTTCTAGTATTTGTTGAAGTAGAAGTCAAAGATGTAAGAGATAAAAAGTGAATATCTGTCATTAGGGCTGTGTTCTGGTGCATAATAATACATCTTCATTGAATTTCCATTGACAGCATCATATTCATTTCTGAAGTTGGGCCATTTGGTGATCCTTATTTCGACATCAAGAACTCTGATGGTGAGATCTTTCTTTTCTAGGTATTCAGTGGCTGTGACTTCTGAAGAAGCTGGAACTATAGCACCTCTTGAGTAATTCACCAGGTTATATGTCAACAAGGGTTGTTTCCCTTGATGATACATGATGAGGTGAGAGCTAGTGCTGGGTTGAAATGAGACCAGGTGCTCTAGGGTGGGGTGGGAATGTTATTTTTCCTAGGACTCTTGGGCTTACTGTTCCATTAATGGCATGACAGATTTAGTGATAAGCAAGGAAGGAAAAATAATTCCCATTTCTTTGGATATCAGTAGAGGTATCATGGAGAAGGTGGTACTAAAGCTGGATACTGAAAGAGAGGCAATTTTAATAAGTAGTGATCGGAGGAAAGACCTTCCAAAATGTGGTAGTCACAGGAGCACAGGGATAAAATAGAAAAAATAGCAAAGAGATGAATGCAAAGAAGGGATTTCAAGAGTCTTCTTTGACTAGAGCCTAGCACATGAACACAGAAGTAATATGAAATAAAGCTGGAAAAGTAGAGAAACATTCGGTGTTCCAAAACCTTGAGTCCAACCTAAGGAGGGTGGACTTTAATAAATAGGGAGTCATGAAAGAGTTTTGAGCAGAGGAATGAACAGATTTTTTTCACAGAAAAGATTTATCTGATAGCAAGATAAAGAATGGATTATAGTAGGAGATCATAGTAAAAGAGTGGGATCAGGAAACCAACAAAAAGGGATTGTAGTAGAATTTGTATAGTAGAATGAATGGTGAACATTTATACTGGGGATAGATTGTGGAGGACCATGAATGAATCAGAAGATTTGGATTGAAATCCTAGTTCAGATATCTGTGTAAGTAGCATAAATTCTCTGGACCCCAGGTCACATGTCAGAAAAGAGGATGTTGAACTAGATAGCATTTAAGTTTCTTATTAGTTATAAATCCTATGATCCTTTGAGTACTGAATTAAGTGGTTTAGATTTAAATTGGTAACAGAGAATTTTGAAAATTTTTAAATGAAGAAGTAGCATATTTCATAAAATGTTAGAGCTAAAAGGGACCTTGGAAAGATCATCTAGTCCAACATGATCTTAGGTCGTTTATCATTGTTAGTATTCATAATAATTAAGCACCTACTATGAAGCACTGTGCTAAGCATTAACAAATATTATCTCACTTTATCTGCACAAAAATCCTATGCTACTATTATCACACTTTATAGATGAGAAAACTAAGGCAAACAGAGATTAACTGACTTGTTTAGGGTCATACTGGTATCTGAGATGAGGTTTGAACTCAGGTCTTCCCAACCCCAAGCACAGGCAATCTATTCACTGGATCAGATAGCTATCTCTAGAAAATTGGGACCAATAATACAGTAGCAGTTTGTATGATGATTTGGAGGTAGGATGTCAAATTAGGATATTTTTGTTCTAGTCTAAATTAGGCTTAACAAGAGATTGAAGTTCAAGATGGTGGGAATGGAAATTCAAAGCTTAAAACAAGGATCTAGAAAGGTAGAATTGACAAAAACTAGCACCTATTAGATACAGGAGAGAGGAAAAAGAGTTAAATATCACTTAATAAATTACTTCTTCTTGCTAAATCTCTTTCTCCTACAATCATTTCACCTTCTTGACTTCAGTGAACTCAAGAGAATTAAGCTTGCCCTGGAAAATTTCATAATTAAGTGATCCTACCCTGGCCAGATTCCTAATTAGCTTATTTTGTGCCAAAGGTAAAAAATATGAAATTGTACTCCCCTCGTACTTCATTTTAGTTATTTTGTATGGTGTGTTTTGTGTGTGTGTGTGTGTTCCTAAACAGTTGTTGCAACCTTCTTCATTCCATGCTTTCCCATCTCACGGAGCGTGAAGATACAATTATCATGTTCCTTGTTCCCGTTGCAGGTTAAAAACATTGGTCCTGCCACCATCCCTCAACCATCTCCTTTTTGAAGATCATATCATCTGAAAGCACCATCTATCTCTTAAACTTCATGGTTGTCACCAGCTGTTTGTTGTGGTTCAGTTATTTCAGTCATGCCCTACTCTTTGTGATCCCATTTGGCATTTTCTTGACAAAGATACTGGAGGGATTTCCCATTTCCTTCTCTAGTTCATTTGATAGATGTAGAAACTAAGGCAAACAGAGTAAAGTGACTTGTCCAGGGTCCCACAGCTAGTACATGGAGAGAAAAGATTGGAACCCAGGAAGATGAGTCTTCTTGACTTCAGGCCAGGCACAATATCCACTGTGCCAGCTAACTGCCACCAACCTTGGCCACTCATTAACATTTCTCCATGTTTTTAGCACCACGCTGATAACACCTTTCTTTGCTCTTTTCCCAGCCATCATCCACATTCTTCAGTATCATTATAGTGATTATCTTTCCAATATCACAACCTTCAAGCTTTTTGAATTCCTTAACTCCTATGATTTCTATTTCTACCCTACTTCTACTATTGACCAGGATTATCATACCTTAAATGTCATCATCATTTGAAATTATTATAAATCCTCCAACCTAAACCCTGAAGTATCCTCCACTGACCACAATGTGCTACCATTCAGCCTCTCCCATTTTTTAACTCTTTCCATAACTTATCTTGACCATAATCAGTTCCTTGGGTTGAGCAGCTCTGGCCTCATTTTCCTGCCCTAGCCAGTCTTGTCTACTGGATCAGTCACTTTGTCAAAGTCCTTTCATCCGTCTTTGAATCCCTTGCCATCTTGACCTTTTGCACTTTATACCCCATCAACCCTCAACCTCTTACTTACCCCTTCATTACTCCAACCTCTATAATACTAAGTGTTAGAGGAGATAACCCTGCCCTTCATTTTCCTTCCTCAATAAACTAGTTAAGAAGCATTTATTGTCATTGTTGCTTTCCTTCATTCTCAAAGGGGACCAAGAATCAGGGAGGGGGCTATGATATGCAAGTCAGCTCCTGCTATATGTCGGGCAGTTTGCTTGGGACTAGAGTGAGATACTCCGTCCTTAAAGAACAGGGGATTTCTACGACGTGATTACAAAACCCACTCAACTATGTTTTCCCTCCCTACATTTCTTAACAAATTTATTCTTATCCTGTATAGCCTATGTCAAATGCTACCTCTTCTAAGAAGCCTTCTTTGATTTGTCTCTTACAATAGTAACCTTCCCTTTTGGATAATTATAAAAAGCATTTTCTTATACACCTCTTGAAGGTACTTATGTGACACTATACATAATACTTATCTTTCCTTTCGGATAACCTTGCAAGAATATATGCTATCTTATAGAATTTTATGTTTCTCATCCTAATTGCCATCCACCCCCAAGAATAATACATTGCACTTACTTAATGGCTAATTAAAAGTTTGTTGAATGAATGAAATTTCATCGGCTACTTTCTTCTCTAAACTCCTGTAGCATTTTAATTCCACCATATCAATAACATATTTTTGTATCCATCACTTTTCTTAGCTTTGTCTCCATGACAAAATATAGCAGACTTAGGTTTTGTGTATCTTGTATCAGCTCTGGCACTAAGAATAGTATTCTGCACACAGCAGATGTTTAACAAATAATTACTGAATATTGTTGAATGTGAGTTGTTGTCTATTAAGTCATTAGCTGAAAAAAATGCTGGTAGCAAATTCTAATAGGAAAGGGATATAAAATCTGCCCTCTATAAGAGGGAATGGGAAATCCCCAAAAGAGGCAGCAGCTATTGCCCCACGGGGAACTTTGATTACATTACAATTTTACCTTGGCCTAGGACTGCACACATGTATAAATTACTAGCTAAGGCATAATCTCAACATTAGTGCCTATATAATAAGGTAAAAATGGGAAAAGAAGTATGAGTTGACTTTAAAATATAGCACCAGAAAGCAGAGGGGGGAAGAGTAATGATGTAATCAAGAAGAGTAGGAATTCTAAAGAGTTTCTAATCCTTTAAAATATAGACTCCTTGAAAGTGGGGATTATTTCATGCTTTACATTAGTATCTCTAGTCCCCAGCAATAACATATATTTAATATGTTTTTGTTGACTGAGTGATCAATACATGACTGTTAAGTTTGGTGATTGAGTGATTGAGTTGATTGAGTGATTCACAAAAATTAAATTAAATAAATTCAAACAAGTCAGGACATTGGACCAGGCTGTCTGACCAGCTCCACTCATGAACCAAAGCAATGATTCATCATCATTAAAATGACCCAAGGTTGAAGGATTAGGGTAGATAGGGGTAGCCATAGATAAAGTACTAGTAGAAGCCAAAAGAGGACATGAAAATAACCTCAAAAGGTATGTTTTAAAGAGAAAAGGGAAACAAAAGAAAGTAATTTTGATGAAGTAACACCAAGAACAGCTAGAAGTCTCACAGATCAAGGCCCTATTTAACAACAGAAAAAAAAAAAAAAAAAACAGGGATTAGGTTTTCCCCAGGGTAATCCCTTGTATGCCCAGAAAGGGAAAAAGTACTAACTTAGAATTATAGAAATATTAAATTTTTGAATCAGAATGGAATTTAGAGCTTTTCTAACCCAAGAGTTTTTAACCTGGGGTCTATGTGAAAAAAAATTGCATTTTTATTTTCCCTGCTTATTTGAAATTTAGAATTTCCTTCAATTATGAATTAAAAAAAAAAAACAAAACAAGAACAGCAACACTCTCCTGACCACAGGTCCACAGGCTTCCCCAGATTGCCAAGGAGATTCGTGATAAAGCAAAGGTTAAGAATTCATGTAATCTAAACTCCTTTCCACCTACCCATATCACATTCAACAATCCCTTCTCTATCATGCCTCACAGCTGGTTATCCTTATTCTGCCTAAACACATCCTAAGACAGTGAGCTCACCACCTCATGAAGCAACCCACTGCATTTTTGGCAGGCTTGATGGTTAGAAAATTATTCCTTACATAGACCCCACATCTATCTCTTCTACTACCCACTCACTCAGATGAATGTTAGTTGAAAGAGAGACACGTCAGGGATGAATTCAGTTCAGTTAAATAGCTGCATGCTCTTAATCAGAAAGGTTAATGACTGATTAAAAACACCAGGGAAAAGATGTTGCTCAGTTTACTTCAAGTAAAAAGGTCATATGATAGGAAGAAAGGATAGAGAAAAGAAAAAGAAAAGAAAACCATCTGAATCCCTAAATTCTCTCTTTTCTTAATCACAGTCTATTACTTTTCTCATCTTATTTCCTCTATTCATCCACAAGCCTGGTTTGGGGGAAAAGCGTGTGTGGGCAAGAGTGCATGTTACTTAGAGTTAGAATACTTGGGTTTTAAGTCAATTACTAGTTGTGTATTAGAGCTCAGGAAAATCATTTTACCTGTGGTTCTTAGCTGCATCACATAAAAAATGAGCAGCTGCTATAGATCTAGAAACTTAAAGATATTTATTAAGCTCCTATTATGTTATATAGGAACTGGGTCAAGAAAAACAAAACTGAATTAGTCTCTGACTTCAGAGGATTTCTCTGAGACAGCATTATATAGAGAAGACAGCACTGGACTAGTAGTTGATAGTTCTGGGGTCACATTCTGCCTTTGACATGCATGAGCTGTGTGGTCCAAGTAAATTAACATTTCTGACCCCCACTTTACACAACTATAAAATGAGGATAATAAAAATACCAGCTATCCTACAAGGGTTTCCATGAGGATCAAATGAGGTAATGTATGTGAAGCACTTAAAAAATGTAAAAAATGTGATGCTTTAGATGAGATTTCAAATTCTGCCTTTAATATTTTCAAGTTTGCTAAAAAATTCTTCTTCTTTTTCTCCTTCTTCCTCCTCCTTATTTTCTTCTTTCTTCAACTCTGTACATTACAGAGAAGTAGCCAACTTGCATTAGAGGAAGAAGTTTGCTCACCTGCGAGTTCCTTTTAACTAATGAAATCATAGATACAGTCTCTGTTATTAAGTATTTTAAATAGGAATTGTCCTCAAATAAGTTACTTTGTTATTAAATCCAATGTTCAGAAGCTATGTAGATGGATAAAATATTGTAGGTGTTGTGTTGTTTTTTGTAATTGAATGGAAGTACTGAAGTGCAATTCATCTTCAGTCTCATTGAAAGCCCCTTAGGGATAACTCCAAAACTGACAGGACGATAAGAATTATATATACCCCATTATCACCACTGTTACTCAATACGGTACTAGAAATGTTAGCTCTAGCAATAAGAGAAGAAAAGGAAATGGAAGGAAATAGAATAGGCAAAGAAGAAACAAAGTTATCACTCTTTGTAGATGATACGATGATATACTTAGAGAATCTCAAAGAATCAAGTTAAAAAAATGACTAAAAATTATGAACAACTTTGGCAAAGTTGCAGGTTACAAAATAAACCCACATAAAATCATCTGCACTTCTACATGTTAAAAATCCCAACAGCAAGAGATAGAAAGAGAAATCCAATTTAAAGATATGGTAGACATTATAAAATATCTGGGAATCTACCTGTCAAAACAAACCCAGGGACTATATGAACACAATTACAAAATACTTTTCATGCAAAAAAATCAGATCTAAGTGGAAAAATATCAGATGCTCATGGGTAGGCTGAGCTAATATAACAAAAATGATAATTCTACCTAAATTAATTCACTTATTCAGTACCATACCAATCAAACATCCAGAAAATTATTTTCTAGAGCTAGAAAAAATAATATCAAAATTCATCTGGAAGAACAAAAGGCCCAGAATATAAAGGGAATAAATGAAGAGAAATGATAGGGAAGGTGGTCTAGCCCTACCAGATCTCAAATTGTGTTAGAAAGCAGCAATCATCAAACACTTGGTACTGGCAAAGAATTAGAGGAATAGAGCACTGGAATAGGTTAAGTACTCAATAGAGACAGGTCAATGAATATAGCAGTCTACTGTTTGATAAACCCAAGGACGTAAGCTTCTGGGGTGAGAATTCACTGTCTGACAGAACTGCTAGGAAAACTGGATAACAGTGTGGTAGAAACTGGGCATAGACCAGTGCCTGACACTGTACACAAGAATAAACTCCAAATGGATACATGATGTAGGTATAAAGATTGATACTATAAGAAAATTAAGGGAGCAAGGAAAAATATATCATCAAATTTATGGAGAATGAAGAAATTTTGACCAACCAAGAGATGAGAACATTATGAAGTGAAAAGTGGTTAATTTTGATTACATTAAATTGAAAAGTTTTTGCACAAACAAACCCAATGCAAACAATATTAGGAGGGAAGCAGAAAACTGGGAAAGAATTCCTCTAACAAGTGTCTATGATAAAGACTTCATTTCTAAAATATAATATGAATCATTCCCTAATTGATAAATGGTCAAACACTTTTGAGAGGAAGAAATTAAAGCAATCCTTAGTCATATGAAAAAATGCTCTAAATCACTATTGATTAGAGAGATGCAAATCAAAACAACTCTGAGATATTATATCACACCTATCAGATTGACTAATATGACAAAACAGGAAGATGATCAATGTTGGAGAAGATATAGGACAGTTGGAACAATAATTCCTAGTTGGTGGAGTTGTGAGCTGATCCAACCATTCTGGAGAGCAATTTGGAATTATACACAAAGGGTTACAAAAATGTGCATACACTTTGACCCAAAAATATCATTTCTAGCACTGTATCACAAAGAGAACATAAAAATGGGAAAGGAACCTACTTATATAGAGAAATATTTATACCAGCTCCCTTTGTGGTAGCCAAAAACTGGAAAGAGAGGGGATGCCCATCAACTGGGGAATGACTAAACAATTTGTGGTATATGAATATAATGGAATACTATTGGCTATGAGAAATGATGAACAGGAAGACTACAGAGAGTCCCAGAAGGACTTATATGAACTGGTGCTGAGTGAAAGGAATAGAACCAGGAGAACTTTGTACACAGCAATAACCACAGTGTGTGACGAATTTTTTCTGGTAGCTTTAGCCCTTCACAGCAATGCAAGTCCCTAAAAAATCCCCAATGAACTCTTGAGGCAAAATATCTTACACATCCAGAGACAGAACTATGGAACTGGATCACAAAATGAAGCAGAATATTTTCTCTTATGCTATGTTTTGTTTTTCTTTCATGGTTTCTCCAATTCATTTTAATTCTTTAATGCAACATGACTAAGGTGAAAATATATTTAATAAGAATGTATTGGGGGGGCAGAGCCAAGAAGGTGGAATAGGACAAACTTGTAGAAACTCTACCCCCCATAACCCATAAGATATCTGTAAAAAATGACTCTAAACAAATTCTAGAGCAGCAGAAGCCACAAAACAACACAGTGAAAGAGATTTCCAGCCCAAGGCAGCCTAGAAGGCCAACATAAAAGATCTATCACAGTGTGCTCAGAGCAGAGAACAGCCCAGCCTTGAGCTGCAAAGCATGGACAGGATTGGAGCAGGCTTCAGGGTGTGAAATCACAGGGAGAAGCTGTGATTCCCAGGTTTCTAAACCTATAAATGCCAAAGACTGCTTTAAAGGTCATTGAGAAAGCTATTTCACCTGGATAAGAAGGGAGTAAGGTCTGGTCTGATCCCCAGCCCCAGGGTGGCAGCAGTCACTCAGATAGCAACATCCAATTTTGGAGCCCTTGGCTTAAAGACTGGGGGAATTGAGCAGCTGATCTCAGTCTCAGTTCTGAGTAGAGGTCCTGGGGTGAGGAAGAACACTGGTGTGGTAGAGCTGGTATAGGCTCTGGAGAGAGAATTCTACTCACAGATCCTAGGCAGAAAATCTTGTGGATGCTCCCAGACCAAAGCACCAGCCAGGAGAGGAACAAATACCTCTCCCTTGATGTGTCACCTTTAAGGAACTGAGAACTTACAGGTCCCCAGAGTATACCCCCCTTTGGACAAAGGACTCAAAAGTCAAGTAACTGACTGGGAAAATACCAAAAAAGGGGGAAAAAAACAAGACTACTGAAGGCTACCTTCTTGGTGAACATGTACTTTCTTCCATCCTTTCAGATGAGGAAGAACAATGCATATATCAGAGGAAGACCTAAAAGTCAAGGCTTCTGCACCTGAAACCTCCAAAATAAATATGCAATGGTCTCAGTTCATGGAAGAGCTGAAAAAGGATTTTGAAAATCCAGTAAGAGAGGTGGAGAAAAAATTGGTAAGAGAAATTAGAGCAATGCAAGAAAATGATGAAAAACGAGTCAACAGCTTGCTAAAGGAGACCCCAAAAAAATGCTGAAGAAAGTAACACCTTTAAAAATAGGCTGACTCAATTGGCAAAAGAGGTCCAAAAAGCCAGTGAGGAGAAAAATGCTTTAAAAACTCAGAATTAGCCAAATGGAAAAGGAGGTTCAAAAGCTTACTGAAGAAAATAGTTCTTTAAAAATTAGAGTGGAGTAGATGGAAGCTAATGATTTTATGAGAAAGCAAGAAATTACAAAACCAAATCAAAAGAAAGAAAAAAAGACAATGTGAAATATCTCATTGGAAAAACAACTGATCTGGAAAATAGATCCAGGAGAGATAATTTAAACATTATGAGACTACATGAAAGACATGATCAAAAAAGAGCCTAGATATCATCTTTCAAGAAATTATCAAGGAAAACTGACCTGATATTCTAGAAGCAGAGGGTAAAATAAATATTGGAGAGAAAAATTCCAAGGAATATTGTAGTAAAATTCAATAGTTCCCAGGTCAAGGAGAAAATATTGCAAGCAGTCAGATAGACACAATTCGAGTATTGTGGAAATACAATCAGGATAACACAAGATTTAGAAAGTTCTACACTAAGGGATCACAGGGCTTAGAATATTCCACAAAGCAAAGAAATTAGGATTAAAACCAAGAATCACCTACCCAGCAAAACTAAGGATAATACTTCAGGGGAAAAAATGGTCATACAATGAAATCAAGAAGAAAAGACCAGAGCTGAATAGAAAACTGTACTTTCAAACAGAAGAATCAAGAGAAGCATATAAAGGTAAACAGGAAAGAAATCATAAGGGACTCACTAAGTTGAACTGTTTACATTCCTACATGGAAAGATAATATTTGGAACTCTTGAGACTTTTCCCAGTATTTGGATAGTTGGAGGGATTATACATGCATACACACATACACACACACACACACACACACACACAGAGACAGAGACAGAGATAGAGAGAGAGAGACAGAGACAGAGAGCACAGGATGAGTTGAATAGGAAGGGATGATATCTAAAAATAAAATTAAGGGGTGAGAGAGGAATATATTGGGAGGAGAAAGGGAGAAATGGAATGGGGCAAATTATTTCTCAAAAAAGAGGCAAGACAAAACTTTCTCAATGGAGGGGAAAAAGGGGGAGGTGAGAGGAAAAAATTGAAGCTTACTCTCATCACATTTGGCTCAAGGAGGGAATAACATGCACACTGTTTTTGGTATGGCAATCTTTCTTACACTACAGGAAAGGAGGTGAGAAGGGGATAAGTGAAGTGTAAGGGATAATAGAAGGGAGGGCAAATGGGAGGAGGGAGTAATTACAAGTAAAAACTTTTGGGAATGGACAAGGTCAAAAGAGAGAATAGATTAAATGGAGGGAAGTATAGAATGGAGGGAAATATAGTCTTTCACAACACGACTATTTTAGAAGTCCTTTGCATAACTACACATGTATAGTGCATATTGATTTGCCTTCCTATATTGCCTATATTGAATTGCTTGCCTTCTCAGTGGGGATGGGTGTGGGTGGAGGAAGGGAGAGCAGTTGGAACTCAATGTTTAAGGAATCAATGTAAGAAATACAGGTAATGTGGTATAGTAATCTAGCTAGTCTGCAACTCAAAATCTTGTGGAAATGAAAGTTAAAAACTAAAAATAAACATAAAAAATGTAGAAGCTAAAAAGAAAAGAATGTATTGTAGAACCTATATAAGATTGCATGCCATCTTGGGAAGGAAGGGTGGAGGGAAGGGGGAAAGAGAGGGAGAAAATCCAAGCTATATGGAAGTGATTGTAGAAAATTGAAAAGAAATTAATAAAAAAAGAATTATATATACCCTTTCCTGTTGCTAAATTAAAAAATAAATATTTTCTACAAGATTTCTATCTTATGCAATCTACTTGTTCCACATAGTTTGGAGTTTATGAGTATTTGATACATTTATTAAAGCATTGCTATCGAATTTTTATGGATCAAGATAATGCATGGGCCATTATGGAGGTTCATCTTTAATAAAGTTATGAATAAAATGCATTTTATTTTGTTGAATTCTCAAAGATATTTTGGGGTTTCTATATATTATTTTAGAATTCTATCTTTTTGTAGAGAAGAGTAAGTTCCTAGTAGATAAGTCTGACTATTTGAGCATATTTTTTCTAGTTATTGAATAGATGTTAATTTTTTGCAATCTGTAGTGGGGATGTTTCAATGTCTGAGGTTGCTTACAAAATCTCACTTCAATGTCACCTTGATGTAGTGGAGCTGCATGCTCCATGTTCTTTTTTTCAGCATCATTTCCATTTTCTCCTACAGCACATGATATTAACTTGAATTCTATTGACTGCATTGTCATTGATGAAAAATTTAGTTGCTATAAAAATCTGATAGATTGTTTCCATTTTTTTCATCTATTCTTTACCCCTAAATGTCTTTGCACTGATCTGGCTTGTTGAGTATCTTGTCATACTTTCTATAAATATCATATCAAGAGGAGTCAAGATAGTGGAGTAGAAAGACTCACATATGCTAGCTCCAGAACCCACAACCCATAAATTTCCTGTAAAAAGAACTCCCCACAAATTCTGGAGCAGTGGAAGCCATGCAACAATACAGTGGAGGAGATTTCCATTCCAGAGAGCCCTGAAAAACTGGCACCAAAGGTCCATTGTGCACCAGATGCGGAACAGAGCCCCTACCCTGGCAGCATGGCCCTGAGAGGAGCAGATCCGAGCAGGCTTCAGGGACTGAATCTCCAGCAGTCACGAGGGTCCCTCCACCCACAGGCCCTACAGGTCAGTGAGAGAGACATCTGGGCTGGCCAAGAGGGGAGCAGGGTGTCTCCGTGGCTCAGGCAGCAGTGGCCAGGAGCTCCTGGAGCAGGCAGGAGCTCCACTCCATTACTGAAGGTCTCCACATAAACCCCCTGAGGGAACTGAGCTTGAGAGGCAGCCCTGCCCCCACCTGAGCACCAGAATGTAAGCTCACATTGAATAGCAGCTGTGCCCATCCCAAAGCCCTGAGGTTGGGGAGCAGCATTTGAATTTCAGACCCCAAGCACTAGTTGGGCGGATCTAGGTGGGGGTGCAGAGGAATCTCAGAAGTCAAGTAACTAGCTGGGAAAATGCCCAGAAAAGGGAAGAAAAATAAGACCATAGAAAGCTAATTTCTTGGTGAACAGATGATTCCTCCTTTCATTTCTGATGAGGAAGAACAATGCTTACCATCAGGAAAAGACACGGAGTCAAGGCCTCTGTACCCCAAACACCTGAAATAGATATCCAATGGGCTCAGGCCATGGAAGAGCTCAAAAAGGATTTTGAAAATCAAGTTAGACAGGTGGACGAAAAATTGGGAAGAGAAATGAGAGAGATGCAAGAAAAGCATGAAAAACAGATCAATACCTTGCTACAGGAGACCCAAAAAAATGCTGAAGAAAATAACACCTTGAAAAATAGGCTCACTCAGTTGGCAAAAGAGGTTCAAAAAGCCAATGAGGAGAAGAATGCTTTCAAAAGCAGAATTAGCCAAATGGAAAAAGAGCTTCAAAAGCTCATTGAAGAAAATAGTTCTTTCAAAATTAGAATGGAGCAGATGGAGGCTAATGACTTTCTGAGAAACCAAGAAATCACCAAACAAAACTAAAAAAATGAAAAAATGGAAGATAATATGAAATATCTCATTAGAAAAACAACTGACCTGGAAAATAGATCCAGGAGAAACAATTTAAAAATTATGGGACTACCTGAAAGCCATAATCAAAAAAAGAGCCTAGACATCATCTTTCATGAAATTATCAAGGAAAACTGTCCTGATATTCTAGAACCAGAAGGCAAAATAAGTATTGAAGGAATCCATTGATCACCGCCTGAAAGAGATTCAAAAAAAGAAACTCCTAGGAACATTGTGGCCAAATTCCAGAATTCCCAGGTCAAGGAGAAAATGTTGCAAGCAGCTAGAAAGAAGAAGTTACAGTAATGTGGAAATAAAATCAGGATAACACAAGATCTAGCAGCTTCTACAATAAAGGATCATAGGGCATGGAATAGGATATTCCAGAAGTCAAAGGAACTAAGACTGAAACCAAGAATCACCTACCCAGCAAAACTGAGTATAATACTTCAGGGGAAAATATGGTCTTTCAATGAAACATAGGACTTTCAAGCATTCTTGATGAAAAGACCAGAGCTGAAAAGAAAAGTTGACTTTCAAACACAAGAATGAGAAGAAATATGAAAAAGTAAACAGCAAAGAGAAGTTATAAGGGACTTACCAAAAGTGAACTGTTTACATTGCTACATGGAAAGACAATATTTGTAACTCTTAAAACTTTTAAGTTTCTGGGTAGTTGGTGGGACTACACACACACATACACACATGTACATGCATGCACGCACACACACACATACACACATGCATGCACAAACAGAGACAGAGAGCACAGAGTGAATTGAATAGGATGGGACCATATCTTAAAAGAAATTAAGGTAAATGGTGAGGGAGAAATGTAGTGGGAGAAGAGAGAGTGAAATGGAATGGGGTAAATTATATCTCATTCAAGAGGCAAGCAGGAGACTTTTTAGTGGAGGGAAAAAGAGGAGAGTTGAGAAAAAAAACATGAAGTTTACTTTCATCACATTCGCCTAAAGGAAGGAATAAAATGCACACTCATTTTGGTATGAAAACCTACCTCACAATACAGGAAAGTGGGGGAGAAGGAGATAAGCAGGGAGGGGAGAATGATGGAAGGGAGGGCAATGGGAGGAGGGAGCAATTTGAAGTCAACACTCGGGGAGGGACAGGATCGAAAGACAGAATAGAAACAATGAGGGGCAGGACAGGATGGAGGGACATATAGTTAGTCTTACACAACATGACTGTTATCGAAGTCATTTGCAAAACTACACAGATAGGGCCTATATTGAATCGCCTGCCTTCCCAAAGGGAATTGGTGGGGAGGGAGGGATGGGGAGAATTTGTAACTCCAAGTTTTAGAAACAACTGTTGAGTATTGTTCTTGCTACTAGGAAATAAGAAACACAGTTAATGGGGAATAGAAAGTCATCTGGCCCTATAGGACAAAAGAGAAGATGGGGACAAGAGAAGGGAGGGAGGATAGAAGAGAGGGCAGATTGGTGATAGGGAAAATTAGAATGCTAGGTGTATTGGGGTGGGGGGAGGGGACAAATGGGGAGAAAATTTGGAACCCAAAATTTTGTGAAAATGTATGTAAAAAGTTAAATTAAGAAATTTATATTAATAAAAATTTAGGTAAAATTAAATATAGCAGGATTATGAAAAATGATAATTTGGCCATATTTTTCTAGGATGTTTCTTTTTGTATTTTTTGTCTTTTAAGAATTGTTGATTTTTAATATCAGTTGTTTTATTATCTTATGAGAGAATTATTTTTTAAAATATGTCATCTTTTTCAACAAAAAAAACAAAACATCATATCCCCTTCACTATTTCTTCCTGCTTTATATGACAATAATGCTCATAATCTTCAATCATCCTCCTTCATAAGGCTTTCTAAATGAGTTTATATTCTAAATTAATGTTGCATTTCAGCATATCTCTTTACTGGATAAGAAGACCAAAAGTTTGTTAGTTGAAATAGTCTCTACACATTTTTGGTTGCCTCATTGCCTTAAGAAATGTTTTATCTGTTCTTTTGTCCGTTTCCTATTTTTTTAGTATTAACAGCTTGTTTAAAAAGTGGATTGTTATCAATCTTTGTTCTAATATCTCAATGAATATGATTAACCACAGAAAGCAGATTTAGAAATAAATCCCACATCATTAACCAATTGCTTTAACATGTGAAAATATAATCAATTTTATTGCTTGGGGGAATATTTTTTCCTTGCAATATCCAGGACTTCCAAACTCTCCCTTTTATGGAAATATTCATGATATATAGATGTGAGGAGTATGTCTAAACAATAAACCTTTGATCTCCTTTGTTTCTTACCCCACTCCTGAGCTATATTTTCAGGCTTTTTGTTTTCATCATCCTCACTTATACTCTGAAATCACGTGGTATAAAAGTATATATTGATATAATTTAGTGAGTTATCAAATTGCTCCCAGTACTTCCCTACCTTTTTTCATCTACAATATAGTCTGTCGTTATCATCATAGTGTTTTGTGTGGTTTTGTGTGTGTGTGTGTGTGCACGCAAGCACAGTCACATGCATATATGCATAGAGGCAAATGTTGTGGTTTTCATTGACCAGGGGTAATGCCAATCCACACAGCACACCTGAAGGCTGCTGCTGTAAATATTTATTTAAGGTTGAATCACACAGAATAATTCCTCCATTTAGTAAAATTAAGCCTTGTTCAAGAAACTAAAGCATTCACAATTCATAATCTTATTACAAAAGTGGCCACATGGGCTTAAATAGACACAAAAGTATATACCATAATATAGTCAAAATTCTAGTTTATTCAATCAGGGGATCCCAGGTCAAGTTCTTCCCTTACAAAGCACATCCCCAGGGGTACCAGAGAACACAATACACTATACCTCTAGGTATACAATCTCAGTTCAAACAGTGTCCAAGTAAAATCCTTTTGGAGGTATGTCCTTCTCCCCATGCTGCTATTGCAAGTTTCCACCTGGCTTTCTCAGGTGTACCCATGCTCAAATGAATCAAAGATTCCAAATTCTAACATTGTTTCAGCACTGGCTTCCAAGTCCTGAGGGGCAGTGAGTGACAAAGTCAACAGGAAGCCGATAGGCTGGGTCCTCAGGAGCCACAGCACTTCCCCCATCCCACCAAGACTAACCCCCAGTCTGGGTTCCAACTCATCCCAGGGAAACATGGCAAAAAAGTGCACTCACTGTTCCTGCCCTGCTGCAAAGCTTCCATCTTGACTCAGGGCTGAGTTCTGGGTTCCAGGCTTCCTCCTCCTGCAGGTCCATGGGCCAACCACTCCTGTCTCCTGCCTAGGTTCACATGCAGGCAGCTCTCTGCTCCTATTCCATGCCCCACCTCATGGGGGAAGGGACTGCTCCATTCCAAGCTCTCCCTGCTTCTGCCTGGATCCAGGCACAGAAAGCTCCAGGGATTCCTGCCCCCGGACTCTGTCTCTGGCCTGCAGCACCCCAACTCTGGGGAAGCCTGTCCTCCTTCAGCTTCACATAGGGAAGGCCTTCCTGGGCTCCGCACACAGCAAAATAATACATTAACTGGAAAATAACAGTAAACTATCCAAGTCTCATGAAATCCCATACTCTCCCCTTTAGTTCTTTATTCCAGTCCAGTGTTCCAGTGTTCTCACAAGCGTTGGTATCCGAGGTCTCCTCTCGGGTCAGAGTTCTTCTCTCCAAGTATTGATGATTTACATTCACATCCAGGGGACCCTTAATCACAGCTAAACATCCTTCCATGAGCAACTCCCCCCAATACTTTCCTTTAGTCTATGTAGATCTTGCCAACTATGCCAAATGTAATGGGAATGTTACTAGCAGCTACTGTGGAGGTGTAAGACCAATAACACCAGCACAGAGGAAGGCTGTTAACACAGGTTCTTGATCTGCTTTTCTAAAGGAAAGACAACTTCAAAGGAGTTAGTATGATTAATAACTTAATTAAACAATGAAAAAGATATATAAATAAAGAGTAGTGAGTAACGAAGAAAAAATCCAATAGAGCTCCAACTGTCTAAACAAAATAATAGACACATATTTACCAGACCAGGGAACACCAATATCTGGGTTCACAAAGCTAGAGGCAGGGGTTGGGGGAGGAACTTAGCAATGGCTACCCAGAGTCTTGTCTGACCAAATTACAAAGAAACAGTCTTCCTATGACTGAGGCCCTAAGGCAATATCTCACCTCAGTCTATATATGTATACATATATATATATGTATATATACATATATATACACACACATATATATGTGCACATACACACATATATAATGAATATATGTTTATATATAAAAGTATGTATGCATGTATGTGTATGGACTTTCAACTTATAGGCTCAGAGTCATATGGCACAAAAACCTACATGACTCAGCACAGCTATGAATTACCAGGGTTCAAAGAAGATTAATCCTTCAGATGTTTACAATTTAGCATGAGTCTGGAAAACTGAATTCCAGGAACTCCTAGAACAAAAAGAAAAGAATCCCCCCTTGCTTCTGATTACACAAGACCAGCTTTTCTCCATGTGTCCTTGATCCTAACTTCTCCCAGCTTCTCTGGTATCTTGCTCCATCAATTATCTTCACTTCTATCTCCAAATCTTTGTTAGACTTTTTATTTTACCCACTGACTCCTCCTCTGCTTATTTCTAGGTTTTTTCCATTCTCAAAAAAATTTTCCTTCAAATTATCATCCTATAATCCTCTTATAGATACACTCCAGAAAAAGCCAATAACACTTTTTGCATTCAACTCATCACTTCCCACTCACTTCTCTACCTTTTGCAGTCTGGCTTTTGGCCCCATCTCTTGACTAAAACTGTACTCTCCAAGATTAACAATGATCTCTTTAATAACAAATCTAGTGCTCTTTTCTTAGTCTTCATCCTTTTTGACATCTTCCTACTTTTAACATTGATTTTTCCTTCCTCTATTATGCTTTCTTCCCCATCAGTTTTTGAGAACACTCTTTCCCAGTTATTTTTCTTCCTTTTTAACTATTCCTCATGACAGACCCTTAAGTATATGTATGCCTTCAGAGCTCTCTTATGGGTCTTCTTTTTTCTCTGTACACTTTGTCTAGATAATAACATTAGCTCTATGAGATATGATTACCTTCTCTATGAATATAACCCCTGAATCTACACACTCATTCCTTATGTCTTTTCTAAGCTCTAATATTGCATCATCAATTGCTTGTTTTAGATATTCATTTGGTTATACATAACCATCAGTATCTCAAATACATGTCCAAAATGAAATATTATTTTTCCTCCTAAAACTGCCTCTTTTCCTTCCTTATTTCAATTGATTGATCCTCTATCATTTCAGTTACTCAAGTTTAAAACCATGTAGTCATTCTCAATTCTTCATTCTTTTTCACTACCCACATACAATGAGTTGCCAAGTCATCCTGATTTTATGTTCTTCATCACTTCTTGTGGATTATTACAGAAATATTCTTCTATTTGATCTTCCTATTTCAAGTGTCTCCTAATCAATTCTCTAATCAATTCCCTGTACCAATTATGTCAAAATAAAATGGAAATGGATTCCTGAAGCCTGCATATTCGCTTAGAAAATCACAAATAAATAGTATCTATGTTGTTTTGTATTTTTGTTCATTTTGTTAAGTATATCCCAAGGACTTTTTAATCTGGTTCTGGTCTCAGCCCAGCATTCTGCTGCTTGCTTGTCCCCAGAAAGTTTGACATATCTGTTCTACATAGTTATGAGAGTAATCTGCACACTCTCCTATATCCAAGTCAATCTTTTTCCCCAGTAACTTCAGTGCATCCTCATTGCCTACAGAAAAATACAAGTTCTTTAAGTCTCAGGCCTAAAATCTTTTGCAAACTAACTCTAGCATACCTTTCCAGATTTATTTCACGTTTCTCTCTAATCACACATTACATAATTCAGCCAGAATTATCTTTATCTTGCTCCTTATAGGAAGCCTTCCATTTTCCACCTTTGATTCTTTGCCAACCTTCCATTTTGACTCCTTGTGCCTCCAGCCCAAAATGCACTCTCTCCTCAATCCCCTTCCTTGAAATCCCTAGCATCCTTCAGGTCTCAACTCAGATATCACTTCCCACTTAAATAAAGCCTTTATTTCCTGAGCCCTATACTGTAGTAACACAAAATCTCTGTGTATTTACTTTGTGCATTGTGAACAGTTTATATGTCTGTATAGAATACAAATTTCTGGAATTCAAGAAATATTTAGTTTCAGTCTTTATATTCATGGCATTTATTGGTACTTTGCACTTAAAAGATTCATAATAATTGTGAATTGAATTGAGTTGAATTATAATGAATTATACGAGATGGAATAGCCACATAGTCCATGAAATGACATTTTTTGTTGCCATCAGATTCAGGATAAAATCAACTTCTTCATTTACCTCAAAAAGAACCTTTGAACCATTCTTTCATTCAACTGCAACTTCCTTTTTATATTCTAGTTTCATTTGCTGTGAGAATGACAAGTCTGATATGATCAATATGTATTACATGCATGAAAATTAGAACAGGTCTTAGACCCAACACCTAAAAATAATTGCTTGAGAGAAATCAATATGTGGGTAAGGACAGCATTAATTAAAGTTGCAAGTGGTGCTTTTAGATATAGTGCTTTATTTCATCTAATGCTCTTTCCTGACAAAAGAAGAATCATCTTTCTAAGTGTAGACATATATTACAGAATCTTTTCATCCATATTTTGGTCTGTAAGTATATATAGATACATATAAATAACTATCAACAAATGTTAACATGACATGCCTGGAGGCAAAACCTTAAGTGTAGATGGAGCTGTGCAAAATCTTTTAAAAGCTTTTTTCCCCTAAAAAAGAACTCTTAGAAGAGAGAAGAGAAAAAAAATATTTGAAAGTCTCTATTTTGGTATTATCACTTTATTTTCCAATCAAAAAGCAGAAAACAGAGCCCCCCAAAAAATATACTTCTAACAGGAAATAAAGAGGCCAAAAATGGATATTCATGGCCAGCAAGGATACACCAGCCTACTCACCTCCTGTTCAGCAGATAAACTAACCAACCAAATGCCATTATTGCCATGAGAGAGGGGAGAGGAACAGGACTTCAAAAAAAGAATTATGAATACAATGCCAAGAATATCTCCTCTTCTATTTATTACCATGGGAGCTGATTTTCCTGTTACATATACATATATATATATATATAAAGGAAAATATTACTGATGTCATATTTCCACCCGTCATCATCCAGAAACAACAATAATACTTCTATCTAAATATTAAAAATAAAGATCTTCTATTCTTTAAAAGAAAATGATAGATTCCCTTTAGTTGATTAAGTCAAGTAATATAAAACCTTGTTTAACTGTTAAAAAGGAACTCCTGCTTGGATTTGCTCCTTTAACTTTGAGGTTAGAAGGCTAACATTGACCTTCACTGGCTTCACACATTAAGTAAAATGTGCATTACATGCATGACAAATCAGCATTGGCTTTAGGCCTAGAACCCAAAAATAATTACTTGTAAGAAATCAAGTCTGTGGGTCAGTAAAACATTAATTAAAATGTGAAGATGGGGCTTATAGGTCACATACTTCTTTCCCCTCTTTGTGTTGTTTCCCATTAGCAAATATGTAAGTGTAAATTCAACAATTTATGCAATGGATAGGAAGGGAATGTGACTAAGAAATTTGGAGAGACAGTGGCCTTGCTGTGCTTCTTAGCTTTATTTCTGTACCTTTTACCTGTCCATTCATTCATTCCTCTACATAGTAGAGCCATCAAACAATCAATGATTAAATAAGTGTCTATCATGTGCCAGATCCTGTGCTAAGTGCTGGGGATACAAAAAGAGGTAAAAGAAAGTCCCTGCCCTCAAGGAGCTTGCAATCTAATGGGGGAAACAACATTCAAACAAATATATACTAACAAGGTATATATAGAGGTTAAATAGGAAATAATTAACAGAGTGAGGTACCAGAAGTATCTAGAATTAACTGGGGCTAGGGAGCAGAAGAAGTTTGAAGGTTTAAAAAAAAACTGAAGAAATACCAAAGTCCAAACCTATTTGGAGTTATGACAAGCAACTGCAATTTCCCTTTTAGAGACTGAATTTGGCAAGTATACAGAACGCTCAAAATAAATTAGTGAGGTCACTCCTGAAGACCCAAACCCTGAGGATAGCAACTTTAATTTATAGTAAAGATTAAGTTTGAAGTCTTGCCTAACTGAGAGTACCCTGATATGGAAGGAAACAGGGTTTCTCAGGTAAATGAACATACACACACACACACAACACACACATGTATCTTTCTCTTGGGAGAGGTATTGCTGATATATGGCTGAGGAAAATAAGACTACTTACCTAAAAATTCTTTAAAAAGAAAAAAAAGGTTTTTCATAGTAAACTAAGAGAAGATGGGAGAACTCATGATTCTCATAAGGAAGAAATATCACTATAGCCAAAGACTTCAACTGAAATCAGAAACGTGAAGCATTCAGAAAGAAACTTCATAGCCATGTGCCCAATGGCTCTGTGCCCAGCACTCCACAGAAAAGACCACATATTTAGTAAAGCAGTTTTGGAAAGCAACCTTGCCCAACAGAGCAAGGCCTGGCAGAGTTGATGTGTACACTGAGATAGAACCCAGGACAACAATACCTACTGTATCAGTATTCAGTGTAGTAACATTTATATAGAAAAAGAGAGAGACAGAAAGACAGAGATAGAGACAGAAAGGAAGAGATCGTAACTAATAATAGTAATAGCTAGTACTTATATAGCATTATAAGATTTGTAAAGAGCTTCACATTTCCCATCTCATTTGATCCTCACAGTCACTCTGTAAGGTTATATCAATGATCTTTTAAATAATAATGTAGTCATTCCGTCATATCTGACTCTTTTTGAACCATACTACCCACTGGGTTCTCTTACTGAGTGGTTTACCATTTTCTTCTTCTACAGATGAAAAAACAGGCAAACATGGATAAATGACTTGCCCAGCATCACACAGCTAATATGAGTCTGAGGTCAGATTTGAGCTCAGGTCTTCCTGACTCCAGGCTCAGTGCCTTATCCACTGAGCTATCAAGGTGACCCCACTGTATAAGGTAGGGGATGTTATTATCCCAATTTTATTGAAGAGGAAATTGAAAGTGAAATATTTTGTGAGTTAATAAATGTTAATTAAGCACCTACTATGCTAGGGACTGTGTTAAGTGCCAGGGGTATAAAGAAAGGTAAAAGACAGTCCTTGCTCTCAAGGAGTTCACAGTCTAACAAAGTAAATGACATGCAAAAAAGTATGTTCAATCAAGCTACATACAAAAGGTTAAATGACTGGCTCATAACTACAGAGCTAATAACTTTCTAAGACAGAGTTTAAACTTGGTTCTTCCTAACTCCAAGTCCAGTGTCCCATCCACTATGCCACCTGTCTGTCTTAAAGGTAAAGGACTTATTATGTGCTGCCTATATGCCAAATACTCTGCTAAATGCTGGGGACAAAAATACAAGCATAGTGGCAAGATTTATCAATGAGACCAAGGTCCTTAGAGTAGATGCTATCTGTTTGCCTTGTATCTGCCTACGTGGAAATTTGGTGAGCCTGCTTTCAGATATCAATGTTGGAAGTGTCTTGGCTCTTCCTACTTCAGAATATACACAGAGATCCTACTTTTTATCAGCTTGACAATGAAATGCAATTTTTAACTGCACAGGATGAAAAAATCCTATGAGTCTCCATGTGAGAAGAGAAGCAAATGTAATGACAAGTACTGTCATATTTACATTACAACATAACCTTGACTGCCATAGGTCATTCGTTGAACCTGTATTCAAGGAACCTACAGCCTTAGAGTCACATGTGACCTTCTAGGTCCTTGGATGCAGCTTTTCTACTGAGCACAAATTTTACTTTTATTAAGGGGATTTTTTACTTTTATTAAAGGGATTTGTTCTACAAAGTTTAGATTCAGTCAAAGGGTCATGCGTGAAGACTTAGAGTGCCACATGTAAACTTGAGACCGTAGGATCCCCAATTCTGCATTAGGCAATTGTTTCTTTTTGTCTCTGTTTGTTTTTTTCTGATATTGGATGAATGAATATTAGAAGAGAGACCAAATTATTACCTTGTGAGCTTCAGAATCTTGCAAAGTCATATGTGATGTGTGGAATGATCTTGACTATAGAAAGTTACTATGGTGACAAGGAAAATCAAAACACAAAGTCAGAAGACTACCAAGTCTAAAATGCTAGAGTCAAAGCCTTAAAGAAAAGTGTGAATTGGTTTCGGTTCCAAAAAACTCCTATAAGTGTTCAAAAAGAATTTTAAAAATCAAATAAGAGAGTAGAAGATAAATTGAAAAAAGAAATGAGAGTAACAAAAGAAATCATGAAAAAGAGTCACTAGCTTGGTAAAGCAGGCACAGAAAAATACAGAAGAAAATAACACCTTAAAAATAGAATAGGTCAAATAGAGGCACAAAGATCCAATGAAGAGAACTCCTTAAAAAGTAGAACTAGCCAAATGGAAAGGGAGGTAAAAAAGCTCAATGAAGAAAATAATTCCTTAAAAATTAGAATTAACTCCACAAGACACCAAGAAACAATAAAACAAAGCAAAGCAGTGAAAAAATAGAAGAAAATGTGCAATATCTCATGGAAAAACAACTGACCTGGAAATTGAATCCAAGAGAGATAATGTAAGAATTATTGGACAGCCTGAAAGTCATGATCAAATAAAGAGCCTCATCTTTCAAGAAATTATCAAGGAAAACTGCCTTGATATCTTAGATCAAGAGAGTAAAATAAAAGTTGAATACTCCACTGATCACATCCTAAAAGAGGTGCCAAAATAAAAACTGCCAGGAGTATTATAGCCAAATTCGAGATCTCTCAGGTAAAGAAGAAAATATTTCCAGCAACCAAAAAGAAACAAGTCAAGTACAGTGGAGGCACAGTCAAGATAACACATGATTTAGCAACTTCCACTTTAAAGGATCAGAAAGCTTGGAAGATGAGTTTCCAGAGGGCAAAAGATCTAGGATTACAACCAAAAATTACCTACTTAGCAAAACTGAGTATAATTCTTCAGGGGAAAAAATGGACATTCAATAAAATAGAGGAATTTCAAGCATTCCTGATGCTTGATAGAAAATTTGAGCTGGATAGAAAATTTGACTTTCACATAACGAGATTGAAAAGAAACAAAAAAGTAAGCAGGAAAGTGAAAAAAGAAAGTTTTTACAGTGGATGGGTTTGATGGGGCAGGTAGTGTGGAGTGTATGAACCATACTTTCATTTGAATTAACTCAAAGAAGGAATAGCATACAAACTCATCTGGGTATTGAAATCTATCTCAGCCTACAGGAAAATATAAAAGGAAGGAGATAAGAACAGGGACAGGGTCTGAGAGAAGGGAGGGCAGATTAGGGGATGTCAGATGCGAAATATTTTTGAGGATGGGCTATACCTGTCCAAGAATAACAATACCTTGGAAGCACTAAACTTTGCAGACCTCCAGAACTATCTTTGAAAACAGCTGCATGAAAAAGCCTGAAAGTTGGGACAGGACCTTCTCATCCCCAGTTAAGCAGAACACAACTTTAGCATAAAGCTCAAAGTCAAGAAAGTGGTAGGAAAAAATGAGCAAACAATAACAAAAAGAACTTGACTATAAAAAACTACTAGGTCCAGAAAGTAAAATAGAAATTGAAAGAATCTACCGTCTCCTGAAAGAGATCACAAAATTAAAACTCTCAGGAATGTTAAAGACAAATTCCAGAGTTCTCCAGTCAAGGAGAAAACACTGCAAGCAGCTAAGTTGAAACAATTCAAATATAGTGGAGCCACAGTCAGGGATGCAGAGATTTAGAGGATTCCATGTTAAAGGAACGGAAGAATTAGAATTGCAGAAGGTAAAGGAGCTGGCATTACAACCAAAAACAACCTACCTAGCAAAATTGAGTATAATCCTTCAGGATAGAAAATTGAACATTTAATGAAATAGAGAACTTTCAAGTGTTCCTGATAAAAAGATTAGAGTTATATAGAAAATCGCACATTCACAGAGAAGACTCAAGAGAAGCACAAAAACTTAAAGAAGACAGTAATTATAAGGGGCTCGATAAAGTTAAACTGTTCACATTCATATATGATAAGATTATACATTTTACTGCTACGAACTTTATCATTTGCTTACAATAGTTAGAAGGAGGCTACATAGACAGAGGATATGAATATGGGTTGATTATGTCAGAATGAGCTCAAAAAATATTAAGGAGTGAGAAAGAGAAATAAAAAGGAAGAAAGGGAAAGGAATAGGTAGAATGGGAAAATATTTTCTCACATAAGAGGTATACAAGGAAGAGTTTTGATAGTAAAGAGAAAAATGGGGGTGGCATGAAATGCTTAAAACTGACTCTCATTGGAATTGGTTCAAAGAGGGAAGAATAGATAGATACATAGATAGATGATAGAAATAGATTAGATATAGATATGATTATATGCATGTATGCATGTGTATACATACATATACATACATGCAATCAGTTGGGGATAGAAATCTATCTTAAACAACAGGAAAATAGGAGGCTCAGGGGGTAAGAGATATGAGGTTGTAGGATGATAAAAAGGAAGGTGGATTAAGGGAAGCAATGGTCAGGAGTAAGACATAGTTTTGAAGAGGGACAAGATAAAAATAGAGAAGAAAAAAAGAAAAATAAACAGGATGGAGGAAAATACACAGTTAGTAATCATAATTGTGCATATGAATGGGATGAGCTCACCCATAAAGTGGAAGCAGAATGGATTAGAAACCAGAATCCACCAGCTTGAGGAGTGCAGCCCATCATGGAACAAAACCCAGCAGGGACAGGACCCAGAACAGGCTTTAGGGAGCCACCAGCAGAAGCAGTTCCCAGATTGCTCAACCCTCAAATGCCACAGACAGCTTCAAAGGTCAGTGGAAGATTTCCTTCACTCAAGAGAGGGGATCATGGTATAGAACACTGATAGCAGGCACTGCAGTGGCAGCTTCCATTTTTGGAGCCCTCTGCCTAGAGCCCCTGGGGGAATTCAGCCACTGATCTGAATCTCAGGCCTGATCTTGGTCCTGGGGTGAGGAGAAGCTCTGATGTGGTGGAGCTGGAGGCAGTTATGGTGAGGGAATTCTATTTGCAGATTCTGGGAAGAAAAGTTTTTGGTTGCTTCCAGACCATTGTACAGGCCAGGAGAGGAGGAAACTTCTCTCCCTTGATTGTACCACCTGGAAGGAACTGAGAACTTAAGATCCCCAGAGTATACCCTACTCTTGACATATGACTCAAAAGTAAAGTAACGAACTGGAAAAATGTCCCCAAAGGGAGAAGAAACAAGACTAGAGAAGGTTATCTTCTTGGTGAACAGGTATCCTTTCAGAGGAGGAAGAACAAAGCATAATGTCAGAGGAAGTCAAGGCTCCTGCATCAAAAACCTCCAAAATAAATATGCAGTGGTCTCAGGTCATGGAAGAGCTCAAAAAGGACTTTGAAAATCAAGTAAGAGAGGTGGGGGGAAAATGGGAAGATAAATGAGAGTAATGCAAGTAAATCCTGAAATGTGAGTCAATAGTTTCGCTAAAGAAGACCCCAAAAAAATGCTGAAGAAAATAACACCTTTAAAAATAGGTTAACTAAATTGGCAAAAGAGGTCCAAAAAGCCAAGGAGGAAAAGAATGCTTTAAAAAGCAGAATTAGCCAAATGGAAGAGGAGGTTCATAGGCTCACTGAAGAAAATAGTTCTTTAAAAATTAGAATGGAGCATATGGAAGCTAATGACTTTATGAGAAACTAAGAAATTACAAAACGAAAAGAATGAAAAAACTAGAAGACAAGGTGAACTATCTCACTGGAAAAATAACTGAGCTGGAAAATAATTCCAGGAGAGACAATTTAAAAATAATGGGACTACCTGAAAGCCATGATCAAAAAAGAATCTGGACATCATCTTTCATGAAAGTATCAGAGAAAACTGTCCTGATATTCTAGAACCAGAGGGCAAAGTACATATTGAAAGAATCCACCAATCACTTTCTGAAAGAGATCTGAAAAGGAAATTCCTAGGAATATTGTAACCAAATTCCAGAGTTCCCAGGTCAAGAAGAAAATATTTCAAGCAACTAGAAAGAAACAATTTGAGTATTGTGGAAATACAATCAGGATAATACAGGATCTGGAAGCTTCTACATTAAGGGAATGCAGGGCTTGGAATATGATATTCCAGAAGTCAAAGGAACTAGGATCAAAACTTAGAATCACCTACCCAGCAAAACTGAGTATAATACTTCAGGGGAAAATATGGTCTTTCAATGATAAAGAGGATTTTCAAACATTCTTGATGAAAAGACCAGAAAGGAAGAGAAAATTTGACTTTCAAAGACAAGAATCAAGAGAAGCATGAAAAGGTAAACAGGAAAGAGAAATCATAAACGACTTTCTAAAGTTGAACTGTTTATATTCCTACATGGAAAGATATTTGTATCTCTTGAGACTTTTCTCAGTATTTGGGCAGTTGGAGGGATTACACACACACACACACACACACACACACACACACACATCACACACATATACACACATATGGACAGAGAGCATAGGGTGAGTTGAATAAGAAGAGATGATACCTAAAAATAAAATTAAGAGGTAAGAGAGGAATATATTGGGAGGAGAAAGGGAGAAATACAATGGGGCAAATTATGATTCATAAAGGAGGCAAGAAAAAGTTTTTTCAATGAGGGAGAAAAGGGAGAAGGTGAGAGGTAAAAGTGAAGCTTACTCTCTTCCAATTTAACTTAAGGAGGGAATAACATACTCAATTTGGCATGAAAATCTGTCTTTCTACAGGAAATTAGGGGAGAAGGGGACAAATGGGATAAGAGGGATGATAGAAGGGAAGGCAAATGGGAGTAGGGAGTAATTAAAAGTAAACACTTTTGGGGAGGGACAAGGTCAAAAGAGAGAATAGAATAAATGGGGGTAGAATAGGATGGAGGGAAATATAGCTAGTCTTACACAGCATGAAGTCTTTTGCAAAACTAAACCTATACAGCCTATACTGAATTTCTTGCCTTCTCAGTGGGGATGGGTGTGGAGGGAGGAAGGGGGAGAAGCTGGAATTCAAAGTTTTAGGAATGAATGTTGAGAATTGTTTTTTGCATACAACTGGGAAATAGGAAATCTATCTTGCCATACAAGAAAAGAGAGAAAATGGGGATAAGGGAAAGGGTGGATGTATTAGAATGGAGGGCATATCGAGGGAAGGAGCAAACAGAAGGCAAGGTGTTATGGGATGGGGGTAGGGGAGAGGTGGGGAGAAAATTTGGAACTCAACATTTTGTGGAAATGAATGTTTAAAAAGAAAAATTTTTAAAAGAAAAAAAAAGAAACCAGAATCCAGCAATGTGCTCTATACAAAGGATACTCTTAAAACAAAAACACACAAAAAAAAACAGTTAAAATAAAGCACTGGAGCAGAATCTAATATGCTTTAGTTGAAATAAAAAAGGCAAAGTTATCTATAGTCATATGAAAAACAATGTCCTAAATCACTATTGATTAGAGAAATTCAAATTCAAACAATTTTGAAGTATCAACCATCACCATTATCCTCATATTCCACACCCTCACACTTTCATCCTTAAACTCTATATGTGCCTCTCTTTTCTAGATCCCTTCTTGGTGCTGTCATCCCCATTAGAATTTAAGTTGCTTATGGGGAAGAACCCTCTGCTTGTATTTAAATCCCCATTGCTTAGATAATGCCTCTCATATAGTAAACACTTAATAAGCTTTATCTGTCTATCTGTTTATCTGTCTATCTCTGTTCACCTTTCTTTTCCCAGGACTGACCTCATTATTTGGCCCTATCTATTCATGGCCTCTCTATTTTCTCTCTGTTTTTCTCTTTGCTAGGAAAGTATACCTGGAAACCTGTCCACAAATGACACAACTTGGTGTAGGAATAGAAATATACTCCTCTTTACAGGGAAAATTATATGCCTTTTATGTTTTACATTGTCATTATTCTATTTTATTATAGATTTTTATGTTGTTGTATTTGTCATTAGTGATATGTTATTAAACTGA
The DNA here is from genome assembly GCA_023548195.1 of Bettongia penicillata ogilbyi. NCBI lineage: Eukaryota > Metazoa > Chordata > Mammalia > Diprotodontia > Potoroidae > Bettongia > Bettongia penicillata. The sequence goes on from JAJHZJ010000599.1 coordinate 803,346, forward strand.
TGATTCCTCTTATGGCCAATGCATTTAGTCATTCAACTTACACTATATTATGATGTTTATTTATGATCTGAGAATTCCTCTCTAATTGGTTTTGATGATTCTCATTAAATAGCTCTCTCTTCAGTCCATGAATTCATCACATTTTTTTTGTAATTTGTGGCATGGAACTGTGGCAGCAAGGTGACATGTAGAGACCCTTTTTAAAAAATAATGTCTTTATGTGTATAACATAAAATACTTAGGATTACAAAAGAATCCAATTGACAGAATATATCCAAAAAAAAAAAAAGAGTCCACAGACCCAGCTAAGAACCCCTGATCCAGTGCAAAATCATGGAGTTAGGTTAAGTTAGCTTCACAAACATACTAAGAGGAAAGCCAGGGGAGCATAGGAGTCGTGCCACCTCCAAAATGTTTGTGGTCATAGCAGAGAACTTTCAAGCTCTCCCTCCAGGGTTCCCTGACTACTTACATGGACCCACTTTTTTTTGTTTTTTGAACAGGGCACCGTTACGCAAATATATTCGCACATGCGCTATGTGCCAGGATACCAGTGTACCTATTTCTAAATCTGTCAGCCTCCCAGCCATGCTGACCAATGGAGATTGAGAAAGACAGAAATGGGAAAGAAAAAAAGCAACTAGAGTATGACTGCGAGGGCTTCTTTCTGTACTTCACAGAATTCAGTTCAACAAAGCATTTATTAAGTACCTACTCTGTTCATGATCTTATGAAGAATAAATTTAGGAAAACAATTATCCCAATTTTGACTTGCAAATATCTTGAAGAGAAAAAGAGGACTGAATAATAAACAGCATAGTTCTGAAAAGAACAGGTTCTTTTGGAGTTACATCATTTATTTCACTGACAGTGCCCAGGGCATGGTAGATTGAGGGAAAGCAATAGGTATATATGAATTTAATGTTACTAAGTATAGAGGTTCTTCTATTTAAATATTATAACATTTTCAACTAATGGGCAATCTTTGTTCCTTGATATAGCAAATAACAATGAGAAAATTGATTCTCTGTTTTAACACTTTAGTTCCAAAGACAAGTAAATAATTTCAAAATAAAGAAGATATTATTAATTGATAAGTAAGCATTCATTACCCTTCTCCTACCTATTACATGCTAGACAGTATCTTAGATACTGAGAATACAGCTACCCCTTCCACATCATGACTTTCCCCATCACGATTTCAATATGTTGCATACTGGCATAAGAAATTAAATGGGAATTTTTGGAAAGTTTTGTGGAAACTGCATACAACACACAAAAAGGTTTAAATTAAACTCAGAAATGCATAAAATATATGTAGTATTGTATAATAACAACATATTTTATCTGTTAATACCATAATAATTCTGACTTCTCTGGTACAAAGGGAGGTTCAAAAAATTTTACATGAAGTTTCCAGATTGCTGGGGGGGGCAGGGTAAGAATGTTGCAGCCCTAAACCACCCCCACATGTGGAAGGGATATCTGCATAAAAACAAAGGCCTGACACCAAGGAGTTTATATTTGATTGAATGGAAATAATATATGCACACACATAAGTAAATTCAAAATATATTTTAAAAAATACAAACTACTTTGGTTAGGCATTCAGAAGGCAAATAAACACTAACTGGAAGGATCAGGAAAGACATCCTTCAGAAGGTCACATTTTTGCTGAACCTTGAAGCTGGAAGGGAGGCAAGTTCCCAAAAGATAAAGGTAATGAGACAGAGCTTTCTGAGCAAAGGGTACAACTTATAGCAAGGCCCAGAGTGAAGAAAATCCCAGCTTTGGAAGGAATCTTGGAAGTCATCTAAGATCATCAACCTAGAACTGGAAAAGACTTCAGAGGCCATCAAATTCAACTCTTCATTTTACAGATGAAGAAACTGAGGACCTCAGAGGTTACACCACATAGTCCATGGTACAGGATGGTTTTAAACCTAAATCCTCAGAATTTAGACCTAGTGCTATTTCATCTATTAACATACTGCCTTCTAGTCTAACCTGTATTGTAGGCTGATCTGAGGTTATTTAGCCATTGCTCTGAAACACTAAGGACTAAACCTCCCCAGTGAGGAACAAATCACAACTTGGATTCATTTTATTATTCATACATTCACCGAAAAAAAAAAAAAAAAACTAAGTGCTTATCATGTGCAAGGTATTAGTCTAAGCCCTGAGAATGGAAGAAGACAAGTGAAATATTCCCTACCCTAGGAAGATTACATTCTATTTGTGGGTGAGACAATGGATCTAGCATGCAAACAGACAAATAAAGAACAAGTATAGATAAAATACTCCAAAACAATGCCAAGAGATAGGGAATAATAACTGTGGAGATCAGAAGACATATTAATCCTTGACAAAAATATGTGGTCTCATCACTATACTCCTAACAGTTCACTCCTTCTGGGTATGAGGAGACATTCAGGCTCTAACAGCTTCATCTTAAGAAGAAATAAGGAGTTTAATTCCCCCTAAAATATCAGACTCAAGTATATGTAAGTCTTGCAGTTTCCCTCAAGGAGAAGATTTCATGCTGATAAGAAGTGAGCTATAAAATATGGATGCCATGTCTCCAGTATTTAAGGATAAAGTGATAAACATACAGATGGGGCTATTAATGAACATTAATTGCCTTAAATTAGATTTTATTGTGTAGTGGGTAAATTGGAAAGTACACATTTGCATTGGTAATAGAAAAATCATTTAAATGCTCCAGGAAGCAGAATATCACCTGATGTGATAAAACCTGTTTTTCTTGATAGATTTAAGGACGTTATAGAGGAAAAAAGAAGCCTTTGCTAAAGAGATGTATGTACACATACACACACACACACACATACACACACACACAAACATCCCCAGCAAGAAGAAAATAATATCTCTTTCCAGACATTGTTTTCTAGGTTCTCTTTAGAGGTTTATCTAGATATGGAGAGTTTTCTTGCGGTAATTAATTTCATGCTCCCTTTTAAATTCACAGCTATGAAGTTGTATGGTGATCAATATGATCCCATGTAGTCAATCATTGAGATGGATAGGACCATAAGAGGTAACTGAGTCCATCATCTTTTCACTAGATTAGACTGGTTGTCTAGAAACCACACGGGACAGATTCCTCTCTGCTCTCTTTTCTTGCAAGTTCTCTGAGGAAAGACATACTATGGTTATCTTGGGAACCCATCCCAAGGACTATTAAGCCCTAATATTAAGGAGGTGTGTTCATTTTCAGTTTCAACAATGGCTTAGAGCCATTTCTCTACATTTAATCCTCAAAGTGACAAACAGCTGGTGAGGTACTTGAAGTCAATGATCTAATAATTCTTTAACCTTTCCCCCCTAATATAATACAGCCAGACCTTTCTTCTTAAGGCATGATTTTTCAGGGAGGTAGACTTTTAATCATTCTCAGGTCTCTCATTTTGGGACTTTTTTGTCATCTTTGAAACTCTCTTAAAACAAGCTAATACTAAGGGAGGGTTAAGTTTTTTTTCCCCCTGAAAGACTGATAGAACATAATAATGTCAATGGGTAAAGAAATGACTCCAGTTAGGAAAGGAAATCAAAAGTGCACCCTATGCTGGCCTCATCTAAAATTTCTTTCCTTTTCTAATTTGACATTTTGGGGGGTAGTAATGTATTAGAAACTTTGGCATGGCAGCCCTTTTGGTTTTTCTCTAATACTGCCATTAACCCTTGACTAGTATTGGCTTGGGCTCTCCAACAGTTCTGTTCAGTATAACTTGAAGTGTTTTTCAAATGTAGCATGGACATGGATTAACTCTCCCTTCCCTCTTCTCTCTGATTTGACTTGTTTACCCAAAGTGCTTCAATATTGGCAAGCTGTGAATTTCCCAGAGGAGTGGCCGCTGCTGAAACTCACTATTGAGGTTCTAGGACATAAGAGCAATACACCTTAAATATAGAATTCCTACTGCTACGTTCTCATTTAATAAATCAATCAAGATGTATTCCATTAAATACTAATCAGAAACATTTAATAAGATAAGGCAAGAATACTAATAATGACGATATTTTACCTATAAATAGGGGACACATTCTCCCGTTGATACACATAGTATCCATGAGAGATAATGGCCACAAACTTATAGAACCAAAGTGAGAAATCATGTGTGTATGGGACTTGGCCCAGGGCAATTAAGGACTACAGACTATGGGACTTGGTATCTCTTGTTTTCTTCAGAGACAGCTTGCACAGAAATTCACTGATAGATAGGGCTGCTTCAGCATGGGCTCTTTTATTTGGGGCTTTTCTCTTCCTTGCTAGACAGGGCTGTTCTTCTGGGATATTCAAGTAATGCTACAACTTTTTAGCAAAAGCAGAGGACAAAACCCTAGATTTTCTAGATCCACTCCTATCACTAAATTCTTAGGTGTGTTATTTTTCCTCTGAGATAGTAGGTGGCAATTTAATTACCACTATGTTTAATTTGACATATGACTTTTAAAAACAAATGATGAATAACAGAAATTCACACTTTCTTCTTTGTTCATTTGTTTTATGTCGATTGCAATGTTTGTGTTTATTGATGATTTGTTTTTTTTTTGTTGCTGAGTCATTCCAGTCATGTCTTGATTCTCTGTGACTCCTATTTGGGGTTTTCTTGGCAAGATACTGGAGTAGCTTGCTATTTCCTTCTCCAGCTCATTTATAGATGAAAAAACTGAGGCAAATGGGGTGAAGTGACTTGCCTAGGTCACAGCTAGTATGTGTCTGAGGTCAAATTTGAACTCAGATCCTTCTGACTCTATGTCTAGCAGTGTGTCCACTGAGCCACTTAACTGATCTTTTCTGATAATCATTAAGTTTAAAAATGATTTTAAAATGAAAAATATAATGGAGGAAAATCTAACTCAGGCTAAAGTAATGCATAATGTTAAGATACTAAAATTAAGGAGAGTTGGAAATTCACAATCTGAGTAAATTTGTGTTACTTTGAGTCTTGCAGGAATATATACTTTTATATCCATTCATTAGAGATCAACTGCATCTTCTAACTTCAGTTAGACAGCTCCCTACTACCGTTCTCCACTGCCAGTTGCACTGCCCTTGGGCAGTCTAAATAATGTCAGATAAAAGCCTTTCAGGTTCATCTTACAACCTTAAGAGCTAGTATCTAGAAGCAACATTAGTAAGGTAGAAGAGCTTTGCTCTGTCTAAATAAATGATAACAGTATATTAATGGTACAGAATTCATATTATTCCTAAGAGGGAAATGTTCACCTAATGCCTCTGACATCTCACTGCATAAATAGTTATTTGAGGTAAAAAGGCATTTGGGGTAGGAATTCTGGGAGCCCACTAAACATAAAAGAGTTTTTAAATAAAAAGCACATAAGATGTTTTCAATACATAAAGCATTGTTTGACTGAGGACTATGCATGTAAGGATGCTTGATCACAGACACATAGGACAGAAATTAATCTAGAGGAGTACCAATTGAAGTAGCTTCCATAAAGGAAGGGATGATCAATATGCAAGTTCCAGTGTTTCTCTTTGGAACAGCAACCCTAAGGGTCTTCCCCTCCTAGCTTGATTTCTTTTTTTGTTTCATTTTCTTTAATAACTCACTTCTTAAAAAGGCAAGGCCTGTTACCTAAATGGGTATTACCTCACTTTAAGTGAGTACCTGAAAGGCCTTAGCCTAAAAGGGCAAGGTTCTCCTGCTGTATCCTGGGCCATCTCCAGTCATCCTGATGAATATCTGGTCATCGGATACAGATGGCTTAGGAGGAGAAAGTGAGACTGGTGATCTTGCACAACCCTCTCTCACTCAAATCAAAGTCAACTCCAAGTTATGTCATCATTTCCCTGATCTCATGATCCTTTTTGAAAATGAAGGACAAACGCAACAACAAGTGCCATAAGTGGGAGAAAAAAGTCTGTGAGACTCTAAACATGATATATTTCCACATGCAAGGATAGATATAAGGGGAAATTATGCAGATATAAATGGGTAAATTTTCTTTAAATGAAGGGAGGATGATTAGAGTTGAAAGAAAAGATGATGTGACACCAGCTCATGCTTTTGGGTGGTATTTCTGTGTGTTGAGTGTTTTGCAAACCTTTAGGCACTATTGGAATGTTAGCTATCGATATTATATTAATCAATGAATAAGTACCTTGGAATCAGGAATACCAAGATAAAAATAAAATAGCTTCTACCTTTGAGTAGCTTATATTCTGTCAGGAGGAGCAAGATGGGTCCATTTAAGTATATGCAAAACACACATAAAACGTGTTCAAGGGTCAACAGTCAAAGGGTCAAAGAAAGCCTTGGTATCACCTGAGCTATGTTTTAAAGGAAGCTAGAAATTCTAAGAAATAGAGATGAAGAAGTACATCCTAGGTGTGGGGACCTTTAATTACCCATTAGCACATATGCCTATTTTTACTAGTGGAAATACACCGTAGTAGGAGGACTGCACAGTGCTAAGACAAGGTATGCCCTAAGGCACTGGCATGGGCATGGATATGATAAGATAGTGTGACTACTGGGGAACTGTTATGCATTTCTCACTTGGCAATATTCCTTTAGATTGTACTGCTGAAGTAGAAAAATCTCCATTCCTTCAAATATGCAAACTTTTTCCCTGATTATAAGTAGGATTGTAATGAGAGTTTATGCCACAAGGACAGTCTACTTTGCACCTATAGGAGGGGATGTAGGCAGTGTCCTTTTTCTTAGCCAAGTTCACGATGTAAATAATTATTAAACAATTCAATGATTTTTTTACGTCACCGACATACACAGAGCATGTAAATTTATATGATGGCTGGGGAAGGAGGAGGAAACAAAATCAGTTTTTAAATGATTGCTATCAGAGAGATAAACCAATAGACAGACAGACAGAGATAGACAGACAGAACATCTTTCCATCCATACTTGTGGCTTCATTGAAATTTGAATTTGCCAGTCATTACTATTTTGGTGGAGAGAAAAAAACGATTTTCAGCTTGTCACTAGAGAGACAGATGGAGAGGGAGTTTAGAAAACTGACAAGTTAGCTGACAGAAATGAGAAAAATTTGTGTGCCTATGAACCTAATGGCAAGCAATTATCTCTGAATTAAGATAACAAATGTGCTTCTCTATCTTTCAAACCTTACATGCATTACAGAAGTTTCCAGAAGACATACTTATGTTGAAAAGCAATTGTTTCCATGTTCAACATTTAGTTCAAAAGTTTAATTGAATACTGATCCTTCCAGAAAATTTTTCTACGAATTTAGATATCGAGAAGGAAGAAAGCATACCTGCAAAGTTCTGTGAACCATTTCTTTGTTTCTATGTCCCTTACAAATAAACTGTAGTTCACAGGTCATGCCATTTGAAGATTTTGGCATGAGTGAAGTAGAAATCACTGTACATGCATTGTGTGCTCAAACTATTTTACTGGCACCATAAAACAAACATAATTTGGACAGTTGGTGTTTAACTTGGCTGGAAAGATTATTTTAGCATGTGAAATACATTTTTGGTTCTACTATTAAATGACAACCAACATAATAAAAATTTGGACAAATTTACTAGTGTAATCTGTCACTGATGGCATGACACAATTGAAATGTATTCATATGAGGTTTGAAGATAATTGAAATGTCTCCTATCATGAATTTTCAACATTTTTGTTCACAAAATTATTCTCAGTAAAAATGAAAAATAAATCTATAAAATGTCATATCATGAAATAAAAGTTAATTTCTTACATCTATACTTTTCATTAATTATGTGTTTGTATGCGTAAAAGATAATAGCTATTAACTACACTAATTATAAGAAATTGATAGTTAATATTTGAAAACTAAGCCAACAGAGAAAGAGCATAGAGGTTCATTTTCAATTCTAATGAGTTACAAAGGAAAGAAAATGGAAATATTCCTGACCAATTCTTTTATAATAAACCTGAACAAATTCAGGGGTGTGGGGGCTCAATTTCAACTGGCAAATACTTTGAAAATGGAACTTGATGATTAACATCATAGTTTGAAAAGAATAAACTAAAAACACTGCTTGAAATAATTAACAAATTTCTCAAAGTTTCAGGATATAAAACAAACCCACATAAATCATCAGCATTTCTATACACTACCAACAATACCCAGCAGCAAGAGACGGAAGGAGAAATTCTTTTAAAATTAAGAGTGAAATGAACAAAACCAAGAGGACATTGTATACAGTAACAGTAATACAGTTTTAATAATGACATTGAGCGAATAAGTTATTTTGACTCTTATGAATACCCAAATTAACTATAAAGAACATATGAAAAAAGACCCTGTCTGCATACGGAAAATACACACACACACACACACACACACACACACACACACACACACAAGCATTATAGAATGAGAACAAAATAAATATGTTAATTTTGGGAGGGATGGAGGGAGAAATGGGTCAGTGGCAGTCAGAAGATAGCACATCAGCTGAATGAGTATTAAAGGAAGGAAGGAATTCCATGAGGTGTGGTAAGGAGAGGGTATATACCACAGATGGGGGAAATCCCCAAATAGAAGACAGGTTATTATTGGTTCCCGACCAATTACCTGCCATTTGATTCAATTTTCTATTCCTTATTCCCATTCTGTTTCCATGACTCACTGATATTTACAGCTTCATAAAAATTCTAATAACTTTTAATAAGGGTATTTTTTATAAAAGTCAATGAAACTATTTTTCATCATATGCACTTCTCAAGAACTAGGAATTAACCAAACCATTAACTAGGTTAAAGAAACAGTCTTAAAAAGTCTTATATATGCATTTTTTCCTAATGAAATATTATGTAGTCTGTGGTGCTACTTTTTGTTAGACGTGCCCTCTGACATTTCAAGTCTGTCACAGAAAATGGAATTAGAGTTACATGACCACGTAACCTATTTGGCCATGGCATCCAGAGATGTCAGCAATAAATAACCATTGCATAGAGTTCTTGTGTATAGTCATAGACAAAATACTAAGTGCTAAATAGACTAATTTACTATACAATTTACTGTACAATTTGTGTTTAGCAATTTATCAATAGCTTGTACCTTGAGCATTAACTTTGGGAATAATATGGATGAAATATAGGGGATTATTGAATATTAAAGAAATCCCCTGCACCCTAACTAGAACTCATCCTCATCCACCAGAAAAGAACGTAATGGGGGAAGAGGGAAGATATTTAATTGTGACCATATTCTTGACCCCAAAAGGTATAAAGTCATCTTCAAATGCCAAAATAAACCTTCCCTCACCTTTTCCTTTGGTCACCATGCACTGACCCAAAAGTATCTGTTTTGTATGCTTGCTTTTTAACACAATTAACATAAATTTTCACTTTAGTGCAATATATTTTTAGGTGTGAGTAGCCGTGTCTGTCTGTATTCTGTTTCCTTCTATAAGTCCTATAAGTGATGTCTACTACATTCTTTCAAAGTGAGTCATGGAATCAAAAAATGATAAAACTGGAAAGAAACTGAGAAAAATAGTTATCATATATGTACCAGGATTTCTTTGCCTGTCTGGTTTCAAGGGAAAATCTACTTATAAAGATACTTTGCAAAAAGTAGTATCTTTTTTATATTATCTGCTGTAATTTTTCATTCAGAGGGTGAGGTTATCATGCTTACATATCATTTCATCAAAAACTTCCATTTTACAAATGAAGTAACAAAAGTCATAATCTGCCTAACAATTTCTGAACGCCAATGCACTAATCTGTGACTTGGGGAAAAATTATATATATATATATATATATATATATATATATATATATATATATATACATACATATATATATATATATATATATATATGCATATGAGTAACATGAAACTTCCTGAAATCAGCAGATATGTTACTTACTTAATTTTGTATAATACAACACTAGAAAATAAGCAAGCAAATTGTTTTCATAATTGACATTTTTATTTTACATAGAATGATAATCTGACATTTTGTCCTGTTATTTGGGGCCTCATCATTCAATGAACCATGTCATTGTTACAATAGTTATCCTTAATACTGTGTCTGAAAAATTGAACCAAGACTAATTTATGTAATATTCGCATGAGACAACTGACACCATAGAATTCCTGTAAATGATAAGACCCACAAGGTAGGCTTATGACTTGATATATTTCATACACTAACTACTTTTCTCTTGGTACTCATGTATTCTAAATTATAGTCATGTACTTTGTAACATCAATTAAAAAACAGATGATGGTAGAAAGTAGCTTATTCAGGATATCTTTGCCCTCAATAATTTCATCTATAGAAGATTAAGGATTTCTTAGATACAGAAACTTCTTTCAGGATATATAAGAAATGCTAAACATTTTGCAGGGTATGTGACTAGATAAATCTAGGGAAGCTAGAAAGTTCCCTGGCTCTGCCATTGGAGGACCCAGATTCAAATTCCATCTCTGACAATTGCTATCTCTTTGATTTTTGAGCAAGTCACGTTCTCCCAGGGCATCAATTCCTCACCTCTAAAATGAGGGGAACAGACTAAGTAGGCTCTGAGATCCCATTCTGACTATACATCTCCAATCCTATAATTGGTGATTACTGCCTTACTGGCCACCATCTTTTTTCATCCATATCTAATAGCCAACATAGAAATCTACCAATGTCATTAATGGGAGTATGATGTTTGTGAGGCTTAGGTTTATTATTATTTTATGAACCAATGAGAACAATGACTTTCTGCAGGAGTAATTCTATTGTATGTTGGTCACATAATAGAAACTTTATATAATAATAGCATTATATTCATTATCATCAAATAATCTTGATTCATATCAACATTAATAGTATTCTGTTTGGCTCAACTAGCAAGAATTAGGATCAATCAGCAAAATTGCAGAGGTAAATTTAAGCTTAATATAAAGACAATCTTGCTAAGAATTAGAGATGCTCATAAGTATAAGGGACTGCCTTAGGGGTAGTGGGCTAGAAGTATTCAAGCAATGCCTACCCAACTGCTTAGTAAGGATGTGGTCAACTGGATTTCCATTCAGTTACAATTTGAACTAAAATGTCTCTGGGGTCCCTTAGAATGCTAAGATCATGTTATTCTATAAATATTCAGATGGAAAATCTTGTTTGTATATCCCATTACAGTTATGTCTAAGATGGTCAAAGGATAGGAACAAGCAATTTTAAAAAGAAGAATTTGAGTTTATCAATGACTGTATGAAATTTACCAAATCACTAATAATAAGATAAATAATAAGATAAATGCACATTAACGTTATTCTGAGGATTTGCTTCATTCCTATTAGATTGGCAAAGATAACATAAAAAGAAATTACAATTGCGTAAGGGAAGTTGAGGGAATAGGCATCCTAATTCTTTATTAGTGGAGTCATAAATTGATACAAATATTCCTTGAGGCCATTTGTAACTAAATCCAAAACTTTAGTGCAAAGCTTTTGATAGAATGCACTAGTAAGCACGTGTCCCAATGATACATATGTACAAAAATTTAAAGAAGTTTTTTTTTCTGTAACAAAGAATTTAAAACAAAGTAGGTATTCATTGATTGGGAAATGGCTGAATGAATTGTGGCACATAAGTATAGTGGAATACGACTGTGTTACAAGAAATCATGAAAGGTAGATTTAGAGAAACCTGAGATTTGCGTGAACTGATGCAGAATGAAGTGATCAGAACTTAGAGAACATTTTATATAATGTCAACAATATTATAAGGAAAGCAACTATTTGGCTGGTTAGTTTATTTTGTTTTTGAACCTGGATCTCCCTATACCATGTAGGCTAGAAGTGCATTGGCCACTCACTTTTAGTCATGGAAGCTTTAGTCAACATTGTTTTTAGATCAGCCTACTTGCCCTCTGCTCTGTAGGAGCTCACTGTATTGCTGTCAGATGGTATATTATAATTATTCCATTCGCTTTAGCCCTACTATCACTCAGAACTCCTGAACTCAAGCTATATCCACTAGCCCTACCTCCACAGTAGGGACTATAGGCATGTGCTGCCATAATCAACAAAAAGAAAAAACAATGAAAAGCTTAAAAGTCTCAGAGAATACAATCTTCAATCAAAACTTCAAACATCTGATGATGAAGTACAAATCAAGATATACATTTTCAGCCATTGAAATGGATGGCATTATTTTCACTAACTATACATACTTGTTAATAATAATCATACCATTGTTATAGTAGTAATTTATAGGACTTCAATATTTAAAAAGCACTTTACAAATATTATCTCACTTTATTTTCACAACAACCCTGAGATGCTGGTACTATTATACTCTGAGACAAGCAGAGGTTATGTTTCTTGAGGGTCGGGGATAATGCTGCCAAAAAAAAAGAATAAAAGAAAGAAAAGAGCACCAATGGAAAAAATTATAAAAATACACACAGAAAACAACAGAAAGTTCAGAAGGAGACTCATACAAGCAGCCCAGTATTGGTAGTACTATAATATATTTTATATATAGTTTTAAAACAGTCCCATGTAATCAAGATTCACCTTTTCATATGCAGTCCTGTTTTTTTTTCTAATAGTATATGGAAATGTTCACTTTTGCTGTTTGTTAAATTTAGAATAAAAACATTTCTTTTAAAAAAGACCTTGTTTTGATAAGGTGGTGGTGATGATGATGATGATGATGGCAATGAAGATATTCATTCCAGTCACTCTCTTGTGTACATAAGCAGAATTCTTATTTTATTCTCAGCACCTTGTTTTGCCCCCATTGTGTTCTATTCTTTTATTTCTGAACATCAGTGGAAATATCTCTTTAAAAAAAAACTAAAAGAAACTTACAGACTGACAGCAGTTTACTCTTTCTTTGGTCCTTTCATGATGAGAATGGTGCGTTCGAATGTTTAGTTGAACTGAGAAGCACCAAGTTAAGGAGGAAGCGGGCTCATTTAGCTTACCCCTGACAGATATTGGCAGAGAGAAAATAAAAACTTAACAATGTCCTGAGGGCTCAGGTGATCTTTTTCCCCCACTTATAAACACTTTAAAGAGGAGGAAAATTGCCAGTGTACTAGCTGAGGCAAAAGCATTTGCCTTTTTCCACATCTTGTAATGGAAACTCAAGGAGGAAAAACTATTACTGACCCTGTCAAATTAAACTTTCCCTTTAGACATGTTAACTCTAGGTTCTTTACTACTAATGATGACTGTAAGAAAGGCCACAGCCAGCATAAGTGGGGAAAAGAAGACAAAAAGGGGAGAAAAGTCCTTAAATTGATGATTAGAAATTAATCATAGCTTGCCTTACATAAAGTGTCTGCTTCATACTCATTTTCCCTTCCTACCTCCCAGCAGGACCATATTTGTTCATGCAATTTGTTTTCAAAACAAAACTACTGAAGATTTCTGTTGGCTTGGTAGAAAGAAGGAGGAAGATAAGCCCCAAAAAACTATGTTCAGACAACTGGGATTATATGATCCTAAGGAAATGTCTCCTATTTAAAGACTATGCTGAGAAAGTCAAGTCAATTTCCTTTCTCCCTTCTCTCCTTACCAGAGAAGTTTTGGCAAAGTACAAATGTTCAAAGAAGCCTGACAATACCATTGCCTTTACAGCTGCATTTCTATTTTCCTCCAGAGCAAATAATCAACTGCTCTGGATTAAAATCATCTCCTCATCAGTGTATCTTTTGATGTGATTTGTATTCTGAGGCATAATTTTTAAAAAGTCCCCACTATCTCTGAAGACAGTTTTGAAGTTTTTTTTTCTCCTCACTAAGTAGGGGTATTTGCTGCATGTTAAAGAAGGGTCTAAATATGAAATGGAAGCTAACCCCACGCATCATCCTTCACAATTTACAGCTCCTATAGCAATTATCAGGTATCTAGATGACTAAAGCAATATTTTCAAATTTTTGTCAGAATATCCTTCAAGGGTTGGATGGATAATTTATATTCCCAATTCCTGGGTATCCTATTCCACTGAATTCAATCTTTCTTTCAAAGAAATGCATAAACAATTTTCTCTGCTACACCATAGAATCAAGAAGAAAATGGTTAAGAAGCCTGCAGAACTTCTGGGTATAACATAAATATTAAAAAAAACAATTGGGTTTTCATTTTTAATCATTGATACTTTTTTTATAAGACAATCAAAAGTGAAATCAATTTTTTTCAAGAAAATATATTCTTGACCTCTAGGTTGTATATGTACCTCTACTGTCAATGACTGTCAGGAAAGAAATCAAATACATTTGGAACAGAGTAAGATAATTTCTTCACTAAGAGAAATATGCTACTCAGTGAGCAGGTTAGTCAGAGAGAAAAGAAGGATTTATTTAGTGCCTACTGGGTGTCATATACATTGCTAAACTTTAGGGATATAAAAAATCTCAAAAACAAGACAAAATAAATTTAAAAATTCAGTATCTGCCCTCAATGAACATCCATTCTAATGGGGAAGCCAACAAACAATAGGTAAGTATTTAGCTATCTAGAAGATATGTGCAGAGTAAATGAATGTAATATGAAAGGGGACAGTTGGGGAGATCAAAAAAGACCTTTTGAAGGACATGGCATTTGAGTTGGGTCTTGAAGGCCAGAGAAAATAAGGTAGGGAGTTTAAGAGGGCAGAGAAATAGATGATGAAATAGTCTGCTCAAGAAACTTAAAGAAATCAAGAAGAGCTGGATCACAGAGTTCAATGAGGAAAGTTAGGAGTACCAAGCCTGAAAAGGTAGGAAGGAAAAAGGTTGTAGAGGCTTTACATGCCAGAAAACTTTATATTTGATCCCAGAAGTGAGAAGGAACCAACATAACTCATTTAACATGAAAGTGACATGGCCAGACCCACAATTTAGAACAATGAAATTGGCAGTCAAGCGAAGGATAGGTTGGAGTGGAGAAGAGTTAGAAAGCAATTGTAATAGTCCATGTGAAATAGAACAGAATCCAGAACTAGGGCCATGACTTTGTGAATGGAGAAGAAGGAAATGTACACATGACATGTAGAAAAGAAATTTCAAGATTTAGCAATGAATTAGATATGTGAGGCAAAGGAGAATGAAGGGTTAAAGATGATATTAAGGTTCTTAGCCTGTATGACTGTGAGGGTGGTGGGGGCTATAACAGTAATAAGGAAGTGGAAACAGGGTGTATTATATGGGGAGGGGGAAATAATATTTTCTGATGTTGAGTTTGAAATGTCTATGGAAATCCAACATGAGATCTCAAAGAAGAGACTGAAGATGTGTGAATGTAGCTCCACAGAGAGATTTGGGCTATATAAATAAATCCAGGAGTCTTCTGTACAGAAATGATCATTGAACCATAGAAGCTGATACAATAACTAAGCAAGAGTATATATAGTGTGAAAGACAAAAGGACTAGAGCAGCTATTTTAAGGGGAAGGCATAAATAAAGAACCTGGGCGGATTAGTGAGAAAGAACAGGGGGACATACAAGAGGAGAATAAGGAAAAAACAGTTTTAAAAAAACCTGGAGAGGAGAAAGGAGATAGTACATGACAGTGTCAAATACCACAAAGAGGTCAAGAAAGATTACATTTCATTAAAGGTTATTAGATTTGAAAAATCAAGAGATCATTGGTCCCTTTGGAAAGGGGAATTTTATTTGAATGATGAGCAAGATTACAGAAAGTTTAGAAGCAATTGAGAAGAGAGGAGAGCAACTGTACATGGCTTTCTCTGAGAGGTCAGTCACAAAGAAGAGGAGAAATATGAGATGATAGCTACTGGGGGCAGATAGCTTCCACTTCTCCAGTGAAGTTAACCACAGCTCTCTGATCCTCAGAGCAGCCTTTTGATGTATCTACTCAAATTGTGCTCCCTTTTTAATTTTATTCTATTTTTATAGCAGAGCACATACATATGAAAAGTTTATGTATGAAGTTATGAATCTACATTTTGTACTACTTCCTTTAAAAAGTATATAATAAATTCCAAACATTACTTCCAAAACTGTCGTTTGTTTTTCTTTCAGAACTTCTATTAGAACATTTTTAAAAATTAGTATATTTTTTAAAATATTTCAATTTTTTATATGATAACTCTGGATTTTAAGTATGACACTCAAAATTTTTCCTTTGGGGGATCCTTTAGATTTTTTTTCTATCCGTATCCTATAGTTCTAATAGATCTAGGCAGTTTTCATTTATGATTTCTTGAAATATAGTATGAATAATTTTGTATCATGATTTCTAGAGAATCCAATGATGCTTAAATCCTCTCTCCTTAACCTTTTTCCAGGACAGCTGATTTTATATAAAGTCATTTAGATAGTTTTCTATTTTGTAAACTTTTATTCTAATATTTCTTGCTGGCTTATGAAGTAATTGATTGCCGTTTGAATTAGTCTAGTTTTTAGGCAGTCTTTAACTTACATATTGGCTTACCATTCAAGTTATTAATTTTGATTCCAATATTTTCACCAAGAGTTTTTATTGCATTTTTTCCTCTCTATCATATTTTCTACATATTATTGTACTCTTTGTTAAAAATTGAAGTTTTTAAAGTCTTCATGGAAACTTTATGTTCCAAAGCATATCTCATTTGAATTTTCTAATGGTTTATAAGAACTTAAAATTTCATCACCATCTAATAAAATTTGAGGAAAGGATGGTCTCCATAGTCAACTAGCTACTCCTCAAAAAGTAGACACAGTCTATTGCTAGGAGAGTGTAGTCAGATAGTCATTATAGCCCAAGTGCTACCCAGGTACCCATAAAATGTGAAAAGACTAAAGGTTCTTAATCTGCATATAACCATACTTTAATATAATTGGTTTCTTTGACATATATACATATACATACATACATGTAGGTAAATTCAATATACACATATATATACCTATATGTATGTATGCATATACATATATGTGTATCTATTTACCTATCTCTATCATCTATCTGTGAAAGTGGATATAGGCTTCCCCAGATTGGCAAAGGGATGTATTACATAACAAAAGTCAAGAACCCCTAATTTAGAGCAAATTTCCAGCAAAGTGAGTTGTTTCTCCCTGCAGAGTATATAGGATAGGGGCAAAAGTTTGTACAAGATGAGAAGGCATGGATAGGCTATTGAATTATAATAATAGAGAGTGGCTCCATATCAATGAATCAACTGAAGTACTAAAATTGTTAGAGCTTGGAGCTGGAATGAAGAGCCCCTGAGCCCACTGGTATGATCCAAGGCAGACTTGGGGAGTCAGCAGCTAAATTCTGAAGAGCAGCTAGATCAGAGGACAGCAGAATGGAGTCACCAGTGGAGACAGAGGTGTTGGGAAGGAGTTAAATGAAGATGCCTGAAGGTGAGCTGAAAACAGACTTTAAAAAATACCCAAGATCATAAGAACTGGACTAAGTTTAAATACTTGTGAAAACTGGAGGCCAAAATGGGTCTAACAATGGAAGTGCTATTAAATATCTACTTAGTTTTAAAAAAAGACTTTTGGCAGTTCTTCTGTAGGCAATGCAAATCTCTGATTTGACATTCAGTGGGTGCTTGTGTGTCTTTTTTCCTGAACTGTCCCAGAGGGACAGAGAAGGAAAAGGAGTTGTTGAGAGAGACAGAGACAGAGACAGAGACAGACAGACCTACATTCAATGATTTTTGATTCAGCTTTATGAATACTTGGCACAAGACTCGAAAGCAAGAGACCCAAAGGACTCTTTCTGTCAGCACCCAAGACTCATTTGCCGTTCTCTGTAATGGTATAGCATTTCACAACCAAAGGGCTATAGAAATTAATCCAACTTGAACAGATTAAAGAAGCATGGGTTGAGATGTAGAGAGAATGGCTAACAGGTTGTTATGGTATTTCATGCATTGACATTAATGAAAGGTAAATAATTACTAAGCAAGTTTGGTTGCATTGAGGTTCAATATTGAGTTTTTAATAAATTGCATAATAAAAAGAAGCATTAGTTGAAGAAATTGTTTTTCTTTGTGAAATTTGACTGTTTTACAGAAGGCTTATTAATGAAGAGGGAAAAAGCCAAAGTTGTTTACACTCAGTTATTTGGAAGGGAATAATGGGGATGAAAAATACAAAGCAGGGAGGGCAAAACAGGGTGGTCATTAATATCAGGATGTATTTTGCATGAGTCTTTCCTGCTTAACTTTCTTTCAAATGTTAATTTTGAAGCCAGTTTCTCTTCCTAATTCTCTTTTGTTTAAGTTGATTTAAAATTAGTTTGCATCTCCATTGAGTACACAGGGTAAGTATGTTGGATTGTAGCAAGTAAAACCTCCCAAGATTAAGAATTCATTGTATATGGGGCAAGCCAAGATGGAGGAGTGAAATCAAGGACATACCTGAGCTCTCACAAATTCCTTCAGATACCTCTAAAAAGTGAATCTAAACAAACTTGAGAGTGGCAGTATCCACTAGGAGACAGTGTGACGGATTTCCAGCCCAAGAGAATTGGGAATATCATGTTACACCAGACTGCAGAATCACAGGTCTACACTTGACCATAGCAGAGTGGGAGCCAGCCCTGGTAGATTGAATCACCAATTCAGTGACAATTCCCAAACCTCTTAGCACAGGATGGGATTCTGGTGGAGTTAGGTGAGAGGGCCTAAGGTAGCTGTAGCAATTACTCTTGGGGCTATCAGGCCACAGAATAAATGTTTGAAAGCCACCTACTTGAACTTCTAGGAGCTAAGATGGAAGAGTAAAGCACAAGTCCTCTCACCCCCTCCCCCTATTGACCTTGAAACACCCAGAAAATATTATCTCAGGAAAAATCCTGGAATAGTGGAGCCAGCAGAAGGGGTACATCAGTCTTCTAACTTGGGAGGCTAGTGAGATCAAAGGGAAGCGTCCCTCCTGCTGTGGCTGAAGGGACCAAGGCAAGCCTGGAGGCATCTAGAAAACTCCACCTCAGAGGACCAGCAATAAATCTTGAGCTCTGGTGGGATGGAGGTGGCAAGCAACAACACCAAGTACCTAGGCATGCCTTTGCACAACCAGGGGAATCAGCAGAAACAAGAGTGGGCCATTGTCCACCCATAGCTGTGCTCCAACAAGGCCTGAGGTAAAGAAGAGACCTTCAGAAGCCAGGCCACCCCCTCATACATTTCAGGCTGTGGGTTTCAGTGTAATCCTGGAGAAACTCAGAAAGATTTCTCCTGGTCTTGACCTTGGCACAGACCAGCTGGCCCTTCCTCAGCACCAGGTAAGATGGGCATTATGTAGCTTCTAGTTGACAGAACCAGAGGCCACAGAACACAAAGCCAGTAACCAGCCCCATAGCCACAAGCACAAGAAGCATGGGACAAGAGACCCTGTATCCCAAAAGCAGAGATCAACTTTAAAAGGCAGGGAAAAGGCAAACACAATGAAGAAGAAGCAACCTAGAAAAACAAAGATCATAGAATCTTACTACCAGGAAAGGGAAGAATAAAATACAAAATCAGAAGAGGACAACATTCACACTATACTCACAACTGAAACCTCGAAAGGGAATATGAACTAATATCAAGCCCCCCAAAAAAATTCTTAGAAGAACTCAAGGAGGATGTTAACAACCAACTTACAGAGGCAAAAGTAGAATTAAGCAATTCTTTTAAAAGTAAAATGGAAAAAATGGAAAAAAATCACTGAAGAAAATGAATCTTTAAAAAGTAAAATTGGTAAAATGGATAATGAAGTACCAAACCTAACTGGAGAAAATAACTCCTTGAAAAACAAAATTGGCCAAATGGATAAGGAAACACAAAAGCTAGTTGAAGAAAAAAAATGTCTTAAAAATTAGAATCAGAGAAGTAGAAGTTAATGACTCTATGAGGCATCAAGAATCAATCAGACAAAAATCTAAAGAATGAAAAAAATAGAAGAAAATATGGAATATCTCATTGGAAAAAGAAATGATCTGGAAAATAGGTCCAGCAGAGATAATCTAAGAAGTACTGGTCTACCAGAAAGCTGTGATGAAAAGAGATACTTGGAACTATCTTCCAAGAAATCATCAAGGAAAATTGACATGAGGGCCTAGAACCAGAGAGCAAAATAATCATCAAAAGAATCCACTGATCATCTCCTGCAAAAGATCCCAAATTGGAAAATCAAAGGAATATTGTAGCCAAATTCCAGAATTAATTAGGTCAAGGAGAAAACATTGTAAGCAATCAGAAAGAAACAATTTAGATATCATGGAACTAAAGTCAGGATCACACAGGACCTTGCAGCTTCTACATTAAAAGATCAGAGGGATTGGAATATGATACTCCATAAGGCAAAGGAGATTGGACTACAAAGAAGGATGAAACACCCAGCAAAACTGAGCATAATCTTTCAGGCAAGGAGATGGACATTCAGTGAAATGAGGGACTTCCAGAAGTTCCTGATGAAAAGGTCAGAGCTTAATGGAAAATTTCATCTTCAAATATAAGACTCAAGAGAGGAATTTAAAGGTAAATGGGGAAAAACTTTGTTCTTCAATAAGAGGGAACTGTTTACCCCCTTTACTGATGATACTTAATATTTGAATATTCAATAATTTGAAAGTTGTATATTTTTTATGATATTTAAAAGGGATATACATAGAGTATAAATTAAATGATGTGATGATTAGAAAACCTAACTAAGGGTTCCAAAGGGATTGTAATGGGAGAAGAGGAAAGCAGGAGGCAGAAAAGTGTAAATTATATCACATGAAGAGGCACAAAAATGTATTGCAGGAGAGGAAAAGAAGAGAGAGAGATGAGTATTGTATGAGATTTATTCTCATCAGATTTAGTTCAAGGTAAAAACATATCCTGTTAAGTATAGAAATATAACTTATGCTGAAGGCAATCAGAGGGAAAAGGGGAAAAAATGGGCATTAGGGTTAATAGAAGGGGGGGAAATTGAGGGAGGTGGTAGGCAAAAGCACTTGAGGAAGGGAAGGGAGAAGATAGAAATAAAAGGACAAATGGGGGAAGTAGGGTGAAAAGAAAGACACAGATAGTAATCATAACTGTGAATGTGAATGGGATGAATTGTCCCATAAAACAAGTGGATAGCAGAATGGATTAAAAACCATAATATATTATTTATAGTAAACACATTTGAAATAGGAGGATACAAATAGAGTAAAGGTAAAAGGCTGGAGTAGAATATATTATGCTTCAGCTGAAGTAAAAAAATCAGGGGTAGCACTCAATCTCAGACAAAGCAAAAACAAAAATATATCTAATCAAAAAAGTAAAAGGCATCATGGGCAATGAAATAATATCACTACAAAATATATATCCTGCAAGTGGTACAGCATCCAAATTCTTAAAGGACAAGTTAAGTGAATTATAGGAAGAAATAGACATCAAAACTATACTAGTGAGGGACTTCAACCTCTCCCTCTCTAAACTTGGTAAATCTAACCTCAAAATAAATTTAAAAAGAGGTGGAAGTAAATAGAATTTTAGAAAAGGTAAATATGATAGACCTCTGGAGAAAATTGAATGCAACTAGAAAGGAATATACTTTTTTCTCAGTGGTACATGGTATATACACAAAATTTGACCATATACTAGGGCATAAAAGCCTCACAATTCAGTATAAAAGAAAAAAGCAGAAATAGTAAATGCATTCTTTTCAGATCACGATGCAATAAAAATTATATGTAATAAAAGACCATGGAATAATACATTAAAATTAATTGGAAACTAAATAATCTAATCCTAAAGAATGAGTAGGTCAAACAACAAATCACAAAAATAATTAATAATTTCATTCAAGAGAATTACAATAATTAGACAACATACCAAAACTTATAGAACGTAGTGAAAACAGTTCTTAGGGGAAGTTTAATATCTCCGAATGCTTTCAAGAATAAAATAGAGAAAGAGGAGATAAATAAATCTGATGTACAACTGAAAAAAGCTAGAAAAAGATCAAATTGCAAATCCTCAATTGAATACCAAATTAGAAATCCTGAAAACCAAGGGAGAGATTTATAAAATTGAAATTAAGAAAACTATTGAACTAATAAATAAAACTAAGAGCTGGTTTTATGAAAAAGAAAAGAATAAAATTGATAAACCTTAGGTTAATTTGATTTAAAAAAAGAGAAAGAAGAAAACCAGAAATTACCAGTATCAAAAATGAAAAGCATAAATTCACCACCAATGAAGTAGAAATTGAAACAATAGTTATGAAATATTTTGCCCAATTCTATGAACATAAATTTGACAATCTTAGTGAAATGGAGGAATATTTTTTTAAAAATACAAGTTGCCCAGATTAATGGAAGAGGAAGTAAACTACTTAAGTAACCCCATCTCAGAAAAAGAAATTGAACAAGTCATTAATGAACTCCCTAGGAAGTAATCCCCAGGGCCAGATGGATTTACAAGTGAATTCTATCCAACATTTAAAGTACAACTAATCCCAATACTATATAACTATTTGGGGAGACAAGTGAAGAAGGAATCCTACACCAAATTCTTTTTATGATACAAGTATGGTTCTGATAACCTAAACTGAGAAAAGCCAAAACAGACAGAAAATTACATCTCGATTTCTCTAATGAATGTAGATGCAAAAATGTTAAATAAGATATTTGCAAAAATATTACAACAAGTTGTCCCAAGAATAATACACTTTGATCAGGTAGGATTTATAGCAAGAGTGTAGAACTGGTTCAATATTAGGAAAATTATCAACATAATTATCATATCAACAAGAAGGCTAAGAGAAACGATATGATTACTTCTATAGATGCGGAAAAAGTTGTGACAAAATATAACACCCTTTCCTACTGAAAAATATTGGAGAGTTTAGGAATAAATGAAGGTTTCCATAAAGTGATAGGTAGCATCTATCTAAAACCATTAGCAAGCATCAAATGTGAAAGAGATGAGCTAGATGCATTTCCAATAAAATGGGACGGTGAAACAGGGATGTCCATTATCACCACTGTTATTCAATATGGTGCTAGTAATGTTAGCTTTATCAATAAGAGATGAAAAGGGAATAATAATAAGCAAATTATGTTTTCACTCTTTGCATAGGATATGAAAATATAGAGAATCCTAATCAATCAAGTAAAAAACTACCTGAAATAATAAACAACTTTAATAAAGTTGCATGTTATAAAATAAACCCACATAAATCATTTATATTTCTGCATATTACAAAGCTCAACAGCAAGAGACAGAAAGAGAAATTCCATTTAAAGTTATTGTAGGCATTATAAAATATTTGGGAGCCTACCTGCCAAAACAAACACAAGGACTATACGAACACAATTACAAAATACTTTTCACACAAATAAAGTCAGATCTAAATAATTGGAAAAATATCAGTTGCTCATGGGTAGGCAGAGTTAATATATTAAAAATGACAATTCTATCTAAATTAATTTGCTTATTCAGTGCCAGCCATACAGATAAAAGTACCAAAAATTATTTAATAGAGCTAGAAAAAATAATATCATAATTCATCTGGAAAAACAAAAGGTCCAGAATATCAAGGGAATTAATGAAAAGAAATGTTAGGGAAGGTGGCTTAGTAATATCAGATCTTAAATTGTATTATAAGGTGGCAATCATAAAAACCACTTGGTACTGGCTAAGGAATAGAAGGGCAGACCAATGGAATAGGTTAGGTATATAAGACACAGCAGTCAATGGTTACAACAATCTACCGTTTGATAAACTCAAGGACCCCAGTTTCTGAGATAAGAACTCACTGTTTGATACAAACTGCTGGTAAAACTGGAAAATAGCATGTCAGAAACCGGGCATAGACCAACATCTGACTCTGTATACCAGAATAATGTGCAAATGGATACATGACATAATATAAAGGCTCATACTATAAACAAATCAGGGGAACAAAGAATAATTTATTTGTCAGATTTATGGAGAATGGAGGAATGTGTAACCAAACAAGAGACAGAGAACATTATGAAATGCAAAATGGATAATTTTGATTACATTAAATTGAAAAGATTTTTTGCACAAACAAACCCAATGCAACCAAGATTAGGTGGGAAGCAGAAAACTGGGAAAGAATTTTACAACTAGTGTCTCTAATAAGCTCTCATTTATAAAATATATAAATATAGAACTGAGTCAAATTTACAAGAATACAAGTCATTTGTCAATTGATAAATGCTGAAAGGATATAAACAAACAGTTTTCAGAGACAGAAATTAAATCCATCTATAGTCATATGAAAAAATATTCTAAATCACTACAAATTAAAGAAATGCAAATGAAAACAACTCTGAGATACCACATCACACTTATTAGATTGGCTAACATGACCAAACAGGAAAATTATATATGTTAGAGAAGATATGGAAAGTTGGAACACTAATTCATTGCGTATGGATGTGTGAACTGATCCAACCATTTTAGAGAACAATTTGGAATTATGCCTAAAGGGCTATAAAAATGTGCATACCCTTTGACCCAGCACCATCACTTCTAGGGCTGTATTCCAAAGGGATCATAAAGATGGGAAAAGGACCCACTTGTACAAAAATATTTAGAGCAGCTCTTTTTTGTGGTGGCCAAGAACTGGAAATGGAGGGGATACCCATCAATTGGAGAGTGGCTGAACAAGTTGTGGCATATAATGAAATTCTACTGTGCTATAAAAAATGATGAGCAAGTAGACTTTGGGAAAATCTGGAAAGACATGAACAGACACTGAGTGGAGTGAGCAGAACCAGAGAATTCTATACACTGTAATAGCCGCAGTGTGTGAGGACTGATTTAGATAGACAGCTGTTCTCAGCAATGTAAGGGCCTAAAACATTTCCAAAGGACTCATAAGGCAAAATGCCACCCACACTCAGAAAAAAGAACTACGAAGTCTGAATGCAGTATGAAGCACGCTATTTTGTTTTTCTTATGTTTTCTTGTATTTTGTTTTTCTCATGGTTTCTCATATTCATTGTTGTTCTTCTGTGCAACATGACTAGTGTGTAAATGAATTTAAAAGGAATTTATGTATAGAGACCATTTAAGACTGCATGCCATGGGGGGAGGAGCCAAGATGGCGGAGTAGAAAGACTCAGGTATGCTAGCTCCATATCCACAGCCAATAAATTTCCTGTAAAAAGAACTCCCCACAAATTCTGGAGCACTGCAAGCCACGCACCAACGTAGTGGAAGAGATTTCCATTCCAGAGAGCCCTGGAAAGCCGTCCCCAGGGGTCCATTGTGCTCCGGACAGTGGAGCCCACCCCTGCACTGCCCTGGCTGAGGGGTCCCAGAGGAGCAGATCCGAGCAGGTTTCAGGGACGGAACCTCCAGTAGCTGCAAAGGTCGCTCCACCCACAGGTGCTACAGGTCAGTGACAGAGACTTCTGGGCTGGCCGAGAGGGGAGCAGGGTGTCTCCATGGCTCGGCCCCCTCGGGAGGCAGCAGCAGAGGCAGCGCAGTCCGGGACTCCCGGAGAAGACAGGAGCTCCATTACCAAAGGTCTCTGCATAAACCCCCTGAGGGAACTTAGCCTGGGAGGCGGCCCTGCCCCCACCCCAGAACCAGAACTTAAACTCACATTGAA